>PVHT020000502.1:198203-227053 GCA_004024745.2 Catagonus wagneri
TCCTTTCTACCAAGTTTTGCAAGAATTGATTTTTTAAGAGTTAAGCCACTGAACTTTATTCCATAATGATTGTTTCCCACTACCCAGCAATTATCACTCATTTCATATACAAACACTCTTTATCTGTTTTTCTAGTTTTTCAGCTTTCCATCTAGTTCAATTAGTTTATCTAATACTAGAGTGTCCTTATAAAAAAAAAATCACCACCAAACATAGTGGTTTAAAACATCAAGATTTATTATATTGTTTCAGATTCTTTGAGTGTGTCTGGAATTTGATCAGTTCATTTGGGTACTTCAGGCTCAGCATCTCTGATGAGGTTGCAGTTAGAAATTCACTAAGCTCTGAATTCCCATCATGGAGCAGCAGAAATTGAGTCCACTTAGTATCCATGAAAATGTAAGTTGGATCCCTGGCCTTGCTCAGTGGGCTTGGGATCAGGTGTTGCTGTGAGCTGTGGTACAGGTCTCAGACATGGATCAGATCCCATGTTGGTGTGGCTGTAGCACAGATCACCAGCTGCAGCTCTGATTGACCCCTACCCTGGGAACTTCCATATGCAATGAAAAAAAATCTATACATACACATGTGCATAAATTCGGAAATTGTTATTTTTTTCTTTTTGCATTTTGTCATCTTATGACTGCACCCATGGCATGTGGCGGTTCCCAGGCTAGGGGGTCTAATCAGAGCTGTAGAAGCTGGCCTGTGCCACAGCCAAAGCAAAGCAGGATCTGAGCCGTGTCTGCAACCTACACCACAGCTCAGGGCAATGCCTGATTGTTCACCCACTGAGCAAGGCCAGGGATCAAACCTGCAACCTCATGGTTCCTAGTCAGATTCGTTAACCACTGAGCCATGATGGGAACTCCCAGAAATTGTTATTTCAATGTGAAAAAAATATTCATCTTTCCCTTAGACTATAATGGCAAGGAATGGCTGGATAAACCCTCACTAGCTGTGCAGAATCAGACATTTGAAGGAGAACAACACAGTTTGCTCCCAGAATTATCTCATGAAAATGCATCTTCCACAAACTTTAGTCAACTAACCTCTGCACAGTTATATCCAGGACACTTTTTTCTTTGATGAAACAATCCATTTCCAATTACCTTTGTTAAACTGGAGTAATTTGTACCCTGCCTAATACAGATTGTCTCTCTGGCACCATCTTATCATTTAATTAACTGTTCACTCCTTTGCCAAGTTGTGCTTTCTACAAACAGGACACTACCTGTATATTTGAGAAACCAGTTTTGCCCAAATCAGTCTTCTATTAGCAACTTCAGGGAATTTCTCAACACATATACATTTTCAATGGCCCTCAGTATTTTGTTAATGCTTTCTTTAATATAATAAAGTAATAAATGCTATTTTCTCAACAGCAATAATAGCAATTTAATTTCAAAGGAAAACTAGAATATCATAGAGTGGTGCTTCAGAATTGTAATGAAGGTGACCAAACACCTCCAAAACTCTTTTCAAAGATCGAGATCAATCCCAAGGGAAAGGAGTGTTGCTGGAAATATGATGTAATTAGGAAAGCACTTGTACAACTTGCCTGTGGCAAAAAGAAAGTTGAAAAACAGGATAATTCCCAGAGGGGGCTGATTTTAGAATGTGGGGGATAGCAAAAGAGAGCCCTTAAAGACATACAGACAATGACATCAAAACAACAAAAATTTTATCATCTGAGATAGAAACCCTCTAGTTGGAAAGTTATCAAAGTTATCCTTTCACACCCATTCTCTCCCACACATGCACAATTTTCCCATGTATTGTAAATTAACTTTATTATAGAATATGGGAGAGAAAAGATTGCAAATAAGTCTCATACACACAAAAATATTATCTGAATAAAATAAAAATATGCTTTAACTATTCCTTAATACCATCAAAAAGACAACCAATGTTGGCGAGGTTATGAGGAAAGGGAATCCTCCTACACTATTGGTGGGAATGTAAATTGGTGCAGCCACTGTGGTCCCTTAAAAAACTAAAAATAGAACTACCATATGACTCAACAGTTCCACTTCTGTGTATATATCTGAAATAACAAGTAGTTCCCGTTGTGGCTCAGTGGTTAATGAATCTGTCTAGGAACCATGAGGTTGCGGGTTTGATCCCTGGCCTTGCTCAGTGGGTTAAGGATCTGACATTGCCGTGAGCTGTGGTGTAGGTTGCAGATGCGGCTCGGATCCCGCGTTGCTGTGGCTGTGACGAAGGCTGGCGGCTACAGCTCCTGTTAGACCCCTAGCCTGGGAAACTCCATATGCCGCAAGTGCAGCCCTAGATAAGGCAAAAAGACAAAAAACAAAAAACAAAAAAATCCCAAAAGCATTAATTTGAAAAGACACATACCCTAATGTTCACAGTAGCATTATTTACAAAAGCCGCAATATGGGAACAACCTAAGTGTCTACAACAGATGAATGGATAAAGAAGATGTGGTGTATATATATGATAGACTACCACTCAGCTATAAAAAAGGATGCAGTTTTGCCATTTGTAACAATATGGATGGACTTGGAGGGTTTTAGGCTAAGTGAAACAAGTCAGACAAAGACAAAGAATATATGATATCACTTATATGTGGAATCTACAAAATACAGCAAGCTAGTGAATATAACACAAAGAGCAGATTTACAGAAAGAACGACCTGGTGCTTGCCACTGGAGGGAGGAAAGGGAGAGCAGCATTATTGGGCTAGGAGTCTAAGAGGTACAAACTGTTGTGTATAAGATAAACTACAGTGATATACTGTATAACACAAGGAATATAGCCAGTATTTTATAATAACTATAAATGGAGTATAACCTTTAAAATTTGTGAATCACTCTATTGTACATGTGTAACTTCCATAATATTTTACATCAAATATACCTTAATTTAAAAGAAAGCCAGAAACAATAAGGGTTCCATCGGTAACTGTTCTTGGCTACTACTCCTAAGTATGCAAAGTAATAGTGGCTTGTCCGAGGTAGGGACATTTTTCTGTCTCTCATATAACACAAATAGGTAGTTCAGAACCACTGTGGTGGCTTCCTGATGTCATTAGGCACCAGATCTCTCTCTGTTCTTCTGGTCTCCCAGCTACCTCATAGGCACAAGATGGCTGCTGCTCTTCCAGCCATCATATCTGAGTCTAGACAAGAAGAAAGAGGGAGGGGAAGGTCAGGAAAAGGCATCTCCTAGCTGAGTCAGCCCCATTTTAAAGCTTTCGTGGAAGTCTTACTTACTAACTCGTTTGTTTCTCATTAGTCACCTTTCTTGGCAAAGGAGGCTAGGAAGTGTAGATCTTTAGCCGAGCACAATGTCACCTCCTACACAAGTATCTTGAGGGAAAGCTGTTGGCAGCTAGGAAACTCTGTCTTTAAATCTTTTTATCATCCCCCTTCCTGGGCCTTGAGGTCCTGTGGATATAAACCTCCTCCTGCAAGGGGATTGGGACAAAGACCGTTGTTGTTTGTGTTCATGTGGGATGTGGCAGGAATCTGGGCTTCAGCTTGAGCTTTGTCCACTGCAAGACCAAATGTATCTGGTGAAAAACCAGAGCAGCTGGGGCAGCAGTATTGTCTCAGGTGATGGAGGTGCTACCTGGAAGAGACCCATCCTAAAGGAGAGGTGAGGCTAACAGGTAACAGTAAGAGTTATGGACGACTGCATTTTTCAAAAGTGGCTGCATTTGTGCTCTTACAGTGAGACTGACACTCTTTCCACCAAGAGATGGGTCTACAGGCATCCCCTTTAATCTGGGCAGGGTTCAGGTTATTCTGACTCACAAAGTATGGAAGTGCTGGTGCTCTGTGACTATGGGGCCAGGATGTGAGAAGAACACATCTTCTGGGCTTTCTCCTCTAGGACTCTTGCCCTTGAACTCAGCTGCCATGCTTTGAGGAAGCCAAATCTAGCTTATGGGAAGGGACCACATGCAGAGGAACAGAAGCTCCCAGCTGTCAGCCAACATCTACCATCAGCTGTATGAGTGAAGGAGGCTTTGAGTGACTCTGGTCCCCAGTCTTCAAGTCACCCCCAACACTTCACGCCTTCCAGCTGAAGCCCATACATAATGGAACAGACACAAACTGTTCCCTATGTGCTCTGAATATCTAAACTACAGAATCCATGAGAAGACTTTTTTTTTAAAAGTCACTAAATTTGGGGGTGGCTTATTTCATAGTCATAGTACCTGTCACACAGTGGGCACAGTCTTAAGAGCAACTGCTGCTGGTGGAGGTTGTGTACTGGTGCCAGGCAAGGCACCCCCCCAGGGTCTGTAAGTTGGTCATTGTCATGGAAAGGGGTCGCTGCCTCAAGCTGAGATCAGTGCCAAGGGCCAAGTTTGTGGGGGCAGCTAAAGCACGTTTTGGATTTCCAAGGAAGGAAATGCTGTGTGCTGAGGTGCCCAGGGAGTGCTCTCTGAGGTGGGCAGCCCTTCAGCTGGACCAGAAGATGATGGGAAGCAGAGAGGCAGAGTGGAAAGAGGCAAATGCTGGAGGCAGAGAACTGCAGAGAACTGTCTCTCATTTCATGTTGTCAATCCTGTTTCCAAGTGCAGCGGAAAGTGTACTTTACCCAGGAACTGTTAGTCCCGAGGTCATTTCTCAGCCCCATCACTAGCCAGCTTTGTGACCTTGGGTCAGCTATCTGCCTTTTCTATGCCCAGTGTTCTCACCTGTCATGAGAGGGTGGTGACACCTGCTGTGCTCCTCACGTCATGACTCGCCTCACACACTGACAGGGTACTAGTGGGCACCTATATCCATCCATGGAGAAGATGTTACCAAGAACATTCTGAAAGGTGGATCTTTTGAGACTGCCCTGTGGTGATACTCCAGACATGAGGACACAGTAAGGGAGGGAGAGTGGCTTTCTGAAGCCTGCCTTGTGCCTCAGATTTTATGGAGGACTCCGTGTTCTTATTTTAAAGGCATTTTTGTTGGGTTATTGTTTGGCTTGCTAAGGGAATGAGAGAAAAAGATCTTTGAAAATGGGACATGCAGGAAGATATAGATTTGTGGAGTGTGAAAAGGGAGATAATGGGAAAGATGATGCAGGACTCTTCGGGAAATTTGTGGCGCTATGATCTGAAGACTCAGTTAACTGTCAGAATTAGAGCTCCCACTAGCCAGTAAGCTTTATCCCTTACATGCAAGTTTCCAGAATAGGTAAGGCTGGTATGAATAGTAGAAAAGGAACATTTTTAAAATTTTTTCTTAAAAGTTTTAGTTCTAGGTAGAGGACTTCTATTTTCTGGCCACTCTTTGGTGTTTGGAACCTGCTTTTAGAAGACAAATCACAGCATGGCAGAGCTGGAAGAGACCCAGTTTCTGCATTTTACAGATAAAGAAACTGAGGGACCAAAGAGTCTTGGTTGGTGGAGGGGAGAGCTTGGGATGTGGAGACAGGAGAACCAGGAGTAATTGGCCAGGTGCCATCAGTAGGTCCCTCCCTTCTCAGCTTCAGTTTAATCATCTACATGAGGAGGTTAAGAACACAATCTCTTCCTAACAGCTTTTTGGTACCCAATTCCTATAACAGATTCTGGAGATTTTTGGAATTGTTTCCGAAAAGGGCAATGTGATCTCAGGATGCACTAATAGAGATAGATCACCTAGAATAATGGAGGTGATTGATCTACCCAAGTCTTCACTGGTCAGACTACACTTTGAGTATTGTTTAGGGTCTTGGGAAGCTAGACTATATCTAGAGAGGGTTAAGATGACACAAGATCTTGAAACGTCTTAATTAGAAACAGAACAAATTTGGATTGGAGAAGAGTAGTCTCAACAGGGAGAAACAGAAAAACTTAACTCAAATCCCTGAAGGGTTAGGGGATAAATATTCATTCTGGGTAGTCCCAAGGACTGGTGAGTCAGTGGAAGATTTTTCTTCAACCCATTGCCTGGCTTGTTGTAGGCCTTCTTGATGGTGATAGCTGGTAGTGTTTACTCTTAAGGGAAAAACTGACTTTCAGTTTTCCAGAGGTGTGAGATGCTGCTCCAGAAAGAGCTGAGTTTTCTGAGGTCAGATTTGTTAGGACAGAGAGTGAAAGGGAGTCAAGGATTGGACAAATAGAGAGATGGGCGCACACTTTGGGGCCAGAAAGTAAACATTTCAGTCAGGACTGGCTATAGAATTTACAAGACCTGGTGAAAAGCAAAAATGTTGGATGCTTCTTAAAAATATGATTCAGGATTTCAAGATGGTAGCTGCAGAGTATTAAGCCAAGCATGTGGCCTCTTTGAAGCCAGGTCCTATGGGTTACATGCTCAGGAAGTTGGCTCTGAATGAGTTTGTATTTACAAAAAGGAAATTTGGACACAGGGACAGATGTGAACACAAGGAGGATGTAATGTGAAGATAGGAGCTGTGCAGCTACAAGCCAGGGAAGTCCCATAAGCGGGCAGAAATGCCTGGAACAGATCCTTCCCTGAGCCTTCAGAGGGAGTGGGGCTTAACAGTCACCATGATCACAGACTTGTGGGCTCCACAGCTGTGAGAAATAAACTTCGTTGTTCAAGTCACTCAGTTTGTTAGAGCAGTTCCTAGGGAGCTAACATACAGTGGGAGGACCCACACTTTAAACCATATTAGTTTCCTTTTGCTGCTGTAACAAATGACCACAACTTATTTTAAAATAATGGAAGTTTCTCTCTTACCTGTTCTGGAGTCAGAAGTCCTAAAATCAGGGGGTCAGCTGGCCAGGGGAGGCTCTTGGGGAGAACTTCTTTCCTTGACTTTCCTAGTTTCTAGAAGCTACGTGTGTTCTTTGATTTGAAGCCCCTGCCCCCCTCTTCACCATGTATCCCTTCAATGAGGGCTCCACTGAGAACTGTGTTCCAGGTTCTCACCTCCCCCCTGCCCTCCCAGTGCCCTCTTCACCCCCACTTCAGGTCTCCAGGGACCCTTTTTTCTTGCCTCTTGGGGTGAGCACCTAAATTCCTTTCAGCCCTTTGCATCTGGCCATTTGGGTATTCTGGGGCCCCACATGTTAGGGCAGTCTTTCCAAACAACAAAGACACTGCTGGACCCCAGCTGGGGAGAACCTGCTGGTCAAAAAACAGGCATCTGAGTCCCAGACTCTCCTTTCCTCCCTCTGTCTTTACAAGACTGTTATATTTGCAGATGAAAAGAGGATTCGAGACTCCATATAGGAGAGACTTTCCAAGAGCCAGAGCTCTCAGGAAACAGAGCAGGGTGGGGTAACCAAGGCAGCTCATCAGAGATGGCAAAATCCCATAGATCTTAAGAGCTTGGGCGTCCAAGTCAAACTCAACCAAGAGGGTCTACTGGTTGAGACTTAGTTTTCTACTTTGAGCCTTATTTTTCTACTTTGAGCCTTAGTTTTCTTCCCTGTAACATAGGGGTGATAATAATAGGATGAAATGAGGGCAATGCCAGGGTCACAACTTAAATGCTTTCAACAGAAGTGAGCAAAGTAGGCCAGGTGGAAGCCGTATGGGGCCTTGGTGGCCATCTCTGTTTTGGTAGACCTGGAGGCAAGAAATGCACACTCTTCCTTTCAGCCATAGGAAAACTAACAGGGCAAACATTAATGATGACACCAAGGAAACTCAGCTTCCATGTGGGGATTGGTAAGGAGCGGTGGGGACTACAGAAAACTGGAGGTCTCACAGAGGAGAAGGGTGTTCAAGCTGGAGGATGGTGCTGAATGGCTCAGCCAAAGTGAGGACGGGCCAAGGTGACAGAGTCTGGGGTTGTAGTCCTCCTGGGCTGTGAAGACCAATGACGTTGGTGTCTCTAAGCTAGAACCTGGCATCAGTAATTGTTAGAGATCTCCTCTCAGGGATTCCCAGTTTTATGTTATTTTACTTTATTTTAATCTTTATTTCTTTCTTTCTTTACTATTTATTTATTTATTTATTTATTTATTTGGCTTTTAGGGCCACACTAGCAGCCTATGGAGGTTCCTAGGCTAGGGGTCCAATCAGATCTGCAGCTGCCAGCCTGTGCCACAGCCACAGCAATTCCAGATCCGAGCAGCATCTGCAGCCTACACCACAGTACAGCATCACAGGATCTAAGCCACATATTTGGCCTAAACCACAGCTCATGGCAATGCCAAATCCACAACCCACTGCTCAAGGCCAGGGATTGAACCCACGACCTCATGGTTCCTAGTCAGATTAGTTTCTGCTGCACCATGACAGGAGCTCCTAATCTTTATTTTTTATTAAAAATTTTTTTGTACAATTTTAAAGGTTATTTTCCATTTACAAAATATTAGCTATTCTCCATGCTGCACAATACATCCTTTTTTTTTTTTTTTTTTAAACACAATACATCCTTGAGTATGTCTTACACCCAGTAGTTTGTACCTTCCATCCACTGGCCCCCATATTGCCCTTCCCTCTCTCCTTGCTAACAACCACTGGTTTGCTCTCTGTATCTGAGTTTGTTTCCTTTATGTTATATTCACTAGTTTATCTTATTTTATTGTTTTATTTTATTTTATACTTTTAAAGCCACATCTGTGGCTTATGGAAATTCTCTGGCCAGGGGTTGAATCGGAGCTATAGGTGAGGCCTCTGCCACAGCCAGGGCAACAGTGGATCTGAGCTGCATCTCTGACCTATACTGTAGTTTATGGCAACAACGGATCCTTAACCCACTGAGTGAGGCCAGGGATCAAACCCATGTCCTCACAGAGACAATGTTGCGTCCTTAATCCTCTGAGCCACAATGAGAACTTCTATATTTTATTTTCTATTTTTTTTTTTTGGTTGTGCCATGGCATGTGAAAGTTCCCAGTCCCCAGGCCAGGGACTGGACCTGAGCCACAGCAGTGACCAGAGCTGCAGCATCAGATCCTTAACTGGCCGAGCCACAGAGGAATTGCCATTATGTTTTTTAGACAGTGACATTATATATGTTACTTATATGTTGAATCTAAAAAGCATAATAGGAGTTATATGTCTTTTTCAGTCTGACTTATTTCACTAAGTATAATGCCCTCCAAGTCCGTCCATGTTGCTTCAAATAGCAAAATTTCATTTTTGTTTTTGTTTTTGTGTTTTTTTGGCCAAGTAGTGTCCCATTGTATATGAATACCACTCTTTTTCCATTCAGTTGTTAATGGACTCTTAGGTTGCTTCCATACCTTGGCAGTTGTAAACAGTGCTGCTATGAACACTGGAGTCACTGACTCTCAGTTGCAGAACCAGCAGTTTGGCAGTGAGGAGGGAGAGGTCAGGGCCATGGAGCTCTCAGGTGATTGCGGCCAGAGAGACAGACTGTGGAAGAGAAGGGGTTCATGGTGGGGATTTGAGGGTGACTGCTGTTGGCTGTGCAGTGTGACTTCTCTCTGTGACCCCTCACTATCTTCATAAAGCTTCACATGTCCCAACCTTCTTGTTGCCATGGGCTTTGGAAGAAGAGGCTGAATTTAGTATTAAAATGACGTGTGCTAAAATGACTCTTGTGAATCAGAAGGGCAGCTGACTTACTAATGATGAGAGGCCCCCTGTTGCTGGGAAGTTGCTTAGTTATGGCTGATCTTTTAGGGGAATCATTATAAACTTTTTCAGGACTCAGACAAGAAGAGTGGCAAAATGTGCATCTGCCATGAGAAAGGATCTTGACAGATTGGAAATTGGGAAGCCAGCCTTTGGGAGTTACAGAGCAAGTGACTCCTGTCACCATTGGAAGTGCAGGGTTAACTGCTGAGCATCCAACAAGAAATAAAATGTCTTCACTGCTATGAGCTTGGTAAACTGGCTTAAAATTTAACCTCAACTGGCTCAAAAGAGACAAAGATAAGAGGGGTCTGGGAAATGACTGTCTGAAATTTAATGGATTTTTTTTTTTAAAGAGTCCTTGACGGCCAGGAAAAACATATGGGGACATTAAATAGAATCATTAAACTGAGGCAGCAAAGGAGTTGAATTCCCTTTGCATTTATCTGTTGAAATTGGCCTTTCTGCTAGGTAAGTAGAAGCCATTCTTATTGAAATAGAACTTCTGTGGTTGAGAATTGGCCTTATCTTCTTCAGAGATATAAGGTCTTTGTTTTGTTCAGTTATGTGAGGCTAACCTGACAATATTTCATTTTCACGTGCTATAGTGCTGGCATGGGCTTGTAAAGAGAAGTTTTAATTTTTGCCAACATGCATATTTACATCCACAGTTTGTGTACTGTAGCATAGGATGAGTTAGTCCTATTTGGGAAAATAGGATGTCCCTTTGCAGATCTTAATTTTATCCCCCTTTAGTGGACCAAAGTGTGGTCCGGTTGGTTGGTGACTTGAAGCAAAGGGAGTTGGGGAAGAAGGTAGCAGCATGGGAGTGGGAGAGGGCAGTGTGAGCCTGTGATTTATACCAGCAGATACTTATTTGGACTTTGTCTCTTTTCCTGGCACAATCCCACACCCCCAGCCTCCTTAAAGGGAGAGG
This sequence comes from Catagonus wagneri, assembly GCA_004024745.2. Taxonomy (NCBI): domain Eukaryota; kingdom Metazoa; phylum Chordata; class Mammalia; order Artiodactyla; family Tayassuidae; genus Catagonus; species Catagonus wagneri. Next base: position 208,620 of record PVHT020000502.1, read on the forward strand.
GGTTAGACATTGAATAGTCATCAGTGGCCAGTGATATTTGATCATGTTTATGTGATGAAGACTCTGTTGGAACCCAAAAGGCTGGAGTTTGCTGAGCTGCCAGGGGAGAGATGCACCTGGAGAGGGTGTGGAAGCTCTGTGTCCCTTCACCTGTACCTTGTCCTATACACTTCTTCCACCTGGCCATTCCCGAGTTGTATCTTTATATAATAAACCAAAAAACAGTTAACCAGGTAAGGAAAAAAAAAACTGTTCCTATGAGTTCTATGAGTCACTTTAGCAAATTGATGGAGCTTGAGGACAGGGTGGTAAAGGACTTCAAATCTGTAGCTAGTTAGTCAGAAGCCCTGGTAACAGCCTGGTTTTGCGACTGGCATCTGAAATGTGTGTGTTGTGGTGGTGGGGCCATGGGATCCTGAGCTCCATATAGTGTCAGAATTGAGTTGATTGAGCTAACAGTGTAAGTCAGCTATACACTAATTAAAATAAAAATTAAAAGAATCAAGTTGCATATTTGGATGCCTGCTGGTGTCACAGGATTGCTTGGTGGTTGGGGCAAAACACACACCGGAGAGGTGCTGGGGAGGAAGTGGCTTTGGAGTTGGGGCAGGGACACCAAGATACATGGGGGAAGAAAGGCTGCAAACTCAGAGAGGAGGCAGAACCAGAGGAGAGAAGTGTGGAGGGTAAGCAGTGACCTCGTATGCTGCCCTAGGTGGGCCTCACAGTCTTTGCTTTAATGAAGTCAGGTTACCTGCGGAGTCACTGAAGCTACAGGACTTTCAAGGTTTCTATCCAGAAGTTCTGAGAAATTAACTGTACCGGCCCCTTCTGAGACCAAAGGGAAGTTCTGGAAGAAATTGCTTCATGGCAAATGAATAGGAACTGGAAATAAATTGTTCTCTTGAATTCAACTTTTTAGAACATAGTGCCTGGCCCCTAGCAGAGCCTCTATGGATATTTGTTGAGTGAATAAATGGAGGTAATACTACATGGATTCACGTCTGGGAATCAAGCTGAAATGCTCAGCAGGAATATTCTGTGAATGAATTTTTACAAATGATAGAATAAAAAACTGTGCTCTGTTATAAATATTCATGTGAGCAACACAGATCGAGGATCCTGGCCTCTCCGGACTGACTCCCCACAGAGAGAAGGGGTGGATTGTGAACCAGGGTCCAGCTCCAGTCAAGTTGAATGTCTGCTTCACCAGGAGGATAGCAGCTTATGGCAAATAAAGTTTGCATAGCTCTGAAGTGTTAGGAGTGACTGTTGTCATGCTCATGGAATGACTCATGTCACAGATGAGTCAAGAAATCCGAGCAGCTTGCAGCTGGATTCTGAGTACTTTTGAACTGATGTTTCATATTAAACACAGAAAATCTTGAGGTGTCTATTATTGAGGAGATATAAATTGGGCTGTATAAATCAGATTCATCCTGGCTGTGTTATATACCCAGTGTGACTTTGGGAAAGTTTCTTAATCTCACCATGTCTCAGTTTCCTCCTCTGTAAAATGGGGTAATTGTGTTTTCTACCTCCTTGGATTAAATGAACGAACACATGAATTAACACACGGAAAGCACAGTAGTGACCGGCTCATGGCGAGAGCTTGAAATATTAGTTATCGTTACTGCTAAACATGGTTGTAATATTTTTCCAGTGTTTTTCCTGTTGGATCTACATTATAACTCAGAAGACGGTGGGAGCTACTGAGGTTCAGAGAGGTGCAGTAAGGTGCCTGAGATCACACAGCTATGAGTGGTGGTGCTGAGATTTGAATTCAGTGATGTCAAAGTTTTGCCTCGACCCCCCAGGTTGGTTCTGAAAGAGAACAGCATGACCTGTGGTTTGCAACTGAAGATGGCCTTTTGATGGAGCGGGGAGATGAGGAACCGGCGCAGAGATGCTACGCATGGCTTCTGGTACTATTTTTGCAAGGGGGTAGGAGGGTTCTGGCTTGGAGTGTGAGATAGGAGATACTGGGTCTGATCACCAGAGCATTTTCTTGACCTTCCCCTTAATAAGTCAGTCTCTCTGGGGGGCAGGGATCATGGGGGTTCCCTTGGGGCTGCAGTCAGGAGGGGAGGTGCTGGGGAGAGGTCCTGGTGGGTGGAGCGAACATTTACGGGATCAGCAGCATGGGAGGCTGCACACTGTGTCTGAGTGTCATGTGCATCAGACTCTGTGGTGGAAGCCCTGGTGGGTGAGCCTGGGGCTAGGGAGAGATGATGGGTTAAGCAGCAGCAGGGGGCCAGTGGGTGTCTGGAGTTGAACTTTAAACCACCATAACAACGACTAGCCCAGCAGAGCCCTGATATTGGCTGATGGTAACATTTTGGGGGACACCGGTAAGATTTCCTCTGGGGAGTCCCAGAAATATGGTGATGAAGGTTGGGGGAGAGGGTGGGCTTTCAGCAAGACCAGGCAGTTTCAGAGGCACAGGGGAGGTGTTATTGTCCCTGTTCTCAGAGGGAGCCCACAGGTGATGCCCAAGCCTCATCTTGTGCTCTCTGTAGCTGTCCCTTCTGGGTGGACACAAGTCAGATGTCCCAACCCAAGTTCTCTCTGGAGAATGCTTGCTGGGTGCCTCTGCCCTGATCTAACCAGCTGCACTTGATCTTTGGTCCTGCCCTGGTGTGCACCGTGGCGCTCCTGCACTTTGGCAGCAGCCCTCCAGTGCCCCCCCGCCCCGGGTACCCGGGGACATGCAGCATCCTGGGCACCTCCGCCTGAGCAGCCATAACACAGTGCCTAGATTGGGTGGTTTAACGAGTGTCCCCATCCTACCAGTGCCAGCCTGCTGACACCTGCCGTGTAATCGCTGCACACCAGGTTCACCAGCTCCCCGATCCTTCACTCTGCTGACCATTTTCCATGAGAAACGAGACAGGCTGGTTGTCAGCTCACACCCACTGAAGCATTAGCTCATGATGGTCTCATGGTTTTCTATGGCCCCGGGATCTGCTCCATGCTCTGCAAATATTTGTTGACCTGACGGGTGAGTCACCTTTCTAAGGACATATTACCAGAGGATTCTGGAAGATGCTGAAGTCTTCCCTGAAGGCATTAATCTCCAGGGGTGGACTCCTGGGCATCACGGCAGCTGCTATTATTCAGGGTTCCGCATCCTGACCTCCCTACGCTCAGGCTCCTCCCACACATCGGAGGGGGCGGGGCCACTGAATGAGACCATTTCATTCTTATCGTCTGCTTAAAGGCATGACAGTAATCTCTTGCCAGCCCAGAAGAGAGGCCGCGAAAGGCTACGCCATTATTTATTCACTTCATGCATCTGGCTCTGCCTACAGATTTGTCTCCTGATACCACACTGCCTTGGAAAATATTATGTGAATAAAGTAAAAAATAATATATCATAAAACTACATACCACCAAGCAAAAGCAGATACACAAATACAGTCACATACAAACACTCATGCATACACACAAATTAAAAGAAAACTAAAATATATATTGTTAAAATATATCAATAACAAATATATTATACCAATATAAAAAATCAATATATTTTAGAAATATATGTTTTAGAAGTTCCCACTGTGGCTCAGTGGTAATGAAACCAATTAGTATCCATGGGGAAACGTGTTCAATTCCTGGCTCTGCTCAGTGGGTTAAGGATCCAGCATTGCTGTGAGCTGTAGTGTAGGTTATAAGTGAAGCTTGGATCTCCTGTTACTGCTAGCCTGGGAAATTCCATATGCCATGGCTGTGGTCCTAAAAAAATGTTTTCAAAAATGAAAGTTTATAGAAAGAGCTTATTTATTTCAGGAAAGATTTGAAAGGAAAAGAACCACTACAAAAATGAAGACTAAGCTAGAAAAAAAAAGAGATTGAGTAGAACCCTAAGTACTCTTTCTATCATATTGTTAAATTTGATTTGGTAGTATTTTCTGAAGCATTTTTACATCTATATCCAAGAGTTATCATTCCATTTTCCATTTGCATTTTTCTTGTGATGTCTTTGGTTTTGGCATCAGGGTAATACCGATGTCCAAAAATGAGGTGATAAGTATTTCTTCTTTTTCTGTATTTGGAAAGAGCTTGTGAAGAATTGATATTGATGCTACCTAAAATGTTTGGAAGAATTCAGCAATGAAACCGTTTGTGCCTGGGCTCACTCTTTGGTATCTATCTAAGGTAAATTGCATTATCATATTATAGTCAATGAGATCCTTATTAAGAAAAGGCTTTTAAAAGAAGGAATCTTGTGTATAGCTGTGCAGAAAGCTGCCCCAAAAGGATAAATGAAATGCAAAACAATTGTGAGGGTTATATATTTTGTTTTGTTTTAGGGTTGCACCTGAGACATATAGAAGTTCCCAGGCTAGGAGTTGAATTAGAGCTGCAGCTGCTGGCCTGCACCACAACCATTGCAATGTTGGATTCTTAAGGCACTGAGTGTGGCCAGGTATCAAACCCACATCATCATGGACACTCTGTCTGGTTTTTAATCTGCTGAGCCACCACAGGAACTCCTGTGGTTTTACATTATTATAGATTACCATATAGACTTACATGTTGCTGTATAAAATGATTTGTATTCCTGGAATGAGGACATTGGTTCTCAAAAACCTTAGTGCTAACCCAGTGACAAAGTTATGGTAGAAGTATATATCTCATATCTTGAGATTTCTTATCTCAAACATTATCATTTTATAAATACCACCATGTAGTACATTATTCCAGAATAATTCAGTTTTTTTATTATTAAGTTATTATGTTGCTATTTTGAACCAGAAGTTAATAGAGGCATATTCCCCTTGGAGCATCCCCTGTGGGTTTTATCAACCATTAAGTAAAATGATATAAGCAATTAAAATGAGCCATAGTCATAATGTGCTTAAGCCTGCATCTGCTGTTCCTCAGGTAAAAGAAATTTCCAGGTCATTTTCAGAATATTTCAGAAGGTTGGACCTAATCTATTGGAGTCAATTGTGTTATAATATTCCCAGTAATAAGCCCAATAAGTAATACGCCCAATTATTCACTATTGCCCCAATGACTGGAATGTGTTCATCACTACCTGACTTATGTAGTGTCTATCTAATACTTGAAAAACCATATTTCCTGAAATAAAGCAAAAAAATAGATGATATTGAATGTATGTTTGTAGAGAAATGAGGTTGCTTCCAATAGACTGTAAGTTTACATTTTCCTTAAGGAAGAAGATAGATCTTTTTGAAGTAAAATAATCAGGAAATTTATCAATAGGAGCCAAGAAAACATCTGACCTATTCAACTATCTGGAGGCTTATATTTTGATATGTGGAAAATAATCAATATTTATCCGATGCTTATCTTGCTAGTTATGTAAAACAGAAGCCACTTCAGATTACTACTTTACTACTAGTTTCATAATATTTCTCTGGTCTTAATGGCTTAAAAAATAACCAAATATATAAAAGATCATGTTCTGTTTCATTTCAATGGGAGTGGAAGGGTGAGAGGAAGTCCCAGAATGAAGCTATGATATAATTAGAAGCAGTGAAAATGGTGAATTATGGGGGAGACCTGGGATTGGATATTGGCTCTGGCACTTATTAGCTGTGAATACTGCTATAAAGGTGAGATAAATTACATGTCCAAATGTTCATTCTTACAGCTCAATAAATGGCTGTTATTGTTTTATCTCCTTCTTGGCACATCTTGTGTTTCAATATAGAGCCCGAGATATGTGGAGCAGTCTAATTTTTATTAAAGTAATATGTTTGGAAGTGACTTTCCATTAATTGTAAATATTGATCTTATATTATTAAATTCTTTCAGCATTATAGCCTTTTTTCTTTGTAACTCTGAGTGCTACGGTAGAGTTAGGTTTACCCATAATAACTATTATTTTGGCATTAACACATACCGATATTGATTTAGTCATATCTATTTAACAGAAGTGAAAATTTCAAATTTAACTAGGTGTTTAATAACATTGTCATTTCTCATTATCCTACTTACCAAAAGCAAAATTAAGGCCACTGCAAATAGCAAGTGGGGTTGCAGTTATTTGCGTGTTTTTTTTATTAACAGATCATAAAATTGATGAAGCTATTTTAATCTCTGATTCAAAAAATCATATTCAAAATATAATTAATTGGAGTTCATCTGGTAGAAAAATGCTTAAGTGCACATTATCAATCTCAAAACAGATATATTACATGAAAGAATAAAATATGTAGTTTAAGGCTCTGGTCAAAACTTTTTTTAATTATTTAGTAATAATATTTGTATTGTCATCCCATATTTGCTATTTTTAGAAAATAAATACCTGTGATGACAAAAGTTCAATGATACAAGTATCTGAAATTGTAACAAAAGTTGACATATTTAAAGGAAATTGCTATAAATGCTCATGGTTTTACATATTTAATTAATCTGGCTGTGCAGTATTGCATCTGTTTTCCCATTGAAATTTACTATTTGAAGAAGGACTAAACTTTGTAGTGAAAACCTAATATCACACATGGCTTTTAATTATAGAGCAGGTAAGGAGCGAATACTTTCAGATTTCAAATCCTATGTAAATTTTCTCATCCTGGGTATATCATCGAACTGATGGCACCAATTGTATTGAGGCTGAACTTTTCCCTGGGACTCCTACTTGCATTACAACCTGGATTGATTTCATTATATCCATCCAAATTTGCTTTCTATTTCTTTCATTTCTCTTTTTACCCCATCAACATGAATTCTTTTTTCTGAAGTTCCTTTTGGACAATAATCATGCCATCTCTCTTCATTACATTTAAAAAATATTTTTGGGGATTTTCTAAACAATGCACTAAGATTTTTTTTTAAATGCGATAATGCATTTAAAATATATTGTGTTAAAGCAGCTCAAAAATATTCAGCTACTTGGAATAAGTTGTTTGAGTGCTTTAATTTGTTTTATTGTATTTTTTATTTACAACGCATAGGATTCAAAGTAAATTACCCCTTCTTTGATGTCTCACTTGAGTATTTCTTATTTTCTTTTTTTTCCTTTTCTTTCTTCTTTATTTTTTTAGTTTTTTACCTTGATTTTCTAGGGCCACATGTGTGGCATATGGTAGTTCGGAGGCTAGGGGACAAATTGGAGCTGTAGCTTCAGGGCTAGCCACAGCAGGGCTAGATCTGAGCTGCATCTGCAAGCTACACCACAGCTCATGGCAATGCCGGGTCCTTAACCCACTGAGTGAGGCCAGGGATTGAGTCCACATTCTCATGAATACTAGTGGAGTTTATTACCACTGAGCAAAAATTGAACTCTTGAATATTTCTTATTTTCTATGCCTTTCCAATAATTCTATCAAGACATTTTCTCCTGATATTGAGAATTTTTCTAGGTAATCCTGATATTTTTTTCCCAGAAGATTGTGGATACATAGTTTCTTTGACTTCCATTACTATTTCTAATCCAAATGGCCTTTTCTCTCATTGATGGGATTTATGTTCATATATTGAAAAAGGAGTTTAATTGGCATTGTGAATTTAAATCATGTACAGAGTATTATATACAGCATCTTGGGTGCAACCAAGGCTGATTCAAAATTTCCATAGGTAGGTATATAAAAATAAGGTAAATAACTTGAATAAAATCTGTCCTCCAACTAGTGTAGTAATATGGACAAATAATAGAACTTTGGATTCATTTCCAGGTAACATTAGACTCCCAATTTGATTAACCAGGGGCTATCAGAAAATATTTTTTCTACATTTTCTAGATTTCACTTCTTGTTATTTTTAGTCTTAGACATTGTTTTTTGTCAAACAAATATTTTCTTGTTGTTTTATTCTTTAATAATGAAATTTATGAGCTTGTTACTTATAGATAATAATTACCTAGTTGCTATTTCATTGAATATCAATGTATAATAAATGTTATACTATAAGAAAAAGATCTAATTTTTTATTTTCAAAATAAGTCTCCCATTCTCAATATAGAATTTGAGTGTAGAAAAATACAGAGATTGTTAAGAATTTAGATTTCCAAAAACAACACAAAAATACACTTAAAAAGGAAGATATAATGCTGAGTATTTGAAAAACATTGAATTATACATGTCATATAATTTCATATTAATTCATGGTTTATCTCTTTAAAAAATTAGTTTTTATCCAGAAAAACTTAGTGAAACTTAGAGAGGTTAGCTCAAACTATTGCCATTCAGTAGAGAGTCTGTCAAAGAAATATTATTTAGAACATTCTAGGTTTAAAGTAATTTTAAATATTTAATTTTAACACATTTTACACTTTACTATGTATTCTATTTTTGAGACAATTGTTAATGTAATAACAGCATGAGGAAACTTTTTAAGCTGTCCACTTTGTTGTTTGTCCAGCTGTCCTTATTTTATTTTTCTTGGCCATGCCCATAGCATGCAAATTTCCAGGGACAGGGATTGAACCTGCTCCACAGCTGGGACCCAAAACACAGCAGTGACAACCCCAAGTCCTTAACCCAATGAGCCTTGAGGGAAATCTGATTTTAGGTTATTCTTATACCATTTATTGTGTCATGGAGGGAACCAAAGTCTGATTAGAAAAGTTAAATATATTTTAGTTTAACGATGACACACTTTTATATCCTAGCTCATTATAGTTTTAATTATGCATATATATGTAAATTCTTTTCTTTCTTGTTTTATTCCAGTTGCTTTGTTTTTTCTTTCTTAACTCTGAAATACTATTTTTTTTCTTTTTTGGATAAATGCTCTTTTTTTGCTTTCAAATCCATTAATTGTCGTGTAAATTTTATCATTTTTCCTCTACTTTACTGAGATTATGGGGAACAACAAACAATTTTCCCTCTATCTTTCTTGTTTTTTGACTAAGACACACACACAGTAATGAAGAACAGATTAATATGAGAAAAATAAGCAGAAATTTAAAAATATTTATATCCCCTATATACATGGGTGATACCAGGGAAACTGAGTGACCCCTTCAAATGGCCCAAGCCACTGCCTTAAATAACATATCACGCTAAAGACAAAGGATAGTGAGGGGAGGGAGGATGGGAGGCAGGAAAAAACATAGTAAACAATGGTATGTTTGTCAATGCAGATTCAAGTCCAAGCCTTCTTCACTGATAAGTTTCTAGATACTTACTTATCTTCCTCTTGTTGGTACAGAGAAGGCATCCTTACAAATGAAGATTTCCATTTCAAATGTAAATGCCTCTTACAAAAGGGTAATTTCTACTGGGTTTAAGAATATCTCCTGTGTCTGCTGTTTCTTAAAAATAATCAGCTCAAGTTTATCCTTATGCCAAAGAGGCATACATTGACATAGCAATGCTTTTCCCCTTCAGGTTGAATTCATTGTTTTTTCTCTAGCATCTAGTAATACCTGTTTTCTTTACTTTTTGTTATCTGTTTGATAATACAGGAGTTTAAATGCATTATTCATCTGAGTGTGCTTTAAATGTGATTTATATACAGTGATATTAATTATTCTTATTGTCACATATTAAATAGATAATCTAAATGTAAAATTTTTTATTTCTTATTGTTTAAAAATAATTCAAGATTTAGAAGTTCCCGTTGTGGTGCAGCAGAAATGAATCTGACTAGGAACTATGAGGTTGCAGTTTCGATCCCTGGCCTCATTCAGTGGGTTAAGGATCTGGCATTGCTGTGAGCTGTGGTGTAAGCCTCAGACATGGCTCAGATCCTATGTTGCTGTGACTGTGGTATAGGCCACCACCTATAGCTCCTATTCAAGCCCTAGCCTGGGAACTTCCATATGCCCTGGGGGCGGCCCTAAAATGCAAAAATAAAATAAAATAAAAAATTAGGTTCAAGCTAAAAGATATATTTTTTATGCTTTTTTTTTGTCTTTTTAGGGCCAAACCCCTGGCATATGGATGTTCCCAGGCTAGGGGTCAAATCAGAGCTGTAACCACCAGACCATGCCACAGGCACAGCAACACCAGATCTGATCCATTTTTGCAAACTATATTTCAGCTCAGGGCAACACCGGATCCTTAACCCACTAAGGGAAGCCAGAAATCAAACCTGCATCCTCATGGATACTAGCAGGGCTTGTTGCTGCTAAGCCACGACAGGAAATCCCAACTTTCACTCTTCAAGTATCAATTTTGTACTGTACTGCATTGTGGACAGAAAATGAATATGACTCATTTAAGATAAATTTGGTAAATTTATCGAAATTTATGGATTAGTCAATTTATCCATTACTTTACAGATCAATAAAATGAAATTCATGGATTTAAATCTATGTATTACTCAACTAGTATAATTGACTCACAGATGCTGGAAAAGAAAGACTCAAATGTTGATATGCATATCTGGCCTTATCAATTATAGTCTTATAGATTATAAATTCACAGCTTGGGAAAACAAAAAACTAGTAATATAACATATTAGAAGGTGAAAAGTGCTGTAAAAAATAAATTGTGAGACAGCTTGGAGGAAGGGGTTCTGGGATGGGGCATGAGGAAGCAATTAGAAGTTGTATGGTCAAGGTAAGCTTAATACAAAGCTGGAATGTGAGCCAAGGTTTGAAGGAGGGAAGAGTTAGTCATGCAGGGGAGAGGTTCAAACAGGGGAACATCAGAGCAGAGGCCTCCTGCAGAGCCTGGGCCATGCAGCCTCAGGGGTAGAGAGTACTATGTAGTAAGATTGCGATTTTATGTTGGGGGAGGGATGGCACGAGAAACAATAATGAAGTATGTGTGTGCCTGTGGTGTTCAGTGCTGTGGAGAGAAACAAAGCGCAGGGAATAGCATGGAGGAAAATCAACCTCTTCGCTTAAAAACAAATTTTGGAGTTTCTACTGTGGTGCAGTGTGTTAAGAAACTGAGGGCAACGTGCAAGGGCCCTGGTAACTGCAGAAGTGCAGGTTGGATTCCTGGCACAGTGCAATGGGTTAAGGGTCCAGTGTTGCTGTGTCTGTGGCTCCTATTCAACTTCCATATGCCGTGGGTGTGGCCATAAAATTAAAAAAAAGGTTTTTCTCAGGGAAATTTCTTCTGAGTGTTCAGTGATATGGTCACACTGAAAGATGAGACGTAGAAATATTTTAAAAATATATCTGGAAGCTGTGAGAATCAGGCAAATGGAGTAGTGAAAACAGTGTTCTATAAAATTACTCTATCCTAATGTTTTACATCACTGTATTATGGTAAAAATTGTGTGAAAAATATAATATACTGGAGATTGTCTTTTGACTCACTTTGATAATCTTTGTCTTTTTAGAGGAATTTATTACACTGAATCAGTATAAAATTAGTCATTTTTTCTCTAATATATTCATGTTTTGTAATACCAGTATTTCTGTATCTTCTCTAAAATGTATTTTCTTTCTTATTTTCTTTAGCTATTTTTGGATTCTCAGCACATTTCCCTTTCCCACATTTTGAAATGCAAATATCCTATGTAAAAAATCTTACCTTACAGTATTTTCCAATTCAGATAATATCTGGAATTCATTTCTGAACTCACCTCTGATCTTTGTGTAAGGGCAAGAGAGTGAGTCCTACTCTGTCTGCTATCAAAAAGTCATTTTCATTTTGCTTTCATTGAGTAATTTGGTTCTTTAGGAATTTCCACAAAACTTCTTTAAGTAAAAAAATTTAAGAGTTCTCCTGTATTATAGCTGGTTAAGTATTCAGCATTGTCACTGAAGCACCTTGGGTTGCTGCTGGGCAAGGGTCTGATCCCTGGACCCCTGGCCTAGGAACTTCTGCATGCTGTAGGCACGACCAAAAAAAAAAAAAAGGAAATATGGAACATAACTTTATTTTTTCTTTATTTTGATAGAAAATATATCAAAGTTGTGAAATAGAACACAAACTTGAGGAACACAAATGTTAACAGGTATATTTCAAGGACACTACCCTTTAAATAGACTGAAAAAACACTCAGAATTTTTACTTGGAGCCTAATGAATTAAACATTTTAAACCGATTGTCTTTTTTACCGTCTAATGAAAAAAAGAAGAAAATAGCTGGGTCATTTTACAAACGAAGATCACTTGGGGACATTGTTCTAAATATTATTGAGTTGATGATCTGGCCTGGCCAAGTGCAAGAGTCTGGAGAGAAGGAAAGACTGGAGAAAATGCAAAGATATAAATGGCCCATTCTGGAGAGATGAGCAATACAGGTTCCAGAGGGACGGGTATAGAAAGAGCATCTAGAAGAGAGAATGATGGAAGTTACACAGGCATAAATATGAAGAGAATATTGCAAACTATATGTAGAAATTTAATCATAATTTTGGACAAATAAATTATATTTCTGCTTATGATTAATGAGAAAAGTATGGCATGTTGTTTGCTCTTAGAGAGAGATGAGCAAGGAAACATTAAAGCATAAAAGTAATAATTAGATACATAATTTTGTTGATACTAAAATTATAAAATCTTGGAATTATCTACATATGAAAAATACATATGCAACACAAGTGAAAAATAAACATAATACATACAACCAGACCTAGGGTAAATATAAATAACATTCAATAGTCACGGTGTTTCAGACAATTAGAAAAAATAGAGCAATGCAGCTATAATTCATGAATGAAAATCCTTAGAATAAAAGCAAAGGGAAAGATAATCATGTTAATAGGTCTCCAAGATGAGGATGAAAAAATCTTGAGAGCAACCAATCTCAATTACACTCTGCTTAAAAGGAAAAGAAATTCATGTAGCCTTAACAAAGAAAATGATAAGACAGTATCCTCAATATATCCCTAGCATAATGCATAGTATGTTTCAAATTGTCACTTACAATGGCTCATAACATAGAAGATTACATTATAAAATGAAGTTTGCAGGAGTCAGACACTTGTAGATCAGAGAAGAAAATTAAAAATTTAAAACCAAATACATAGGTAGGCACACACAGATCCTTTCATATGAATCATCTTTAGCTACTTACTCCCAAGACTGAAGGATGATTGTTTTTGTAGGAGGTCTGTTCATGGTGCAGGATATATGAGAAAGATTAACAAGTTGACTCCAAGGATTTAAAATCATATAGGCAATGTATAAATCTATGTATATTCATTTCTGTATCTTAAACATAAGGAAAACTGCTTGTAATAGTGCCTGGGGGAGTTCATTAAATGAGGTTTATTTAAGTCTCTTTTCAAGGAAAACTAAAAGGGAAACAGTTTCTCTTTTTAATACTACAGACTTAGTGAAGTTTTTCTGCCTGTTTTATTGAAATTAGAATTTCTATAGATATCTCCAAAATGCCTCAGGAATTATGCTACTGCTAGTACTTCATTTATCTATACAAACACACACACAAACACATACATTAAAATTTATCAAGTTTTTGAACTTAGGGAGGCACATCAAGATGATGAATAAATTAAATGGCTGTTGTTGATTGAGACTGAACTCCACTTCATAAATGCATTGCTTTTGTGTGTAGTTAAAGATCATGTTTCACAGGTTAATGATCAAAATTCTACCTGTTATCATGAAATGAATCTACATGACCAAGAGTTGTCTCTGTATTACTCAATTACTCTTGTTGTCACTGGTCCCTACTGAAATAACTTCAACAACTCAACCCTTTGACCCTGGACGTATATTTGCTTTTGTTAATACTCCACTCTTTCTTTTGCTCTCTGGCTTTCAATGATAACGTCTTGTTAATGATATTTAAGAGTCATTATCTCTTCATCTACTAGTTTACTAGTACTCTATTCTTCAATTTGCTGGTGGCTGAGAAAACAATATCAAACAATATGAAAAGTCAGTTAAGTACTTGTCTGACATCTTTTACTGTGACAGCATGCTGATTCATGGATGTTCAGGGAAAGATTCAGTTACCAGGCAGTTGCTTTCTTATTTGTGCATTTGTGCATCTGAATAATGTAATGAAATGAACTCTTAAAATGATGATTTGGTATTCCATACACATTAAATAATAATTTACCTCTCATATGTTAAGACTGTGTTATTAGTTATTTTGTGTTATGCTTTTTGGAGTTATTCTAATTGTTGGAGCAATGGAGTGCTTGAAACCAGCCAGATTTGCTTTAACTGCAACATGAAGAGATTTGTTACACGAAATGTTTTCTTTGTATGACTCTCAGGAGAGCTTTTTTACATCTTTATTCCTCAAACTATAGATGAGTGGATTCAGCATTGGAATGACAGTTGTACAGAATACAGATGCCACCTGTGCCTGGGTCAAGGATGATGTGTTATCAGGCTGCAAATATGTGAAAATCAGGGACCCACAGAAGATGGTCACACCTGCAAGGTGGGATGCACAGGTGGAAAAAGCCTTCCGTCTGCCTGCTGTAGACTGATCTTCAGGATGGCTGAGATAATGATGATATAAGTGATGATGATCAAAGAACCAAGAATGGTGAACCCAGCCAAAATAAAGATCACTATTTCTGTGCTGAATGCATCCACACAGGATAGGGCCAAGAGAGCTGTGGTGTCACAGAAAAAGTGATTGAGGCTGGTATCACAGAATGCCAAACTGCTGATCACACGGATCAGATAGATATCAGAGAATGGGTGAAGCCTACTGTGTATGGCATTTCTCCCAGCCAGTTACACACTTTCTGGGACATAACCACTGAATACAATAAGGGATTGAAAATTGCAACATAGCAGTCATAGGCCATTGATCCCAGAAGAAAACACTCACTACACACCAAACCCAGCAAAAAGTATATTTGAGCAAACCAGCCAACAAAGGAGATGGTTTACTGTTTTGACTGGAAATTCACCAGTGCCTGGGGTGTTACAGTAGAGGAATAAAATATGTCAATGAATGCTAAATTGCTAAGGAAAAAAATACATGGGTGTGTGAAGCTGAGAGTCAATTCTGATTAGCATAATCGCTCCAAGGTTCCCCAAAACAGTGAATAGAGAAATAAAAAGAAACTTCAACAAAGGCTGACTTGTAGTTCAGGGTGATTTGTGAATCCAGAAGGGGTGAAGAAAGTCACTTCCGTGAAATTGTTCCCAGTTGTGTCTATCAACTCAGGCCTTTGACTTACCTGCCAAATAACAGCAGTGGAAGTTAGAGAAGGATGCAGGTCTGAAGACTTGTAATCACCACAGACCTAGCTAGCCTCCCACAATGGGAGAGTGACTGATGGGACATGAATGATAATGATGTCAAGTTAATTGAGAACTTACATATAATTTTTACTCTTTAAAGAGCTGATGCATGAATTAAAATTTTCAAATTCACAGTTGTGTGGAATTGCTGCACTCAAAAAGAAATCTATCTGGAATGATTTTTGAAGAGATTCTTTCTAAATCTACCATCTCTACCTTAGCATCACTGGATCCCAAGTCACTCACTTTGAAATTTATCTCCTGGAATAAATTATACTGTATAGAAAATATAAAGACTATATAGGTAAGGAGGATCTGTAATTTGTGAATTTAATAATACTTTTGTGTGGCAGTCTTAAAATTTCAGCATTTACCAGCTACTTTAAAGGATTGCTTTTGGATTGGAGAAGCAATGAGATCCTGCTGTATAGCACCGGGAACTATATCTAGTCACTTATGATGGAGCATGATAATGTGAGAAGAAAGAGTGTATATATGTATGTGTGACTGGGTCACCTTGCTGTACAGTAGAAAATCGACAGAACACTGTAAACCAGCTATAATGGAAAAAATAAAAATAATTATTAAAAATAAATAAATAAAGGATTGCTTTAAGAGCTTAATAAGATCTTGGACACATTTACTATTTCCTTGGAATTAATAAAATTTGCAAAATTTTGTAAAATATGCACACATATGTATATTTTTGTATTATATTAATATATAATATGCACTGTAAATTTATAAATTATATAGAACATATACAAAAAGGAAGAAACGCAATGCTTATTTTTCATGTTAATGCTAAAATTCTCTATTTTTTCTATCAGCTATCCTTTCTTTCAATTGGTGAGATATGACCAAATGAGGAACTTAATCTATAACACAGCCAAATAGTTTCGTATGTGTGCTTAGTAACCATGTTTGTTTCCAGCATGAAGCACAGGGTGATCTATGGCCTCAGGGGATAACTAATTCACTGCAATATGGTACTTTCCAAGTCAATGACTAAAAAGCCTGCAAACATTGAAATAAACGATTTGTTATATTTAGAACAAAAATAAAATGTAAGCAGATTACACTAGAAATGAGAGAACTTACTTTCTTAGTTATATGACCTAAGTGGGTGGTAAATAATCAGAACTGAAATGCGTGGCTTTTTAAAAAAATTTTTTTATCCTTCTAGTTAAGGCACTTTAACCTCTGGCATTTTGCTAGAAATAGGTAACAGCTGTCCCCTCCCCACTGACCCCGCATCAGTCAGGACTGATCGGAGCTCATCTTTGGCAACTCAGCGCCCAGATTTCTCCCTTCCCAGGACAGTAGCCCACGGCCTTGGATCAGTGTTGCCTGGATCGATGTAAGGGCTTTGTCCGCTCAGGAACCAAAAAGCGAGGCCACACAGGGCCCCCCCAGACTGCCTTTCCTGGCCAGGCTCCCACTTAGCTTCCCCCCCCTTCTCCGAACAGTTGCGCCCACCATCCCGCCCATCCCTTTAGTGAACCTGCACCTCCAAAGTCGCAACCCGAGGCCCTGGACTGGACAGTGCGCGGCAAGGCCAGGGCCAGTCCTCCAGGTCTAGCTAGGAGCGTCCAGGTCTCGCTAGGAGCGTGGTGAGCGCGGGTGCTGAGAGCCCTGGCCGAGCGCACTGCCCAGGGAGAAGCTGGCTGCCAGAGTCTCAGCCGCGGGGTGCTGACCAGCCCTCTGCAGTTATGCACCACAACCCTGCAGACCCTGCGCAGGACCCACCTGGAGCCAACCAGAGCCTCTGCCACCTCAGGCTGATGGGAGCAATTGGCAGCAGCCCCTGGCCCCAAAGGATGAATGCATAGCCCAGCAGGGTTCCTGGACTGTGCTCAGCCTAGCTCCAGGCCTGGGATCTGCAGCTACTACCAGTCCTGACCCAGCTGCTAAAACTAGCCTGATGTTAATGCAAGTTATTTTCAGATAATTTGCACTCTGCTGGAGTGACCCAAAAGGGCTTTATGTAATATTAAGTATCTTTAATCACTTTTTATCGTTCATGTTTGCAGTGTTCCTATTTGTCCGTTCTTTCCTTTAGCTAGTATTGTCACTGGCAGCATTTTGTCTTGCCAGTCATTAAAGACATTTTTTTTCTTAAAACTTACTGCAATATATAGGCTTTTGTAAAAAGAAAAAGTTTCTCAGTGTGAGAAAGGCACATGCGCACACACACACACAATAATGAAGAAGATGTTAAAATTACACAACGGGGATTTAGTCCACAAAAGGAAACTTTCGTCCATTTCAGATCTCTGCCAGCTGTTTTCAGGTTTATGATCAGACAAAAAGAAAATATTGTGCATAATGGTGAAATTCACCATGTTTTTGGCCTAAGTTTGCATCAACAATTCTGAATACATAAATTCTCAATACAACAGCTTGAATCTGATGTTATTGCTGCTGCTATTGTTAACACAGGACTCTATCTTTTATATAATGGACACATGAAGATACTAGAGAGTTGACAGAAAAATTGGTTATTTCGGTGAGAGTTCAAAAGAGGGTAATATGTATAATAGCTTCCAATGATAGAATATAAATAAGAGCCAAGTTAAAAATCTAATTATTTACTTTGTGTGCCTTCTTAAAATTAAAATCTGTATTTCAGCAAAAATTTAGATTTGCATTCAAGATGACTTTGTGGTATATTTCTAATACATTCCCATTATTATAAGGGAAGGTATTATATAATATTATGTATAATATTATATAATATATAATATATATTATCTTTTAAATATAATAATTAATTACATACTATTAGTATAATTATTAAATATAACAATAAATAATTATTAATGTTGTTACTAGTTAACAATTAATATTATAATGGATAATTAATATAATACAATATATTAAAATATAATATATATACTTTAATATATATTAATTATAATGTAATATATATTATCATTATAATATAATGTTATATGATATATAACATTATATATTAATTATATACCATATACAGTGTAATATATATTAAATATAATGCAGTCTATATTACATTATAATTAATATATATTAAAGAATATATATAGAATATATATTAATTATAATGTAGTCTATATTACATTATAATTAATATATATTAAAGAATATATATATATATATAGAATAATAACATAATTAAAGTTTTCAAATCAGCTTTGGCATGAAATAGATAGCATGAGTTTTAATTGCATTTAAGTTCCTTTTTATTTTCCTTATTTCTTCTTATTAGGACTCAAGGCAGAGTGGTATTATATTATTAATTATAACAATAATATATATATTAATGTATATATATATACACATGCTATATAGAATACAATATACTGTATATGGTATATAATTAATATATAATGTTATA
>PVHT020000502.1:228053-240536 GCA_004024745.2 Catagonus wagneri
ATCTTAAAGTTATAATTAATAATATAATACCACTCTGCTTTGCATCCTAATAAGAGGAAATAAATATAAAACATGTTTTATATTGATTTGAGAGCTGATCTAGTTTCATTGAACATTAATGAATATGGTTTTCTGTAATCCATGCTTCGAGAATAATGTTTCATTGATATTGAATAATAAGTGACTAGACTTGTATTTCTATCCTTTATTGTCTGTGTGATATAAAGTAAGTTGTCTGATAACAATTCAAGTGATGAAAATTATGCAAGAAGATGGTTTTGTTTAGTCCATTTTACCAAAACACAATATGTAACAAAATGTTACTTTTTACCACTTAGAATTGGGATTACATGTGTAACTACTAGTTTTGTCTATAAACCTCTCACCAAAAGGAGTTGTGAGAATTAAGGAAGAATATTGGGTGTTTCATCAGAGATAGTCTCTAAATGTTTGCTGTTTATTCAAAGTTAAAACAGATATGGAAAATAGAGTTTGTTGACATACTGGACAATTGGCTTTGACTATCATAAATTTTTGGATCTTTTCTCTTTTTGGTTTAGTTGTGTTTCATTTACTTTGTCTTGACTTTGTTGTTAAACAAATGAATTTATTACTTTGGTGATAAGTTTCTTATTTCACTGATTGCATATGTCTTTAATTTTCACTTAAGTGGTACTTTTCATCTAGATTGCCTTTCACACCATTTTTATTTTGCTTAGAGTCAGTTGTGTACAATAAATAAATCTTTGACTTTCTCTTTCTTTGACTTTCTCTTTCTCTTACCTCACTCAGTTTGAGTGTCTCTAGTTCCAAACATGTTGCTGCAAATGGCATTATTTTATTCTTTTTTTTGTCTGAGTAGTATTCCATCATGTATATATACCACATCTTCCTAATCCATTCATCTGTTAATGGACATTTGGGTTGTTTCCATGTCTTGGTTATTGTGAATAGTGATGCAATGAACATGAGTGTGCAAGTTCTTTTTCAAGGGAAGTTTTGCCAGGAGTTGGATTGCTGGGTCATATGTAGTTTTACCTTTAGTTTCCTAAGGTACCTCCATACTGTTTTCCATAGTGGTTGTACCAGCTTACAATCCCACCAACAGTGCAGGAGGGTTATTATACTGAGTGAAGTCAGAAAGAGAAAGACAAATACTGTATGATAGCACTTATATCTGGGATCTAATGTACTGCACAAATGAACATTTCCACAGAAAAGAAAATCACGGACTTGGAGAACAGACTTGTTGTTGCCAAGGGGGAGGGGAGGGAGTAGATGGTCTGGGAGTCTGGGGTTAATAGATGGGTTTGTTTCATCTGCACCATGATAGGAACTCCTCTTATTCTTTATAACAATAAAACATTTGTGTATATGGCATACTTCCTTGCCTGTGGGATGGAAAAGCAAGGAGATACTGCTATATAGCACCAGGATCTATGTCTAATCACTTGTGACGGATCTATATATGTACGTATAACCAGGTCACAAGGTTGTACAGCTGAAAAATTGACAGAAAACTGTAAACCAGCTATGATGGAAAAAAGGAAAATCATTATACTAGAAAAAGCAAATCTTTGAGACTAAAAGTTAGCTCTGTTAATAGGATCAAATAGCTGCTCTTATGCCCTGATTTAACAAAATTCAACAGTTTTTACAGTAATCCATCTTGGATCTTGAGGAACTTCTTTCAATAAATTCCCTTTTGTAATTTATATAATTATGTGGAGTTTTAAACACAGCTACCTAAAAAATATGGAATAAACCAACTAATGATTTCAAGAGAAACAGTTGACTTGGTAACGGTCTATTTCTATTTAAGTATCTCAAAAATTGGAATGGATTTGAGGCAGATGATTCTTCTTCACATCCCATTCAAAGCATGTACTGAGGGTTGCTCTTTTTGACAACTGGAGAAGGTATATACTTCCTTTTTTAGAACACATCAATGCTCTACCTACCTGGTGTTGAGAGGAGGCCTGGTCCTTTCTCTTAATTTCCCTATATTTGGCTCAGGGCCTTCTGAGGTCACAATATGCCAGGGATTCTGTGAACACTGAATTTCATCAAAACAAATAGAAATGCCTGGGGGAATTAAGTCCCCAGCATTCTATTTCCAAATTATAACAATTCACATATTTGGCCTTTTCTCAGTCTTAGTGAAAATTGTCACATATGTCCTTGTTTAACTTATGTGAGGCTCTACAAGGAGAAAATGAGTTATTTAAAATAAATTCCATTCATATTATTAATATGACATATAATGAAATTATATATCTATGCTTTAAACAGTGCTAAGTTCAAGTTGTTGATCATGTGCTTCTACAAATACATTATTAATGATATACTAATTACAAAATTATGAAAAGTATACACATTTCAGTGATGGGGAAGCAATTACTAAATAAAATTCAGTGGTGTGTGTGTTTTCATATACTAGATTGTCTATGTTTTTTCCACTTGTAATAATATCATTTTAATTCAGAAATTTAAATATACATATTCATAACAACTACTTTAAAAAGTATATGCCTTGTTTAAAAAAATGGCATTTCCAAAAAAGGAGTTAGCCAAAACAATAGCACAATCACATGATTACAGTAGGCTGAATTTGCACATAATATCCCTTAAACATCAGAAAAGTAAAATAATCACACATACCCTTTTCTGTCATCAAATTATTTTTAAAAACCTAATATTGGTACTCTAATGAACAAAAGTATAAACATCTTCCTCTTTCATTTTGGCCACACTCACAGAATGCAGAAGTTTCCAGGCAAGGGATCAAACCCACACTGCAGCAGTGATCCAAGCCACTGCAGTGACAATGCTGAATCTTAACCTGCTGAGCCACATGGGAACACCTAAATATCTCTTTATGATCCACTGCTCAGCATAGCAAAGACACTACTTTCCATTATTCATCATCTTTTTCCCTGGTCCTCTTCCTTTGCTTTTACAGCAATTACCCTGTTGAGTTAACTTAAAGAAAGTCTAAACTTAAGTCTTTATATTACTGGCCACTGGTTACTGATGGAAATTTTTATTCACTTCTTTTTTGTCTTTTGTCTTTTTAGGACCGCACCTGAGGCATATGGAGCTTCCCAGGCTAGGGGTTCAATTGGAGGGTACAGCTGCCGGCCTACACCATAGCCACAGCAATGCAGGATCCAAGCCTTGTCTGGGACCTACACCAGAGTTCACAGCAACACCAGATCCTTAACCCACTGAGCAAGGCCAGGGATTGTACCCATAAACTCATGGTTCCTAGTTGGGTTTGTTTCCACTGCACCATGATGGGAACTCCTCTTATTCTTTATAACAATAAAACATTTGTGTATAATGTTAAACTGGATGGCATTTGATATATGGCATGCCAGTCTTCAACATGCATTGAGATTTATTAAGAAAGATATAGTCAGATAATCCTAATAAAGTTCTAACAATCACATTTCTTTAGGAACAAAGAAAAAGAAAATATCATAAAATGACTTTGCTCTAGCTCCTTTCACTCCTGTTAAATGCTAAAAGAGCTCTGAAGATTATTGCAAAGATGTGTTTTATACTACATGTGTTCTACAAGTACTTACATAAGTCATTTCTCTGCCTCACAAACAGACTCCTATGTTCTCCCTGGGCTCAGCTGAAGCAGAGAACACAGTAAATGATTTGAGTGATTATTTCCCCCATTCTCCAAAAGACTATCTGAAAATTAGTACCATCAGGGAATTAGGATTTAATTCTCTGCTGGAAAACTAATTGAGAAAAAGCTTGTTACAGACATTAGCACATGTCCTTTTCTTCTTTAACCCTTCCTTCCCAAAATATTCTAGCCTTGGACTCATGGTGCCCACTTACCTAATGGCAGATTTTGTCCTGTATTCCCAGCAACGGAGGAAAGTTGTTTGAAAACACCCAACTTTATGTAAATCTTAGGCTTCTCCTTAAGCTATATTTTTTCTCTATAGCCCCTACCTTTGCCAATTTTAGTCATTTTTTATGACTTTGCACTCATCTTCTATCCAGAAACAAACAAAAAAAACTTCATTTATGGATATCTAGACCTTACAAATTTATTTGCAAATATCCCTCTACCTGCAGCATATGGAAGTTCCCAGGATCAGATAAGAGCCACGGCTGTGACAAAGCTGGATCCTCAAAACACTACACCAGGCTGGGGATGGAATGTGCACTGATCCAGAGACAAGCTGGACCATTGATCCGTTGTGCCACAGCAGGAACTCCCATATCTTACACAGTACAAACTTAAAGTGAGATATCCTATTCTTGCAAACTGATGATGACAGTTGAATTATTTTGCTCAAAAAGGTAGTGTGGATTTAGAAAACCTCTGCTTGACTCTCCTAAGAGGATAAACAAATGCTAAAAGATGGTAGGGTTTATGCGCTAACTGGAAAACTTGTAAGGTTTATTATACTGTGTCATAATTTAAGAGGATCTCATCCCACACTATATAGGTCAGTCTCTGCAGGCTATGTATCTCTGTAGCAACTAGTCAGCTCTGTCAGCACAAAAAGCAGCCATAAACAATGAGTAAAAGAATAAGTATGGCTGTGTTCCAATAAAAAATTATTTATGGACCCTGAATTTCATGTTAAATTTCATGTTTCTTGAAAATCTTAATAAAACCCCAGAAAGCTGTAAAATAAATGCTTCACCTTTAAACATATAATTAGGAGAGAAAAATTAAATTTTTATTTTATCCAATATAAAACAATGTGCATAGTTTTGGTACATAAGTTTTTAGTTTGTACTTTAGGGAAAATGATAATGAAGAAAAGGTTTATAAATCTTTCACTTTTTAAATAAAAGTTGTACCAGCAACCCCATTCCATGTACAACCATCAACTCTGATTACAGCATGAATTATACCTAGGATTTGGAATTTACTAAAATGAGTGCTGGATGGTCTTTTAAAAATACACAATTTCATGGCAGAACACTATGGCTTCTGCAAAATTTGAGACTCTTTTGAATAGGAAACTTGCCTCCATAATGTAAGGAAACAAGAATACTCTTTCCATAGTCATCAAGTATAAAAAAATCTTCACAGACTGATTTACCTTTAACAAAGGTAAAACGATTCACTACTACATTTCATGAATTATTTTGATGCTCAGTAATTCCTAAACACAAAATCTGCATAAATTGTCTTCTGTTTGGGTTTTCCAAAGCAACACATCAATACATATGTATTTAACTGGCTGGCATAAGTCCATGGGCTAAAGAAAAGGAATTAAATATAAAATGTTTACCAACTTTATCCTTTCTAATTTTACAGCAGCTTCAGGTATTGAGACCTAACTGGTTTCTTCTGTCTATCCATTATGAACATAACTCAATCTTCTATTTTGATACCCCTCAGTGTCATTTTTTTTCTGGGCATTTCAGTGAGTGACATATAAGATCATTTTGCCCAACTTTGATCATTTTACTTCCCAAGATTTTATTTCGTTGCAATAATGAACTTCATCATCTCCAGCAATTTGAATATATACTTGCTTCTGAGAACTAGAGAGATATTTCCAGTTTTCATTTATAGTTTTCAGCTTTACCTGTGATGGACCATCCTTAGCTTCCTGAAAGCATTCAGAAATAAAAACGTTATAAGCTGATCGAGGTCTTTTTGGTTTTCCAAGAATTGTTAACTCTCTCTTTTCAATTAACACTTTCTTTTTTAAATGTTTCTGCATGATTTCTTTTTCCAAAGATACCATTTGACTTGGAGTTAGCTGTTCTTGAATTCTGTTTATCTCTTCTTTGTATGCCTGCCAATCTTCCCTATTAACACCTTCATGTATCTTTTTTTCTGAATCAGGAAGTTCCCTCCACAGCTTGGCAATTTTTTTTAATTAGTTCTGATTTTTTCACATCTGGGTCTGAACTTTAAAGATGGATAGCTGTTCTTTAGAAAATTGAACGTATGAAGTCATAGGCTTCTTTGGAAAACCACTCAAATTGGATGAAAACCGTCTTGGTACATATGCAAAAATGAAGGGAGAGCGCAGTCGACTTCCACAAACCACGCAGAGGTTCGCTCATGACTTTCCTGGCATGGGGCATGCCCCACATGCCACGGAGAAGCACCACTGCACCTGAAGACAAAACACTGACCAGGCCCCAGCCTCCTGCAGCAACCTGGCACAACAGAGCAACCCCAACAATGATGATTTGAACCCTCAAGATGCTCTTCAGAACTTGCTCACTGCTCTATATTGTCTTTAAGTGTGAGATAATTTACCCAATTAAGACACCAAAATAAATATTGGGTTCAGAATTTTTGTTATTCTTTTGGATGAACATAAAAATAATTTTTAGTAATATTGAATGGGCTGATATTTGGGGGATAGAATGGAAAATATGAGATAAATATAGATTGAGATGATATGCTCAAGGTAAAAAAGGAGGGAAGAAAGTAAAAGTAAGACAATGAGGTGGGTCAAATGCAACCAAACCAGTAATCACAGCTGCACAAGAAAAGGTGGTTAAAAATTACAGTGATTTTAAAATGAAGTAATGTTGAAAACAGACTAACACACAGGAAATTGTTTAAGCAGCTTTATCAGAAAGACTGTTTCCTTTTCTTTGGTAATGAAAATATACTTAGGATCTTAGCTAGGATGATTTATCTATATTAAATGCCTAGTGCATTCCAGGCACTTCACAACTATTATCTCTAATCATTCTGTGAATTTATTTAGTTATATTCTGATTCATATGTTTCACATTATAGATGTCCCATAATAATTGAAACGTCCAAATTTGCACTCTAAGACATAGTAGAACAAGTTTTAATAAAATGATTGTCTAATGTAGGAATCTGTATTTTGTTCACTTTTTTAATGCAGATTTTCAATATCAAGAAACTGAGTGAATATTAAAAAGATGAATTTGAAAATAGATTTCATAAAGAATCATAGAAAAGATAGAAAATATCCAGTGTGGTAAAAATTAGACTCAGGATGGTAGTACAGCAAAAACTGAACATCTGAAGAGCCTAGGAATGAAGAGTGAAAACAAATGGATTTTAAGGCTTCATACAATGTATCTAAGAACAAAAAGAGAAACATGTCTTGGTTAAATTGAAAAATAATTAGTAAAACAAGTGCTGGTTTTCAGGGGTGGAGTGATGTAGACAGACATTAGAGCATTTTTTAGAGCATACTCAATATCAGAATAGACTTTTGATCCTTTGAATATTTGACACTTAGATGTCCATGATTCTGGGCATTGAGGTTTGTTTACAGGCAACATTTGACCAAGGGCAACTGAAAATTGCCATCAAAGTTTGGGTGCATGTAGTCACTCTGTGCTCATAGAACTATACCAAATCTCAAATCTTAGAAAGATGCATTTCTTCATTGCATTGTCTTGAGAATCTCTTAATAAGTATCAAAGATGATCATGTCACAAATGTAGCCAGTCCAGATGGTGCCAGCAACTTATTTTCCTAATGAGTTAGGCCATTTCCAAACCCAACTCCAAGACTAAACATAAGAAAAATTTCAAATTAGCACATATTTGGTAGTGGTTCTCTGAGTGCTTGGAGGAAAGTTATATGCGATCCTCTGCTGAACCTAAATTTCTCTAAATATTGATATTGAACAATAATTTTATGTATGAGGTTCAGGAACTGGTGTTACAGGTGACCATTTTCAATTTTTGTCTCTGATATTTTACATGACAATTGATGGCATAGCATCAGGTATTCCATTGAAGTCCTCATTTATTTCCTATGGACAAATTGTATTTGTCATTTAACCACATTTGGAATCTGTTTAATTGTTTCATTTACTTTTAGAATATATACATATATGTGCGTGTGTGTGTATATATATATGGTAAATGTTTTCCAATACACATCCTACAAATCTGAACACACCTACCTCAGAATTCTAGGACAGTTTTTTTTTTTTTTTTTGCTCACTGAAGCATCTAGCTCCAGTTCATAGTATAATATGGTAGCTATTTGTTAGAGTAAGTCAGAGGTCATTACTAGAAAAAAAATCACTCTTTTCCATAATATAGCCCCTTCGCATACATTCACACTTAGTCAAATGTGCTCTTTTATTTGTATCATTGAAGGTCAGCCCTTTCTTTTTACAGAGTGGGTATTGTAAGAAAACACATTTAAAATTATAAATAGTTCCATTGTTTTGAGTGTCAATAACCTTGCCTCTATGTCAGTCCTTGTGTTTCATATTCTAGGATATGAAATATTGAATGCACTTTAAAAAATGCGAAGGACTGTATGAAATTATCTTTGCTTATTATCATTAGTATTTTACTATTTATTTTATCTTGAAAATTAAGATGTTCAGGAGTTACCACTGTGGCTCTGTGGATTAAGAATCCAACTGCAGTGGCTCAGGTTGCTGCAGAGGTGCAAATTCTATCCACATGCAGTGCAGAGGGTTAAAGGGTCTGGTGTTACCACAGCTACAGCTTGGACCCAGTCCCTGGCCTGGGAATGGACATATTCTGAGGGTGTAGGGTACAGCTGTTAAAATAAAAAAAAAAACTTTTATTCCAAAGCATTTACATGAATGCCTCAAACATAAATGCAGCCTTATAAGCACCAATTTCAAATAATATATGAAATGATTTTGGAAAATTGAGAAGGGCTATACAAATGTTACATCTGTTTTTGGTGTTGATGCTCTTGAAGGTATTATTATTTCATTCTGAAAAGTCACCTTTCAGGAGTTTCCATCATGCCTCACTGGTAACTGACCCCACTAGGATACTTGAAGATGTGCGTATGATCCCTGACCTCACTCAGTGGGTTAAGGATCCAGCATTGCCTTGAGCTGTGGTGTAATTTGCAGACATGGCTTAGATATGGTATTGCTGTGGCTGTGGTGTAGGTCAGTATCAACAGCTCTGATTCATCCCCTAGCCTGGGAACTTCCATAGGCCATGGGTGCAGCCCTCAAAAAAAGACAAAAAAAAGAGTAATCTTTCATATGAATTTCTTTGAGTGAATTTCTAAAATATTAAGCATTTTAGCTTATTAACTTCACAGATAGTGGAACCATTCACTTATATGGCTTTGACTGTCATTGAGAAAAAAATAGTTTAATCTAACCTGCCATGTAAGACAATGAATTAATTTTTTATAGTATCCAGCTGTTTTGTTGTACTGCTTTGCTTAGCTGCCACTAATTATTTCAGTATTTAAACTCTAAAAATTAAAAAGAATTTTGTTTTTAAGGAAGGTATTGTTTATTTATTTTTAATTTTTTGTGGCTGCACCTGCAGCATAGGGAAATTCCCAGGCTAATGGGTCAAATTTCACCTGTAGCTGCAGGCCTACACCAGAGCCACAGCAACTCCAGATCTAAATCACATCTGCAACTTACAGTGAAGCCTGCAGCAATACCAGATTCCTAAGCCCTGAGCAAGGCCAGGGATCAGACCTACATCCTCATGGAGATTATGTCAGGTTTTTAACCCACCATGCTACGTGGGAACTCCTAAAGTTGTTCTCAAGAATACTGATTTTATTTTTCAGATACAACAGTTTACAGCATTTATGGAAAAGAGATCCATATAAAACAATCAGTATTCATGGGCCTGATTTTATCATTACGCACCTGTTCATATAATTTGAATCAAAGAGGAAACAATTGAGGGCACACCTCTGATGGCCTGGATGGCACTGTTGAGCACCGTAACTTGGCCAAGATGCATGTTGGCCATTGGATGCTCTTCGAATACATGGGTGCTTACACAGTGGCTGCTGCTTCCACGTTCAGTGGATTCCACAGTGTGAGATGTGATATCAGGGCCAACATGGCTACTGATGCAGAAAATCCAGAACCAAGACTTTCCACTGGAGGTAGAGGAGCAGGATGTTGACCCTTTGCCATACCTTGTGCTTGGAAAATAAGATATTAATATTAACTAAGATATTCATATCTTACTAAAATAAGATATTCTTTGATATGTGGTGAAAGGTGTCTTAATAATAGATTAGTCATTGCCTTATTGCAATTATTTGAGTGATGATGTCTATACAAATATTGTTACTTTAATATAGGAGGTATTGTTGAGGCCAAGCTCAAAGTAAGTAATTATAATAATCTGCCACATATTAAACTGAATGGGATAATGGTTTCTATCACTCAAGTGCTTTACCACCATTATCTGCTTCTCTAGTTAGATATTTGAAGGATGGAGTCTGTCCTTGCTTCCTTTATTATGATTCCTTTCCAAAGCCCTTTTCCCATCAGGTGCTTCTCTCTCTCCTGGGGTGACAAACCTCTTTGGGTTTCATTCTGTTGAGACAGGACCTAATTTTGTTTCCTAAACATGATGGCCCCTGAAGACCTTTTAGTATAATTTCCCTCCACCATGAGGAGATAGGCTTAGTGACTACACAATTATTAAAAATTGGATAATTAACTCCCTAAAGCATTTTACATTTAATTGAAGCTGGCTTTCTTATATCATGGAAGAAAATCATGTAGCTGGAATTTAACACAGCAGAGACAAGCAAATGAGAAAAAAAATCTGTGTCTACATTCCTTCCCTGTGTCACTATATGATACATGTAAAACTTAATAGGCAACAGTCTACTTAAAAAACACCTGCCTTTAGGAAATGGTTGTGTGGCCCTGATGCATGGGCCAATATGTGTAAGTTCAGGCATGATAACGGTACTGATGAAAACTAGGCACATTAAGCCTCCTTTTTGCTGGAAAAAACATTAGGTGTGCTCAAGGGTTAAATGAGACATCCTTGTGTTTTTAATAACAAGGGAGAAAATTATTCACTTTTAAAAGTTCAATTATAAATATATTAGTTGTATTTTCAAATACAAAAATAGACTTTTTGTTTATAAAAATGTTCCAGGGATAACAATGTATAATAATATAATTCTGAAGTTTTTATAATCTAATGATAAACAGACTTTGATTTTGGAAAATATTTTTGATGTGTACATATAGAGAATTAAATGATAAATATATTGATATAAATTTTCCAATAAAATTACCCCCATAGTCAGTAAAAATTTCTATAATTAGCAAACCTTTTATATGCTCCCTCCTAAATTGCTGATCTCTTACTACCAAGGCTATAGTCCTCATTTTGCCCCAAATAAAACAAATTAACTATCAGCTTTTAGGTTGTGCATAGTTCTACTCTGTATAAAGAGAGGTTTTAACTGGATAATCTTATATTGTTTTGATTATATCAATGACTAATGCACTAACTTATTTCTATCTTTGGGGAGATTAAAAAAACAGCAGATGGTTGGGAATATATTTATACTAAGTACTATATTAGATCAACTTCAACCAGAAATGGAAGTCATAATGATGACAGAAAAATGGTAGAGGTTTCAGGAGCCTTAATACCATCAAGATGGACTAATTAACTGTCTTTCTGGTCTGCATTTTGGTTTTAAGACATATTTCATAAACATGTATATCTAAATTTTTCAATCATCAGAGAAATAATGTACTTTAAATAAAAGTAAAATCAAAATAGCAGACAATATTAAACATTGGTTAGGATGTGGAATACCCAGAACACTCACTCACTGAAAATGTGAAAGCTGAAGTATGGATTTGTGTACTTCTTTGGAAACCAGTATGATGATATTTACTAAATCTTAATTTTATACAAAGAGTATACGTACTTTTTCCAACCTTGGTCTATCTGTCCACCGTGGACTTCTTAACTCTAGAAAGGTATAAAACTGTGTACCTCAAGACATCTGTAGCTGTTGGACAATATGCCTCGAATTCTTTCCTTCTGCAAATTAAATATTTTTAGATATGAGAATAAATATATATATCTATCCAACAGAGCATTTTTATGCACAGTAGATTTGGCCATTTGCTTCTGTATTTTTAACCCTATGTCTTTTTTTACTTAATGAAAGTTTTATTTTATTTTATTTTTTATTTTATTTTTTTAACAGTTTAACTCTTTATTTTATTTATTTTATCTTTTTTATTTTTGCATTATAGCTGGTTTACAGATTTCTGTCAGATTTTCAACTGCACCATGTGGTGACCCGATTACATGTACATATATGGATTTGTCACAAGTAATTAGATATAGTTCCCCGTGCAATAGAGTTGGAGCTCCTTGCTATTCCATCATTAAAGCACTAGTTATCCCCATTCCCTCCCACCCCTCCCCTGACCCCTTGGCAGCCACAAGTCTGTTCCCCAAGTTCGTGATTTTTCTTTTCTGTTGAGATGTTCATTTGTGCAGTGTTTTAGACTCCAGTTATAAGAGATTTCATATGACATCTGTCTTTCTCCTTCTGACTTGCTTCACTCAGTATGAGGGTTTCTAATTCCATCCATGTTGCTGCGAATGACATTATTTTATCCTTTTTTATGGCCGAATAGTATTCCATCGTGTATATATACCACATCTTCCTAATCCAGTCATCTGTCGATGGACATTTGGGTTGTTTCCATGTCTTGGCTATTGTGAATA
>PVHT020000502.1:241536-298197 GCA_004024745.2 Catagonus wagneri
AGTTCTGTGAAAAATGTCATGGGTAATTTGATAGGGATTGCATTGAATCTGTAGATTGCTTTGGGTAGTATCGCCATTTTTACAATATTAATTTTTCCGGCCCATGTGCATGGAATATCTTTCCATTTCTTTGTATCTTCTTTGATCTCCTTGATTAATGTTTTGTAGTTCTCTGCATATAAGTCTTTCACCTCCTTGGTCAGGTTTATTCCCAGGTATTTGATTTTTTTGGGGGGCTGTTTTAAAAGGTAAAATATTTTGGTATTCTTTTTCTAATATTTCATCGTTAGTATATAGAAATGCGATTGATTTCTGAAGATTAACCTTATATCCTGCTACTTTGCTGAATTTGTTGATCAGTTCAAGTAATTTTGGAGTTGAGTCTTTGGGGTTTTCTATATATAGTATCATGTCATCTGCATACAGTGACAGTTTTATCTCTTCTCTTCCTATTTTGATGCCTTTTATTTCTTCTGTTTGTCTGATTGCTGTAGCTAGGACTTCTAATAGTATGTTGAATAACAGTGGTGAGAGTGGACATCCTTGTCTTGTTCCAGACTTTAGTGGGAAGGCTTTCAGCTTTTCTCCATTGAGTATTATGCTTGCCGTGGGTTTTTCATATATGGCCTTTATTATGTTAAGGAACATTCCCTGTATTCCCACTTTGGTAAGAGTTTTGATCATGAATGGATTTTGGACTTTGTCAGTTGCTTTTTCTGCATCTATTGAGATCATCATGTGGTTTTTAACTTTTCTTTTGTTTATGTGGTTTATGACGTTGATTGATTTGCGTACACTGAACCATCCTTGTGCACCTGGGATGAATCCCACCTGGTCATGGTGTATGATTTTTTTGATATGCTGTTGGATTCAGTTGGCTAAAATTTTGTTGAGAGTTTTTGCATCTATATTCATCCAAGATATTGGCCTATAGTTCTCTTTTTTTGTGGTATCTTTGTCTGGTTTTGGAATTAAGGTGATATTGGCATCATAGAATGTCTTTGGGAGTGTTCCTTCTTCTTCAACTGTTTGGAAAAGCTTAAGGAGGATGGGTATGAGTTCCTCTTTGTATGTTTGATAGAATTCACCTGTGAAGCCATCTAGTCCTGGACTTTTATTTGAAGGGAGTGTTTTGATGACATACTCAATTTCATTTCTAGTGATTGGTCTGTTCAGTTGATTTATTTCTTCTTGATTAAGTTTTGGGAGGGTGTAGGTCTCTAAGACTTTGTCCATTTCTTCTAGATTATCAAATTTGTTGGCATATAATTGTTTATAATATTCGTCATGGTTTTTTGTATTTCTGTAATATCTGTCGTAATTTCTCCTTTTTCATTTCTTATTTTGTTTATTTGGGTTTTTTCTCTCCTCTTCTTGATGAGCCTTGCCAGAGGTTTGTCAATCTTGTTTACCTTTTCAAAGAACCAGCTCTTGGACTTATCAATTTTTTCCATTGTTTTTTGAATTTCTATTTCATTGATTTCCTCTCTGACCTTAATGATTTCCTTCCTTCTGCTGACTTTAGGGTGTTTTTATTCTTCTTTTTCTAATTCATTTAGGTGATGGGTTAGGTTATCGATTTGAGATTTTTCTTCTTTTTTGAGGAAGGCCTGCAATGCTATGAACTTCCCTTTGAGCACTGCTTTTGCGGCATCCCATAGATTTGGGGTTGTTGTGTCTTCATTCTCATTTGTTTCAAGGTATTTTTGTATTTCTTTCTTGATTTCCTCATTAACCCATTCATTTTTCAGAAGCATGTTGTTCAGTCTGCATGTAGTATGTTTTCTCTCATTCCTTTCCTGTGGTTGATTGAAAGTTTTAAACTGTATTATGAATTATTCACTTGCTTAGTTAATGCACATTTGTTTATTCCTCTAGATTATAGGATTCATTAGTATACAAACTACTGGTTCTTCATGTAATACAAAGTACTTAAAAGAAAAAACACACTTAGTGAACACTCAGTAAATCTTAATATATTTGAAGTAATGTTTGAAGGAAAAAATAAACAAATAAACATATGACATAATTAGAGGCATCAGGCAGTTTTGTACAAAGAGGGATTTTCATAGATAAATTCAAGGCCCGTAGTAAACCATGACAAGTTTAGGCAACTGCAACATTTTCTTATTGTTAGCTTTTAGTATAGATACGCATTTGTTTATTAAGTTGAGAAAATTATGTTTCTCATGTACCATGCCATGTGATTTTATAAAAACAGTAATTATATGTGCGTGGATATGCATAATATATTTAATGTCATGTTTTATTTTTCAATTTTTCAGTTTATTTTTCAATTTTTCTAGGGTTTTTTTCAAATCCTTCCACTGTAGGCTGTAAATCGGAGGATTTAATGTGGGAATCACAAGGATGTAAAACAATGAGATTATTTTGTCTTGATTGAGAGAGTAGGAAAAACTCGGTCTGAAATATATGAAGATCAGCATTCCCTGGAAAATTGCAACTGCAGTTAGGTGGGAGGTGCAGGTGGAGAAAGCTTTGAAACTTCCTTCAGCAGAGTGGATCTTCAAAACTGATAGGATAATATAACAATAAGAGACAATTACTCCTGAAATACAGCTCAGTTCGATGAAGCAAAAAATGGTGCATATTGCTCAATCATTGATCTGTGTTTCTGAGCAAGGCAAAATAGCAGAGAAGGGATATCATAGAAGAAATAGTTAATCTCATTTGATACACAGGAGCATAAGTGGAATGTTAATGTTTTGTGTATCAAGGAGTCTGCCACCCCTTCCATGTAAACCACAGCCATGAGCAGGGAACACACTGCTGGACTTGCTGACTGTATAGAACAAGGTGTTGCTAATGGCCTTGGAATGATCATAGACCATCACTGCCAGCAGTAGACACTCAGCATCTGCAAAGGTATAGATCAGGAATTGCAGAGTACAGCCAAAGAAGGGGATTGACTTGTTCTTGGTCAAAACATAAAAAATCACCTTGGGTCCAATTGCTGTGGAATAGCAGAGGTCTCAGAAAGAGAGGTGAGTGTGGAAAAAATACATTGGTCTGTGCAGCTGGGAATCCATTCTTATTAAAATGATCATTCCAAGATTTGCCAGAAGTTTAATAAGATAAGCAAGTAGAAACAGGGTAAATAGAGTTACTTTCAGCCCCAGAGTGATGGTGATTCCCAAGAAAGTGCATTGAGTCATGGAGGACCAGTTTTCTTTTTCCATCCTTTATCTTTTCATTTCCTTTTTTTAATCTAAATTTTGTATGAAATGATTAAGAATAAGGTAGACAAATATCTGGACATCTACAAAATATCTGTATAGCAGAATACAATTTCTTTCTGTAATTATTTTTTATACTCAGAATATTATCCAGACATGTACCCACTCTTTCAGAGAAGAAGCATTAAAATCTACTTAATAAAAACAAAAAACTGTGATAGGCATTGAAATTTTTTTATCTAAGCCTGCATGTCATCGTGGTATATAAAATTTTCTAAGAACTCTTCAGTTCTCTGGAACATTTCTTATCTCTAGAAGCACAATAGAATGAAGGCATGTCCCATTCAACATACAAAATACCATGAAAGAGACACCACTATTAGACATACCAGGCTGTAAGATACAGGACTGAGCATTTTCTATGTTTGAAAATATTCACATGGACACCAAAAATGATTACCATTATGTTTCTGAAAAAACAGCTCAATTAACCCTTGGTTTAAAATGCTTTTCTGGAGCATGGAGAATGCCAAGTTCTTCTGAGATTGCAGGGGCTCTAAGGAGAAGCCCCTGGCTTGTGCCCTGGGCTGCTGAGCTCCCACCACTTCCAGAGGCTTGGCAGCAGAGCGGAGCAGGGTCATGCTAACTTCGCAGGTGGCACGTGCCTTGTGGCGGGCCTTGTGTGTCACCACGTGGGTGCCAGGGAGCACTGCCTGGTAAGGGGCACACTTGCTGGGCCCTTCTGCCTCCCACATCTGGCTGCCTGGGATGCCTGGTGGAGCGCTGGTGGCTGTGCCCTTCTGCCCTTGGCCTGAGGCTGCCTGGGACTGGCCCCCCATGGACCCATTGTTCAGGAGTGGGGAAGATGGCCCTGGGTCCACTGCCTGAGGGCAAGTCAGCATAGAAGCCGGGAGCTGCCAGTGGAGTCTGATGAGCACCCCCAACCTGTAAGAAAACCAATGGACAATCCCAAATATGTTGTCAATGACAAGAATTGGGTTGGCTCCAGTTTCAGACTATTAGATTATTGAAGAAGATTTTAATATTGAACCAGGAGATTTTGCTTTAGCTGGGCTGATTTGTTGGATGGATATGACTGCTTGATACTGGGCCAATCAAAAAATCCACTTTGGGGAGTTCCCATCATGGCTCTGCAGAAATGAAACCAACTAGGAACCCGGAGGTTGCAGGTTCAATCCCTGGCCTCACTTAGTGGGTTAAGGAGCTGGTGTTGCCATGAGCTATGGTGTAGGTTGCAGATGTGGCTTGGATCCCGCATTGCTGTGGCTGTGGCGTAGGCCAGCAGCTACAGCTCCGATTAGACGCCTAGCCTGGGAACCTCTATATGCCATGAGTGTGGCCCTAAAATGACAACAGGCAAA
Source organism: Catagonus wagneri (assembly GCA_004024745.2). Lineage (NCBI taxonomy): Eukaryota > Metazoa > Chordata > Mammalia > Artiodactyla > Tayassuidae > Catagonus > Catagonus wagneri. The sequence continues at coordinate 246,116 of PVHT020000502.1, forward strand.
AAAAATCAACTTTGGGAAGTGCTCTTGATCCACTGGCTGATAAAATACTTATCAGCAGCCTCTATATGTTAGCTTGGCCTATGCAGAGCTCATTCCATTCCACTTACATGGAATTTCAAGAGTTATAAAGTTGATTGCTGCTGTTTTTTTCATGTCAGACATGGAACTCTTCCAACACCACAAATGATTCCTAAGTATTTCAATCATTTTTATGCCACTGCTAGTTTTAAACCAACCTTCATCAGCAAGGTAAACACAGCAGTCCAGTAAATCTTGGTAGCATTTTCTTTGACAACTCCAGTTTTCAATTATGCTGACAGCATTTGTCTTCAGATCCTGTGGTGTTGTATCCCTTTCACCACAACGGCATCAGCTCACAGTTATCATTATGGCCAGAAAACTGTTCAGGTCATAAAAGGCAGATGAAAGTCATACATCATCATTAGCAAGGAAGTGATATATATCATCATCAGAAGCAGGGCCAGCGGTAACCTATAGGAGTTCCCTTATTTAGCTATTCAGCTTGAAAAATGACTTGACAGGGCAAACCATGTCATCAAAATTTAAGTAATGTGCATGGAAAATAGGGTTGATCATAGGCATATGCAGAATTTCCAATGTATTTTTAAATACAAATAAAACCATAATTTAGAATTATTTTTAATCTTAGGTTTCTTGATTAATTTATAAGGCAGCAATTAATCCAGTTAATGTCATTTTTTAAAATGCATTAAAGAATAATCCAGAGCATGAAAACTGAAGAGTTGCCCCTTCTCTTTAATAGAATTTAGATCATTCACAAGCACTAAGGAATTACCTAGATTTAAATATGCATCCTATACACTTGGCCACACAGTTTTATGTTTGATTTTTGGATCTATGTACACATTAAAGTAAATGTGGTTAATATTCGAATGTTTAAAGTAATGACAGTAAAAGTAGCTTTACCTATGGATGAAGTAAGCATAAAGAGATTTAAAATGCAGTAACTTTTGAAAATAATAAAATAGAAGGTGTTGAAGTTTATGTTCAGAAGTCTTCCAAAATCTCAGGTGCGTAATAGTTTATGTACCAGGAAAATAAGTACAAAGTACTTGGAAAATGAAAACATGTGTTACCCACCCAAAAGGCATTAAGTTCCATCATGCTTTCCCACTGTATCTCTTAATATAACAATGTTTGTATGATATTGGAACCTGTACTCATATAAATAAAATGAAACTATGTTTTTCCAAGGTTTTTTTTTAACTTTGAGGAATCTTCTTTTGTAAAGATGTTAAAGGAATAAAAGAGCTGGAAAAAATGCTTTTCTGTTAGTTCTAGAAACCAGGAGCGTATAAGTGACTAATAATAATAAAGATAATTATGTTACTGGCCCTGCTCTAAGAATTTGGTGAGACATGAAGTATTACTAAGATTTACTGTAAAAATATATTATATCTTTGCCAATATACTCATTACCTCTCTGTGGATTTGTCTGGTGACAAAGGTTGAATTTCTTGATCTGTCAGAGAAAAGTAATTTAAAAAAGTGCAAATAACAGAATTTAACACACACATTTGCATATCTTTACTTTCAAAGACCTTCATATTTAAAAAAAAAGGGAAAATAGCATGAGGAAAGATAAGTGCTTCTGATATACAGATGTGCGTGTGTACTTGTGTCTGTTGTGTTTGCATGTATGTTTCTGTTGATAGAAGAATAAAAATGTCAGTGATGGATATGATATCACTTATATGGGGGATCTAAAATATGGCACAGGTGAACATTCTACAAAACAGAAGTAGACTCACAGACATAGAAAACAGACTTGTGGTTGCCAAGTGCACAGAAGAGAATGTGATAGACTGGAAGTTTGGGGTTAGTAAAAGCAAACTATTACATTAAAATGGATAAGTGGGCATTCCCATCATGGCTCAGTGGTTAATGAATCTGACTAGGAACCATGAGGTTGTGGGTTTGATCCCTGGACTTGCTCAGTGGGTTAAGGATTTAGCATTGCCTTGAGCTGTGGTGTAAGTTGCAGATGCAGCTCGGATCCCATGTTGCTGTGACTGTGGTGTAGGCCAGCAGCTCCAGCTCTGATTAGACCCCTAGCATGGGAACCTCCATATGCCATGAGTCAGCCCTAGAAAAGGCAAAAAGACAAAATAAAATAAAATAAAATAAAATAAAATGGATAAGCAATGAGTTTCTACTATATAGCACAGGGAACTATATCCAGTATCTTGGGATAGATCATGATGGAATATAATACAAGAAAAAGTATATATATATATGTATGACTGAGTCACTTTGCTTTACAGTAAAATTTAGCATACCTTAAATCAACCACACTTGAATTTAAAAAAGAGGAGTTCCTGTCATGGCTCATTAGAAAATGAATCTGGATAAGATCCATGAGGATACAGGTTTGATCCCTGGCCTCGCTCAGTTAAGGATCCAGCATTGCCATGAGCTGTGTTGTAGGTCAGAGACTTGGCTCAGATCTGACATTGCTCTTGCTGTGGTGTAGGCCAATGGCTACAACTCCAATTATACCCCTAGCCTGGGAAACTTCATATGCTGTGGGTGCAGCCCTAAAAAGACAAAAGGCAAAAAAAAAAAAGAAAAAATGTGAGTGATTTTTTTTAACTTGAATATATATGGCATGTGGTTTATGTGAAGTTAAATTTGTAAATATTTCTGTTTATAATGTGGTACCTAAGTTATTTTTAAATAAAATATAAAAAAACCCTTAAACTCATGTATATACCACTCCAGTGTGAAAGAGTAAAGGCTTTCCTGTGAACCTAGATTTTATTTTATTACTTTTTAATGATCTTTATTTTTTCCATTATAGCTGATTTACAGTGTTCTGTCCATTTTCTGCTGTACATCAATGTGACAGTCACACATACATCTATACATTCTTTTTTCTCACATTATCACGCTCGATCACAAGTGACACATAGTTCTCAGTGCTGTATAGCAGAATCTCATTGCTTATCCGTTCCAAAGGCTAAGGTTTGCATCTATTAACCCCAAATTCCTAGTCCCTCCTATTCTGTCCCCCACTGTCTTGGCAACCACAAATCTGTTCTCCATGTCCATGACTTTATTTTCTTTGGCAAGGTTCATTTGTGCCCTATATTAGTTTCCAGATATAAGTGAAATCATATGGTATTTGTCTTCTCTTTCTGACTTACTTCACTTAGTATGAGAGTCTCTAGTCCCATCCATGTTGTTGCAGATGGCATTATTTTGTTCTTTTTTATAGATTAGTACTATTCCATTGTGTACATATGCCACATCTTCTTAATCTAATCATCTGTTGATGGACAATTAAGTTGTCTCCAAGTCTTAGCTATTGTGAATAGTGTTGCAAGGAACACGCAGATGCATGGATATTTTTCAAGGAAAGTTTTGTCCAGGTATATGCCTAAGAGTGGGATTATTGGGTCATATGATAATTTAAAAAAAACCTCGAGGAAAATGATAAAGAAGACACAACCAATCAAAATCTGTGGGATGCCACAAAAGTAGTGCTCAGAAGGAAATACATATCAATACAGACCTGCCTCAAAAGAGAAGAAAAATTCCAAATCAACAACTTAAACCACAACCTAAATGAATTAGAAAAAGAAGAACAAACAAAACCTAGAGTCAGAAGAAGGAAGGAAATCATAGAGATCAGAAAGGAAATCAATAAAATAGAGATTCAAAAACAATAGAAAAAATCAATAAAACCAAGAGCTGGTTCTTTGAAAAGGTAAACAAAATTGACAAAACTCTGGCCAGGCCCACTAAGAAGAGGGAGACAAAACCCACATAAACAAAATAAAAAATGAAAAAGGAGAAATCACAGAGGATGCTGCAGAAATACAAGAAACCATAAGAATACTATGAACAATGGCATGCCAACAAATTTGACAACCAGGGAGATACAGATAACTTTCTAGAGACTTACAGCCTGCCAAAACTGAATCAGGAGCAATCACTAGAAATGGAATTGAATAGGTCACAGAAACGCTCCCTACAAATAAAAGTCCAGGACCAGATGGCTTCACAGGCAAATTCTACCAAGCATACAAAGAGGGATTTATACCCATTCTCTTTAAACTTTTCCAAAACTTTGAAGAACAATAAAACCTCCCAAAGACATTCTAAGATGCCTCCATCACCCTAACAGCAAAACCAGACAAAGATACCACCAAAAAAGAAAACTATAGTCCAATATCTCTGATGAATATAGACACAAAAATCCTCAACAAAATTTTAGCCAACCAAATCCAAGAACATATAAAAAATATCATACACCATGACTAAGTGGGATTCTTCCCAGGTACACAAGGATATCTCAACACATTCAAATCAATCAACATCATAAACCACATTAACAAAAGAAAAATAAAAAACAACATGATCATCTCAATAGATGCAGAAAAAGCATTTAACAAAGTCCAACATCCATTCATGATAAAAATTCTTACCCAGGTGGGTATACAGGGAACATACCTTAACATAATAAAAGTCATTCATGACAAACCCACAGCAAACATAATACTCAATGTAGAAAAGCTGAAAGCCTTGCACTAAAATCTGGAGCAAAACAAGAATGCCTACTCTCACCACTTATCCAACATAGTATTGGAAGTCATAGCCACAGAATCAGACAAACAAAAGAAATAAAATGTATCCAAATTGGAGGAGAAGAGGTAAACTTGTCACTCTATGCAAATGACATGATACCATATACAGAAAACCCTAAGGACTCAATCCAGAAACTACTCAAACTGATCAACAAATTCAGCAAAGTAGCAGAATATAAGATTAACATTCATAAATCAGTCACATTTCTGTATACTAACAATGAAATATTAAAAAAGAATACAAAAATACAGTATATTTTACTATTGCACCTAACAAAACCAAATATCTGAAAATAAACCTGACCAAGGAGGTTAAAGACTTACATGCTGAGAACTATAAAACGTTAATCAAATAAACTGAAGAGGATTCAAAGAAATGGAAAGATATTCCATGTTCCTGGGTTGGAAAAATTAATATCATAAAAATGGCCATACTACCCAAAGCAATCTACAGGTTCAATGCAATCCCTGTCATATTACCCACGTCATTTTTCACGGAACTTTAAAAAACAATCCACAAATTCATATGGAACCACAAAATACCCAGAATTGCCAAAGCAATCCTAAGGAAAAAAAAAAAAAAGCAAGCAGGAGGCATAAATATCCCAGACTTAGGCAATATTACAAACCCACAGTAATCAAGACAGTGTGGTACTGGTACCAAAATGGACATACAGACCAATTAAATAGAATAAAGGACCCATAAATTAATCCAGATACCTATGGTGAATTTATCTTTGACAAAGGAGCCAAGAGTATAAAATAGGAAAAAGTCTATTCAGCAAGTGGTGCCTTGAAAACTGGACAGCTGCATGTAAATCAGTGAAACTGGAACACACCCTCACACCATGCACAAAAATAAACTCAAAATGGCTTAAAGAGTTAAGACAAGACACCATTAAACTCCTAGACGATAACATAGGCAAAATAGTCTCAGATATCAACTATACAAATGTTTTCTCAGGTCAATCTCCCAATGCAACAGAAATAAAAGCCAAATAAATCAATGGGACCTAATTAAACTGACAAGCTTTTGCACAGCAAAGGAAACCATAAAAAAAAGACACTTTACAAAATGGGAGAAAATAGTGTCAAATGATGCAACAGACAAGGGCTTCATCTCTAAAATATACAAAATGTTTATACAACTCAACAGCAAAAAAGCCAACAACCCAATTGGAAAACATCTGAAGACATTTCTCCAAAGAAGATATACAGATAGCCAACAAGCACATGAAAAAATTCTCAACATCACTGTTTATTAGAGAAATGCAAATCAAAACTATCATGAGGTACCACCTCACACCAGTCAGAATGGCTATCATCAATAAGTCCACAAATAACAAATGCTGGAGAGGGTGTGGAGAAAAGGGAACACTCCTGCACTGTTGTTGGGAATGTAAATTGGTACAACCGCTATGGAAAACAGTATGGACATACCTTGGAAAACTACACATAGAACTAGCATAAGACCCAGTAATCCCACTCTTGGGCATATATCTAGACAAAACTTTCCTTGAAAAAGACACTTGCACATGCATGTTCATTGCAGCACTATTCACAATAGCCAAGACATGGAAACAATCTAAATGTCCATTGACAGATGATTCGATTAAGAAGTGGTATATATACACAGTGGAATACTACTCAGCCATGAAAATAAACAAAATAATGCCATTTGCAACAACATGGATGAAACTAGAGACTCATACTAAGTGAAGTAAGTCAGAAAGAGAAAGAAATATGCCATATGACTTCACTTATATCTGGAATCTAATATAGGGCACAAACGAATCTTTACAGAGAAAAGAAAATCATGGTTAAGTAGAAGAGACTTGTGGTTGCCAAGGGGAGGATGAGGGAGTGGGATGGATTGGGAATTTGGGGTTAATAGATGCAAATTATAGGTTTTGGAATGGATAAACAATGAGACCCTGCTGTGTAGAACTGGGTACTATGTCTAGTCACTTATGATGGAGCATGATAATGTGAGAAAAAAGAATGTATATGTGTATGTGTGACTGGGTCACCTTGCTGTACAGTAGAAAGTTGAAAGAACACTGTAAATCAGCTATACTGGAAAAAATAAAAATCATTATAAATGAAAACAAATCACTCTGCATAAAGATAACCATATTTCCTTGTACAGCCTCTCTGATTTCTAAACAAAATGAGAACCTAATAAATATATTTACATATTAAATATTCTGAACAGAGGCATTGTGTTCCTTTACATTAATGTACACCCATTTATTTCATTCATATTCTGGTTTATATACAATTATTCATGTCTTTGGCTTTTAAAATATTATTTTAGTGGAAAGAGGGAAATTTATATATAGAAATGCATATTTAAGTATTTATATAATAGGCCACTCTAAAATGAGTGATTATTTGCTTATAAAATTCACTATATCCAGTTTTACAGACATCCTTTCAAATGTACTTGAGGGACAAGAGACCATTTTAGTGTTGTCACCAAATACTAGGAGTTTTCATATACTTCTCCTTTACTACTATACAATATCACATGTTTAACATATTATCTAATTTATTCTAAATGGTTTTGAAGAAGATATGTCAGGGATATACCAGTTTATGCTTTTGAGAACTCCAGGTGCTTTCCTGTTTATTTAGAAATCTCACTTAGGTGTTAAAAGGGACACAAGATTTCTTTCATTTGTTTTACTGTTTCTTTTATTCGTTTGTTGATATTTTTCTCCCTTGCTTTTTGAAACCTAGATCACTTATCAGGCAAAAATCAGTGAAACTGTACGTTTTAAAATTTGGGAAGAATAATTCTTAGTGACTAATTTTGATGGATTTTATATTTCATTGATGTTCCTTGTGTGATGAGCCCAGCACTAAAAATACTAAGTGTGTTGTTGTGGGGGACATTGTTGAGGCAAAAATCAAACCGTGTAACTACTTTCTAATAATTGTCCACTCCTTAAACTTAACTGATGTATCTGTGTTACTCAGTCATTTGTTACTACTGCATACTTCTCTGCCATACATTTAGAAGATGACATATCTTCAGCATCAACAGTATAATGTCTACTTCTGGGAGGCTGATAATCTCCTCATCACTGAGCTGTTTTGCTGGGCTTTTCTCTTTCTCCCTTACCTGAGTTAGAGTTTTCTGTCTTTTCATTTTTATAAGTTTTTGGTGTGGTGACCTTTTTGTAGACAATAGAGTTGTAGCCTCTCTTAGTTCTGGTATTTGCCTCCCTTGTGGCTAAAGTTGGTATGGAGGGGGCTTGCTGTAGGCTTCCTGATGTGGGGGAGTGATACCTGCTCACTGGTAGGTGGGGTTGTTACTCATCCCTCTGATGAGTGGGGCTTTGTCTCTGGATGAGATTAGAGGCTGGCTGTGTGCCTGACATGTCTTTAGGCAGCCTGTTTACTGATGGGTGGGGCTGAGATCCCACCTGGATTATTGTTTGGCCTGGGGCTTCTCAGTGCTGATGGGAAGGACCAGATTTTCCCAGAAATAGCCACCTCCAGAGAAATGCAGGCTGATGAATATTCCCTAGAGCTTCACCTCCAATGCCCTTCCCCCACAACAAGCCACAGTCACCCCTGTTTTCCCAGGAGATCCTCCAAGAATTGCATTCAGGTTACAACCAGATTCCTATGGAGACTTTGCTTTGCCCTGGGACCCAGTTCACGTGAAAGTCTGTGTGTGCCTTTCAAGAATGGGGTCTCTGTTTCCCCCAGTACTGTGGAGCTCCTGCACACAAGCTCCGCTGGCCTTCAATGCCAGATACTCCTGGGGCTCTTTCTCCCAGTGCCATATCCCCAGGCATGGGGATTTGATGTGGGGCTCAGAACTCTCTGCCCTGTAGCTGAGTCTCTGTGATGCAGTTACTTTCCAGTCTGTGGGGCTTCCCACCGGGAGGTATGGGGTTTCTTCTATCATGTAATCGCCCCTCCTACCTCTTGATGTGGTCTCCTCTTTGTCTTCTGGAGTAGAATATATTTTATGGAAGTTCACAGTCCATTTGGTTGAAGGTTGCTTGGTATTTAGTTGTAGTTTTGTTGTTTTTTGGGAGAGGGGTTGAGCTCCAGTCCTTCTACTCTGCCATTTTAATCCAATCTGACCTCAAGTTCTGCTTTAATGGGATCTTTTCTAGCTATTGAGTTGTTTATTATATGTTTAAGATATTAACCCTTTATCATAGAAAAAATTTTCAAACATTTTCTCCCATATTGCCGGTAGTTTTTCTTTTCTTTTCTTTTTTTCTCTTCTCTTTTCTTCTCTTCTCTTTTTCTTTTCTTTCACCTGTGGCATATGAAAATTCCCAGTCTAGGGGTTGAATTGCAGCTGAAGCTGTGAGCCTATTCTACAGCCACATCAACACAGGATCTGAGCCATTTCTGTAACCTGTACCACAGCACAAGTCAACACCAGGTCCTTTAACCCACTGTGTGGGACCAGAGATTGGACCCATATCCTCATGAATACTAGTTGGGTTTGTTATCACTGAGACAAGACAGAAACTCCCACAGGTCTTTTTTCTATTTGTTGGTTATTTATTTTACTGTGCAGAAGCTTTTGGTAGGATATAGTCCTTCTTGTTTTTTTTTGATTTTAATGTTTGTGCTTTGTGCGACATTTAAAAAACATTGCCAAGATTTGTGTCAAGGAAGTTCTTCTCTATGTTTTCTACTAGGAATTTTATAATATTATATTCAATTCTTTAATCAATCTCAAGTTAGTTTTTTGTGAGTGGTGTAAGGCTAGTTTCATTCTTCTAAATGTAATAATCTATTTTCCTTAATACCATTTAATAGTCTATCTTCTCCCCATTGAACATTTTTGGCCCCTTTGTTATATATTAATACACTGTGTCTGAAAGGATTTTTTATGGGCCCTAAATTCTGTCCAATTGTTCTATGTCTCTACACCATACTATTTTGATTACTAGAGCTTTGTAATATAGATAGAATCAGGAAGAGTGATTTCTCCATCTTTGTTCTTCCTCAAGATTGCTTTGGATATTCAGGGTCTTTTGTGGTTTTATGCACATTTTATGATTGTTTTTTCAATTTCTGTGGAAAATTTCATTGTAATTTTAGAGGAATTGCATTGAATCTGAACAATGATCACTACCAATGTATTTGCATAGATAACTTTGGTAGTATGGAATTTTAACAATAGTAATTCTTCCAATTTATGAATATGGAATGCCTATTTATTTTTGTTTTCTTCAATTTCTTCATTTGATGTTTTATAGTTTTCAGTGTACAGACTTTTCACCTCCTTGACTAAATTTATTATTAAGTATTTTACTCTTTTTAATGTTATTGTAAAAGAGATTGTTCATAATTTGTTTCTGGTAGTTCATAGTTAATGTGTAGAAATACAACTGATTTTTGTGTATTGTTTCTGTATCCTGAAAATTTATTAATTTATACATTACTTCTAACAGTATTTTTGGGTGGAGTCCTAGGTTTTTCTAAGTATAATATCATGTAATTTACAAAAAGAGACAATTTTATGTCTTCTTTTACAAATTGGCTGTCTTTTTTTGTGTTTGTGTGTTTTCTTGCCTAATTTCTCTGAGTAGGACTAGTAGGAGTATTAGGGTTGGCATCCATGTCTTGTTTCTGAACTTAGAGGAAAAGATTTCTGCTTTTATAACTGAAAATAATGTTAGCTGTAGGCTTGTCATGTATGGGCTTTTAACAATGAAATTAATGTCATCTATACACACATACTGTTTTTTTTTTATCATGAAAGGATTTTAACTTTTGTTAAATGTTTTTTCTATATCTATTGAGATGTTATTATAATTTTATACTTAATTTTGTTAACTTGGTCTATCACATTTAGTGATATGTATATATTGAACTATTCTTGCATCACAAGATAAATTCCATTTGATCATGGTGTGTGATTTTTTTAACGTGCTGGTTAATTAAGTTTGAAAATATTTTATTGAGGATGTTTTTCATCTATGTTTATCCAGGATATTGGGCTGGAATTTTCTTTTAGTGTTCTTGTCTGGCTTTAGTTTAATAATGACCTCATAAAAGGAGTTTGGTAGTGATTCTGCTTTAAATTTTAAAAAATTTTGGTCACACTTGCAGCATGCAGAGTTTCCCAGACCAGAGATTGAACCCAAGCCACAGCAGCAACCTGGGCCACAACCCTGACAATGCCAGATTCTTAACCCACTAGGTCCCCAAGGAACTCCTCTCCTTTTACTTTTTGAAAAAATAATGTGAAAGATTGATGTTAATTTCTTTTTGAAAGTTTGATAGACTTTAGGAGTCAGGCCAATCTGGTTGGGCTATTCTTTGTTGAGAGTCTTTTCATTACTGATTTAATCACCTTACTAGAAATTGGTCTGTTTGGATTTTCTATTTCTTCATAATTTACTGTTGGTAGATTGTATGTCTTTAGGGATTTACCACTTCTTTCAGTTTATTTGGTTTGTAGGCATATACTCATTCATATATTTTTTTTAGTAATTCATAGCATTTCCATGGTTTAAATTTTAATTTCACCCCAAAAGTGCTTTTGGAACATCTATAGATTTTGACATGTTGTTTTTCTATTTTACTTCTTTCATGGTTTTTAAAAAAATTTCCTTTTGACCCACTGGTTGGTCACTGATGTTTTTTTTTTTTAATTTCCACATATATATATATTTTCTTCAGCATTTTTCTCTTTATTTGTAGTTTCATTCTGTTGTGGTCAGAGAAAATCTTGCTGTGATTTTAATCTTATATTTACTATGGCTTGTGTTTTTCCTATCATACGGCCTATCTTAAAAATTGTTCCGTGTGTACCTGAGAAGAATGTGTATTCTACTGCTGTTGAATAGTGTGTTGTAGCAATATCTTTTAGGTTCATTTGGTCTAATGCATGTTTCAAGTCCTTTTCCTTGTTTCCTTCTTTGATTTTCTGTCTGTATGCTTTACCCATTGCTGAAAGTGGGATATTGAAATCCCTTACTCTTATTTTATGGTCTGTTCTCCCTTCTGATATGTTATTATTTGTTGGATGTACTGAGGTCCTCACTTGTTTAGCATATATATTATTTAAAACTGCTATATCTTTTTGATGAAATGATCCCTTTATCCTTATATAATGTTTTATTTTCTCCCATTACCATTTATTCATTAAAGTCTATTTTTTCTGATATAAATATAGATACCCCTACTTCCTCTTGGTTTCCACTTTCATGAAATATCTTTTTCCATACCTTCATTTGAGTTTATGTGTATCCTTAAATGTATAGTGAGTCTCTTGAATACAGCATATACTGGGTCTTGTGTTTTTATCCATTTGGCCGCTCTACACCATGCATGAAGCACCCCATCTCACTTAGCCCACAGAGGAGGTGCTGCACAGGCTGCTCCTAGTTGCAGGATCCTGGAAAGTGACAGAAATCAGCCATGTGGATACTGCCTGGAGCATTCAGCAGTGGCAGCAACAGGGTTGGTGTGTTCCCAGGGGTGTGAGAGCATAAACAGGAGGTGTTTGGTCACAGTGTCCTCTTATGTCATGCCCTTGAGGTGACTGGGACTGCAAGTAGTGTCTGTTCACAGACCCTTAGTGGTAGCAGGCCACTCCCACCTCTGTAACTGGAGATAACTGTGTTGGTTTGCTCCTGTCTCCTGTAGACCATGCAAGAAGCACCTTGTCCTGCTTAGCACCCACAGGAGGTGCTGCACAAGCGGCTCCTAGTTGCAGGTTTCTGGGAAAGGACAGTTATCAAGCGTCTGGGCACTGCCCAGAGCTTTTGGCAGTGGCAGCAGCTGGGCAGGTGTGCTCCCAGGGGAGTGAGTGCAACAACAGGTGGTGTTCTGTCACAATGTCCTTCTCTGTGGTGCCCTCTGAGGTGGTTGGGGCTGCAAGTGATTTTTGTTTGTGTACTACTAGTGGTGGTGGGCCATGCCCACCTCTGGAGTCAAAGATAATTGTGGTGGTTTGCCCCCTCCAACTGCAGACCACACAAGAAGCACCCTGTCCCACTTAGCCCATGCAGGTGGTACTGCACCAGCTTCTCCTAATTGTTGGCTCTTGGGAAGGGACAGTGGCCAAGTGTCTGGGTGCTGCCCAGAGCATTTGACAGTGGCAGCTGCAGGGCAGTGTGTTCCCAGAGGAGTGAGAGCAACAGTGTACAGTGTTTTGTTGCAGTGCCCTCTTTTTTTTTTTTTTTTGGCAACCCCTGAGGTGACTGGGGCTGCAGGTGGAGCCCATTCACAGGCCCCAGTGGTGTCAAGTCATGCCTCCCTCTGGCCTCCCAGATGACTACTGAGGTTTGTCCCTGCTGCCTGTAGATTGTGCAAGAGGCACCATGTTGCACTTAGCCCCTTGATGCCCTTAGCCCATACAAGAGGTGCCTGGCCATGGGTAGCCTAAACAAGAAGCTCCCAGTCTCCCATAAATGAGCAAGAGTCTTCTCTCCACCTGTAGCCTGCGCCAGAGCTGCCCAGTCCTCTGAGAACCTGTGGGTGCACACGCACATACTTGGGCTCAGGGAGTTTCCAGTGGTGGTCTGCCCCTCCTCCTCTTGCCCACCCCAACAATGGCATCTTGCCTCTCCTGCTGGCCCAGCCATTCTCCCATGTTCCTTCTGCCATATCATTCCACTCCCCAGTCCATAGCACACTACTCCCCTACCCATGGTGCACTGCTCCTTAGCCCCTCAGGTGGTACCCACACAGCCAAACCCAGGCCTCTCCCCAGAGACCTCTGGAACCTAAGACTCAGAGCCCAGCCCCTGCCCAAGCATCTCAGGCTGTGTTGTTCAGGGTGTTGGTGCAGATGATCTATGTGGCTCTCACTCTGCTTTGCCCTCCTCAGTCCAGCTGCTGTGCTTTCTCTGCGACTTTGAAGTCCCTCCATCTCGGCTGATCTTTCTGTCAGTTAGGTGGCTTCCCAGGATGTGGGTTCCTTTTCTCCTTCACAACTCCCTCTCAGGAACGCTGGTCCTATCCTGATTCCTTCTCTCTCTCTTTTTCTTTTGTTCTACCCAGTTTCGTCAAGAGTTTCTTGCCCTTTTTGGAAGTTAAAATTCTTCTGCCAGCATTCAGTTGAAGTTTCGTGCAAGCTGTTTTACATGTTGATGCGTTTACTTGATGTGTTCGTGGGAGAGGTCGAGCACGCGTCTTACTCCTCCAACATCTTGCTCCACCTACAATCTGCCCTACTTTAGATTGGTGATTTTCCATGGTTGTATGCTCTATGCCCCCTCTTTGATGAATCTTTTGTGCACCTAATCTAGGTTTTGGCTTCAGAGTTACCATAAGGCTTATGAAAAATACCATTTAAATAAAGCAGTCCTTTTAAAGCTGTTAGCAACTAAGCTTTGATCATCCACAAGTGTTCCCTTTCTCCATTTGTATTTTTGACGACCTTGTTTATCTTTTTGTTTGTATTCATTACCATATTATGGTAACTGTAATTATTTAAATGTTATTTTTATTGATCTTTATAGTATAGTTAAATGTTTAATACACCATTCTTTTAATTATTTTCCTGGATTAGTTTTTAAGTCTGATTGTATATTTGCATTTATGGGTTGGTGTATTCTTTTATGTCAATAATTGGCATCACTTTTTGTTTTCAGTTCATAGAATTTTTCATCATTTCTTGCAAGGCAGGTCTAGTGGTGATGACCTAGCTCACTGTTTTATATGTTTAGGAAAACCTCTATTGCTTTTCCATGCTTGTAGGATAACTTTGTTGACTAAAGTAGTTACAGCTGGCAACTTTTTTCTTTCAACACTTTATCATTTCATTCTCTCATGGTGCTTCTGCTGAGAAATCCATTGATAGCCAAAGGGAGGTTTCTTTTTAGGTGAAAATCATCTTTCCCTTGGCTGTTTTTGTGATATTTTTATTTGACTTTTGACAGTTTCACTTTAATTTGTCTTGGAAAAAGCCTTTTTTTTCCTTTGAGATAATGGCATGCTTTAATAAATGCACGAACTTGTATGTCCATTTCTTTTCCCAGGTTTGGGAAATTCCCAGCTATGTTTTCTTTAAATAAGCTTTTTGCTCCCTCCTCCATTTCTTCTCTTTCTGGACCACAATTATTGTAATATTTATGGATTCCCATAGATCTCGCAGGCTTTCTTTACTCTTTTTCATTTCTTTGTTCTCCTTTCACTGGGTTATTTCAAAATTCCTATTTCCAAGTGATTTTTTTCTACTATCTATTTGCACTACTCTTCTGCACCTGCTCTATTATTTTATTCATCACATATCTTGAATTCTTCAGCTGTAGAATTTCTATTTTGAAATTAAAATGTAGTTGACTTACAATGTTGTGCCAATTTCTACTGTACAGCAGTGACTCAGCCATATTTATATTTGTATATATACACACACATTCTTTTTTTACATTCTATTCCATCATGGTCTTTGGTCTTTCCCAGAAGATTGGACACAGTTCCCTGTGCTATGCAATAGGACCTCATTGCTTTTCCATTCTAAATGTAATAGTTTGCACCTACTAACCCCAAACTCCCAGTCCATACCACTCCCTCTCTCCTCCCCTTGGCAACCACAAGTCTGTTCTCTATGTCTGTGTGCCTGTTTTGTTTTGTAGGCAGGTTCATTTGTGCCATATTTTAGATTCTCCATGTAAGTAATATCTATGGTATTTGTCTTTCTCTGTCTGACTTACTTCACTTAACACGATCATCTCTAGTTACATCTATGTTGCTGCAAGCAGAATTTCTATTTTTTAAACAATTTCTTTCTCTTTGGTAAATAGTTCATTTTGTTCATGATAATATTATTGATCTGTCTTTCTAAGTTTTCTTGTAACTTGTAGTTTTATTTTTAATGCTGTCTTGAATTCTTAGCTAGATTACAGTATTCCATCTCTTTGAGCTTAGTTGAAGAAGTATCATTATCTTTTGGCAATGGCATATTTCCTTGATTCTTCATGGCCCTTTTCTTGTTGCACTATTGCTTTCCCATTTGGAGTAGCAGAGACCGCCTTAAACATTTCCTGATTTTCCTCAGTTGAGGTACTCTTCATCGGTGTTGCTTTATCAGGGGTTTCCTAGTTTACATATGGCTAGACCTGCTCTATTTTTTGTTTTTGTTTTTCTTTGCTTTTATGACCATAGCTGCAGCATATAGAAGTTCCCAGGCTAGTACTAGTGGTTTAATTGGAGCTGCAGCTGCCAGCCTTCACCACAGCCACAGCAACACCAGATCTGAGCCATGTCTGTGATCTACATTGCAGCTCAGAGCAATGCCAGATCCTTCAGCCACTGAGCATGGCCAGGGATCAAACCCGCATCCTTGTGGGTGCCAGTTGGTTTCATAAACTTCTGAGCCACAACAGGAACTCCTGCTCCACTACTCTTTGTCCCTCTTGTGGAAGAATTATTAAGCTTTTATGTTTTCTCTTGTCATTAAACACACTGGTTGCCACTGGAAACTTCTTTCATATGCCAGGAGGTGGCACTATAACTACAGTTTGTGGCTTCTCCCTTGCACAGACCCTTGTCTATTTTTCCTTACCAAACCTGTTCTGATCACTGAGCTAGAATCATATCTGAGTGTCTAGCCCCAGAGAGGAAGGAAGTGTGAATTTAACAGCTGTGGCACTGGAGGTCCCTGTGGTCATGATGGCGTGATCCTAGAGTGGGATAGTCCCAGTTGCTAATGGAAAGTCTTCTCATTGAAGTCATGAGGCATCAGCATGAACCATATTCCCTTAATGATCTTTGATATTTTTATCAAATGTAAAGTGCCCATTCACTTTTTCTTTTCCTCTTTTCAGGTGTTGAGATTTTGCCTCAGCACTCTTGGTACTGTTGGAAACATTTTTTTCAAAATGTGGTCTCTACCACTGGGGTGATTTCCACCACCTTTGTAGAAAAGATTGCTGTGCAAACAGCTTAGCTCTGTGCAGAGTTGCCCCAGATGGGGAGGGGGAGTTAGTGGAGTTTCTCCCTAGCCACTCTGTCCAAACTTGTATCCTTTCTGCTCTGATGGCATGCTAGAATCTCACCTTAGTCAAGGCTGGACTTCTAATGGTTCTTTCATGCCTGTGAGTGTCTTTCAAAGTCAGCACTCTCCACGGTTTCTTTGACTATGGTGAGTAGTCGGTGGGGCAAGCTCATTGACTCCCTTTGATTTGCAGTCTTTTCCAGCTCTGTCTATATATTTCTTTTTAAGGCTGCTCCTGTGCCATATGTAAGTTCCCAGGCTAGAGGTCAAATTGGAGCTGCAGTTGCCGGCCAATGCCATAGCCACAGCACAACTGGGATCTGAACTGCATTTGTAACCTATGCTGCAGCTGGTGGTAAGGCTGATCCTTAATCCACTGAACAAGGCCAGGGATCAAACGCACATCATCCTGGACACTATGTCAGGTTCTTAAGCCGCTGAGCCATGTCGTGAAATCTAAGGTCTGTCTATTTTTGGATGCAGGTGAGGAAGAGTCTTCATAGCTCCCTTAGAATAGGATGCTGGGTCCCACAGCTCCCACTGAGGCACTTCTGTTTATGCATGGATGTCTAATTAGTTATTCCTTAAAAAAGGATAGAAATGAGAAATATTTTATGCCAACGTGATGCTATCACTTTCTAGTTTAATGTATTAATCTCTTAAATCATGTGGAAAACAAAAAACTGTAGATACATGTTATTGTTACAGTAATACCAGCTTTTATGTACCTAATATTTACCTTTACTAACATTTTTATTTCTTCATATGGCCTCAAGCTACTGTCTTGTATTCTTTCATCTTGATCTACAGGACTTGCTTTAACATTTCCTGCAAGTCCAGTAGTTACAAATTGCCTTGGCTTTTATTTCTCTCAGAATGTACTATTTTCCCCCTGACTTTTGAAGGACAGTTTTGCTAAATATAGTATGCTTGGCCATCAAGATTTTCCTTTAATAATTTTGAAAATATTGGGCCACAATCTTCTGGCATTCAAATATTGAGGATCTATGCTCTGATCACTGCTTGTTACTTTTGATTGCAGAGGTGCAAATAGGTGGTAGCCATTGTGTTGCACCGCCATTGGCTCAAGACTCCCTCCCTCCTGTTAAAGTGTCAGGAAATTGGGAACAGTCCCTTCTTACTTCCTGTCTTTAAAACACTCCCTTTGTCTTTGATATAAACAGTTTGATTACAGTTTTTTTCAGGTTGGGTTTCATTTTGTTCATCCCATTTTTTATTTTTATTATTACTATTTTTAATGTAAAGTCTTTATTAAGCTACAATTCATATATCACACAATTCAATGGATTTTAGTATATTTAAAATCCAGTGGTTTTTAGTATACTCACAGTGTTGCACATTTTATTTTTGTTTTTGTCCATGCCCATCGCATATGGAAATTCCCAGGCCAGGGATCAAACCTGTGCCACAGCAGTGACAGGGCTGGATCCTTAAGCCTCTGCACCACATGGAAGTTCCTTAGCTAGGGGTCGAATTGGAGCTGCAGCTGCTGTCCTATGCCACAACAATGCCAAATCCAATGTTCATCCCATTTAGAGTTCCTTGAGCTTCTTGGCTATTTATAGTCATACTCTTCATCAAATTTTGTTTCAGCCATTATTTCCTCAAATATTTTCTGCCCGTTTCTCTTTCTCTCTCCTCATTCTGGTACTCCCACAATGTGTATGTTGGGTCACTTAAGGATATTCCACAAGTCTTTCATGCTCTTCTTTTATTGTTTTAGACTGCCTTTGTGCCCAGGATCATCCCGAACCTCTTTCTTATGTCTCTCTTACTTGTCAGGAAGGTTGAACATCATGGAAGATTGCACAGCATGCCATAGAGCATGGGATTTATCCCTTGAGAAGCAGAGTACAACTTGAGTTGTAAAAGACAAATTTGACTGTATCAGTTTAATTTTCTTCAATCTTTTTTCCTTCTGTTCCTCAGACTTGGTAAGTTCTATTGTACTATATTTAAATTCACTTGATTTTTTTCTTCTACATGTTCAAATCTGCCTTTGAAACCCTTTAGTTCATTTTTCTTTCTTTCTTTCTTTTTTTTTCTTTAGTGGCTGCATCATGGCATATGGTAGATCTCAGGCCAGGGATTGAATCTAAGCTGCAGCTGCAAACTACAATGTAGCTGCATCAATGTAACCTCCTTCAACCTACTGTGCCAGGCTAGGGAATCAAACCTGTGCCTCTGCAGTGACTCATGGCATTACAGTTGGATTCTTTATTTTTTTAATTTATTTTATGTTTTTACTCATTTATTTTTTATTTGTCCATTATAGCCATTTTACAGATTTTTGTCAAATTTTCCAACAGCACCACATGGTGACCAGGTACACATACATATATGGACTCGTCACATGTGATTAGATGTAGTTTCCAGTGCTATACAGTTGAATCTCCTTGCTTTTCCATCCCAAATGCAATAGTTAACCCCAGACTCCCATACCTTCCCACTCCCTCCCCAACCCCCTTGGCAACCACAGGTCTGTTCTCCAAGTCCGTGATTTTCTTTTCTGTAGAAAGGTGCATTTGTGTAGTATATTAGATTCCAGATATAAGTGATATCATATGGTATCTGTCTTTTTCCTTCTGACTTGACTTGATTCACTCAGTATGAGGGTCTCTAATTCCATCCATGTTGCTGCAAATGACATTATTTTATTCTTTTGTATGCCTGAATAATATTCCATCATGTATATATACCACATCTTCCTAATCCAATCATCTGTCAATGGATATTTGGGTTGTTTCCATGTCTAGGCTATTGTGAATAGTGCTGCAATGAAAATGCATGTGCAGTGTCTTTTTCAAGGATATTTTTGTTTGGGTATATGCCCAAGAGTGGAATTGCTGGGTCATATGATAATTCTATGCATAGTTTTCTAAGGTACCTCCATACTGTTCCATAGTGGTTGTACCAGCTTATATTCCCACCAACAGTGCAGGAGGGTTCCCTTTTCTCCACACCCCCTCCAGCATTTGTTGTTTGTGGACTTGTTAATGATGGCCATTCTGACAGGTATGAGGTGGTATCTCGTGGTAGTTCTGATTTGCATTTCTCTAATCATCAGTGATGTTGATCATTTTTTCATGTGCTTGTTGGCCATCTGCATCTCTTCTTTGGAGAAATGTATATTCAGGTCCTTTGCCCATTTTTCAGTGGGGTTGTTGTTTTTTTTGCTGTTGATCTACGTAAGTTGTTTGTATATTTTAGAGATTAAGCCCTTGTCAGTTGCATCATTTGACATTATTTTCTCCATTCTGTAAGTTGTCTGTTAGTTTTGTGTTTGGTTTCCTTTGCTGTGCAAAAGCTTGTCAGCTTGATTAGGTCCCATTGGTTTCTCTTTGCTTTTATTTCTGTTGCTTTGGGAGACTGACCTGAGGAAACATTTGTAAGGTTGATGTCAGAGAATGTTTTATCAATGTTTTCTTCCAGGAGTGTAATGGTGTCTTGTCTTATATTTAAGTCCTTAAGCCATTTAGGGATTATTTTTGTGCATGGTGTGAGAGTGTGTTCTAGTTTCATTGATTTGCATGCAGCTGTCCAGGTTTCCCAGCAATGCTTACTGAACAGACTGTCTTTTTCCATTTTAATTTCTTGCCTCCTTTGTCAAAAATCAATTGACCATAGGCATCTGGGTTTATTTTTAGGCTCTATTCTATTTCATTGGTCCATCTGTCTGTTTTGGTACGAGTACCACACTGTCTTGATTACTGTGGCCCTGTAATATTGCCTGAAGTCTGGGAGGGTTATGCCTCCTGCTTGGTTTTTGTTCTTTAGAATTGCTTTTGCAATTCTGGGTCTTTTGTGGTTCCATAAAAATTTTTGGAATATTTGTTCTAGTTCTGTGAAGAATGTCTTGGGTAAGTTGATAGTGACTGTATTGAATTTGTAGATTGCTTTGGGTAGTAGGGCCATTTTTACAATATTTGTTTTTCCTGTCCATGGTCATGGAATATCTTTCCATTTCTTTGTATCTTTTTGATCTCCTTGATTAATGTTTTGTAGTTCTCTGAATATAAGTCTTTCACCTCCTTGGTCAGGTTTATTCCCAGGTGTTTGATTTTTGGGGGTGCTATTTTAAAAGGTAAAGTATTTTGGTATTCTTTTTCTAATATTTCCTTGTTAGTATACAGAAATGAGATTGATTTCTGAAGGTTGACCTTATATCCTGCTACTTTGCTGAATTTGTCTATGAGTTCAAGTAATTTTGGGGTTTAGTCCTTGGGGTTTTCTATATAAAGTATCATGTCATCTGCATAGAGTGACAGTTTTACCTCTTCTCTTCCTATTTGGATGCCTTTTATTTCTTCTGTTTGTCTGATTGCTGTAGCTAGGACTTCCAATACTATGTTGAATAATAGTTGTGAGAGTGGGCATCCCTGTCTTGTTCTGGATTTTAGTGGGAATGCTTTCAGCTTTTCTCCATTGATTATTATATTTGCACTGGGTTTGTCATAAATGGCTTTTACTGTGATAAGGAATGTTCCCTGTATTCCCACTTTGGTAAGAGTTTTGATCAAGAATGGATGTTGGACTTTGTCAAATGCTTTCTCTGCAACAATTGAGATGATCATGTGGTTTTTGACTTTTCTATTGTTAATGTGGTATATGAGGTGGATTGATTTGAATATGTTGAAGCATCCTTGTGCCACTTGGATGAATCCCACCTGGTCATGGTGTATGATCTTTTTGATATGTTGTTGGATTCGGTTGGCTAAAACTTTGTTGAGAATTTTTGCATCCATATTCATCAAATATATTTGCCTATAGTTTTCTTTTTTCATGGTGTCTCTGGTTTTGGAATTAAGGTGATGGCATCATAGAATGTCTTTGGGAGTGTTCCTTCTTCTTCAACCATTTGGAAAATTTTAAGGAGGATGGGTATGATTTCCTCTTTGTATGTTTGGTAGAATACACCTGTGAAGCCCTCTGGTCCTGGAATTTTATTTGTAGTGAGTGCTTTTATAACATAATTTCATTTCCAGTGATTGGTTTGTTCAGCTGATCTATTTCTTCTTGATTCAGTTTTGGCAGGGTGTAAGTCTCTAAAAAGTTGCCCATTTCTTCTATGTTGTCAAATTGGTTGGCATGCAATTGTTCATGGTATTCTCTCGTGGTTTTTTTATTTCTGTAATATCCATTGTGACTTCTCCTTTTTCATTTCTTAATTTGTTTATTTGGGCTTTTTCTCTCCTCTTCTTGTTGAGTCTAGCCATAGGTTGCTCAATTTCTTCATGTATTCAATGATACAGCTCTTGGTTTTTTTTATTTTTTCTGTTATTCTTTGAATCTCTATTTTATTGATTTCCTCTCTGATCTTAATGATTTCCTTCCTTCTGCTGACTTTATGGATTTTTGTTCTTTTTCTAATTCTTTAAGTGCTGGGTTAAGTTGGCTTGGTGTTTTGAGATTTTTCTTCTTTTTTGAGGAAGGTGTATTGCTATAAAAACTTTCCTCTGAGCAGTGCTTTTGTGGCATCCCATAGATTTGGAGTGCTTGTGTCTTCATTCTCATTTGTCTCAATGTATTTTTTAATTTCCTTCTTGATTTCCTCATTGGCCCATTCATTTTTTAGTAGCATGTCATTTAGTCTCCATGTAGTATGTTTTTTCTCATCTCCTTTCCTGTGGTTGATTTCTAGTTTCATGTCTTTGTGGTCAGAGAAGATACTTGGAATACTTTCTATACTCTTAAATTTGTTGAGGTTAGCTCTGTGCCCCAGCGTGTGATCTATCCTTGAGAATGTTCCATGTGCACTTGAGAAGAATATATATTCTGATTTTTTTGAATTTAATATCCAGAAAATGTCAGTTAGGTCTAACTTTTCTATTGTGTCATTTAGGATCTCTGTTGCCTTACTGATTTTCTGCCTAGAGAATCTGTCCATTGATGTGAGTGGAGTGTTAAAGTCTCCTAAAATAATTGTATTGACATCTCTTTCTCCTTTTATGTCTGATAGCACTTGTTGTAGGTACTTGGGTGCTCCTATATTAGGGGCATATATATTGACGATTGCGGTATCCTTTTCTTGACTGCATCCTTTAACCATTAAACAGTGTCCTTCTTTTTCTTTCTGTATGGCTTTCATCTTAAAGTCTATTTTGTCTGATATGAGTATTGCCACTCCTGCTTTCCTTTCTTGTCCATTGGCATGAAATATCTTTTCCCATCCCCTCACTTTCTGTCTATCTGTGACTTTGCCTTAAGGTGAGTCTCTTGTAGGCAGCACACTGTAGTTTTTGCTTTTTTATCCATTCTGCCACTCTGTATCTTTTGATTGGAGCATTCAGACCATTGACATTTAAGGTGGTTATTGACAGATATGTATTTCCATTTTAGACCTTGTTTTCCAGCTGACTCTGTTTCTGTTCTTTTCTTTTTTTGTTTGGATGGTTTCTGTGTTTCTGTTTATTTTATGCTTGAGGGATTTGTTTCAGTGTTTGTGGATGTGCTGTTCCATTTTGATTTGTGGTTGCCTTGTTTTTTAAGTATGTTAACACCTTCTTATATTTTCTTGCTGTAGCCTGATCTCTATATAGGGTTAAACACATCATTAAAAATTTTTTTTGAACTTCCAAAAAAAGTAGTCTATATTTTCTTATTTTCCCTGCCCATAATGTATGATTTTGTTGTCTCCTTTTAATTTTTTTTGTTTTTATTTTTTAGCATCTACATGTTTAGTTCTGTATGCTGGCTTATTGTAATGATTGCTTTCCATTTGTGGTTTCCTCCATTCTATTTCTTACTTTTGACTTTTTGTAATAGGAACCCTTTCAGCATTTCTTTTAGGAAGTGTTTAATATTGCTTTACACTTTAAACTTTTGTTTGTTGGAGAATTTCTTTATTTGCCCTCCATATTTTAAATGATACTCTTGCTGGGTAGAGTATTCTAGGTTGCAAATTTTTTTTCCTTTCAGCATTTTAAATATATCTTGCCACTCCCTTCTGGCTGTAGTGTTTCTGTAGAGAAATCAGCTGACAGCCTTATGAGGGATCCCTTATACTTAATGTTTTGCTTTTCTCTTGCTGCCTTTTGGATCCTCTCTTTATCTCTAATTCTTGCCATTTTTTAAACCTCTAATTCTTGCCATTTTTAATATAATATGCCTTGGTGTGGGTCTGTTTGGGTTCAACTTGTTTGGGGCCCTCTGTGCATCATGTCTCTCAATGTCAGATTACTTCAGATTTGGAAAGTTTTCAGACATAATTTCTTCAAATATATTTTCAATCCCCTTTCCTTTTTCTTCTCCTTCTGGAATTCCTATTATGCATAGATTGGCTGCTTTATTTTATCCCATAGAACTCTTACATTGCTTTCATGTTTTTTCATTTGATTTTCTGTCTTCTGTCCTGACTGTGTGATTTCCATTATTCTATCTTCCACATCACTAATTCATTTCTCTGCATTATTCAATCTGCTGTTTACTGCCTTTAGCTCAGTTTGCATCTCTGCAAATGAGTTTTCTATCTTTTCTTGGCTCCTCCTTATAAGGGAATCTGCTTTGTGGTTTTTTCTTCTCTTAATTCTCTTAATACCTGGATATTCATCCTTAATTCCTCAAGTATTTTCAGTACCTCCAATTTGAACTCCATTTCTGTCAGGCTGCAGAGGTCTGTTTCATTATTGGCTGCTTTAGAAGACTTGTCCCATTGTCCTGTTGGGAATGGTTTCTGAGCTTCTTCATCTTGCTTTTGTTTTTCTTTTTCTGTGAGTCTGGGGAAGCCACACTGTAGTCTTGTAGTGCTCTTCTAGGCAGGAACACCCCTTTGTATTTTTTTGGTGTTTTCACTATTTATTTTTGGTGTGCGAGTTTGAATATTTGGTGTCTCTTTCCTCGGTGTTAGCAGGCTATTATCTCCCTGGTGCTCCGTGTCTTCTCAAGGAGAATGAAGCAATGGGAAGGGCCAACATTTAGTGCCTGGTCTCTGGGCTCTCAACAGCAGCAAGGACCTGCAGGAGGTTAGCACTGGCTACTCATAGTTGCCTGGCCTTGGTAAGTGTTAATGAGCTCTAGGCAGATCTACCAGGTGTTCAGAGCAATTGGCAGTAGCGGCAGCAGCATGTGTGAGTTCCCAGGGGATTTAGAGCCATAATGGCTAGTATTCAATTGCCAAACCCTCCTCTGAGGTGATTGGAACCACAGGTGGTACCTGTTCAGCAACTCCTAGTGGTTGCAGGCCATGATTATCTCTAGAACCAGTGATAACTGTGGTGGTTTGGCCCCTCCACCTGTAGTCCATGTATGAAGCAACCAGTCTCAGCCCACATAGGAGGTGTTGTACAGGTTGTTCCTAGTTGCAGGGTCCCGGGAAGTGATAGAGATCAGGCATATGGGTGCTGTCCAGAGCACTTAGCTGTGGGAGCAATGGGGCTGGTGTGTTCCCAGGAGTGCAAGAGCACCCACAAGTGGTGTTCAGTCCCAATACCCTCCTCTGTGGTGCCCTTGAGGTGACTGGGGCTGCAGGTGGTGCCTAATCATGGACCCCTAGTGGTAGCATGTCAAGAATGTCTGATTTTTTAAAAACACTGGCTTTTTCAAATGTCTAAGTTTACTCTAAGATTCTTTGTCCCCTGTAACTTTTATTTGCTTCTTTCATATACAAGACACGTGATTTTTTTTTTAATTTTTTCAGTGTGCACAATGTCAGTCATAGGCTGCAAGAGTAGAGTAGATTATATTTGCTTTCTGGATACTTTATCTCACTACTTAAATTTTTGTCATCTTTCCCTGCTCTTACTGTCACATAGAATATGCTACATGTATATAAATATATCTTTCCTTAGAGAGGGATTGTGATGTTTATATTTCTCTATTTTTTCTTTCCCTTAGGTTTTTGCATTAGCTGGGATCTCCAAAATGACGCTCTATAGTCTGTTGTTTTTATTAATTTTAGTGGAAAAATTTCCCTTCTGGATATTTTTATTTATTTATTTAAAAATTTTAAAATTTATATTTGATTTACAATGTTCTGTCAATTTCTTCTGTACACAAAAGTGACCCAGTCATACATATCCTTCAGTATCTTTAGGTCCACTAAAATGCTAGTAGCAACTCATTGATAACATTTAACTACCACACATTGGAATCTTGATTGGAAGAAAAGAGAGAATGGAAATAAAAGTCAACTGAAGGTAAAGTATAGAATAAATGCCTTTACCAAAGTAATGAAAAAGTCCACATTAGGTTATATTTATCTGCAGGATAGAACACTTGAAGGAGGAAAATTTAAAAACTGGATAGATAGGAAGGAGGTAGGAAGGGAGCAATTAAGTACCTGAAGCAAGGAGACGAGGGAAAAAAAAGAAAAGATAATAAAAACTTAGAGTTATAGATTTCAACTGCTCTTAGTTATTTCTTAGTTGAGAGAATTCCTCACCTCAAATACATGAGCTATTTTCTATTAGGTTTGCTGAGGGAGGAACACACAAGGCCAAGTTGGTAACGCAAAAGATATATTAAGGTATCAGAGGGGGATGAGTTGACTTCAAGATGGCACCAGACCTGACTGTGTGGAGGTGGTAGGATTATAAAGGATATGTGGCAGGAATTTGTGACTGGAGCTAATGGCAGGAACTGTGGCAGGAACAATGAAGATGGAGGAGGGGTAAATCAAGGGAAGGATTGCGGTTTGAGTTCCATGACAGAGGGCAGTTAATCCTTGAAGGTGGTTAATCTATGCAGGCAGTTGTTTTCACAGGCCATTCTTTCTTGCTGCCCAGCTTGAACATCCACATTACAGAGGGGGTGTCCACAACAAGTCTCCAATGTGAACAGCCACGTTTGGGCGGTTGGGGGGGGGCTCTGTCTCCATCCTTCTGGGAACCTATCATTTTCTAGGAAATTTTTGGTAGAATTTGTCTACTCCTACCCCATTATCTTTCCTTGTCTTCATTGGGCCATAAGGAATGGAGACTGGCCTTGACTGGTTGTATGTCCTTGGCATTCCCCTTCAGCTTCTCAGTGGAGAAAAGAGCCATGAGCAACATCCTCTTGAATGTATTCTGTTTCCAAATTTTATTCCATAGTGTTCTCAACCTATAACACTTAGAGTAAAATTTGATGAATTTGATTTCTTCAACATTAGTATTTCTCTTAATGGCTCAGTGGTTAATGAACCTGACTAGAATCCATGAGGATGTGGGTTCATTCTCTGGCCCTGCTCAGTGGGTTAATGATCTGGTGTTGCCATGAGCTGTGGTGTAGGCTGCAGACATGGCTTGGATACTGCATTGCTGTGGCTGTGTTGTAGGCCAGCAGCTGTGGCTCTGATTTGACCCCCTAGCCTGGGAAATTCCATATGCTGTGAGTGAGTACCTAAAAATCAGAAAGAAAAAAAGAGAAAGAGAGAAAACGTTAAAGATAGCTGGATATCTGTTTAATTTACAGCATGAACAAAGGTGATAGGGAAATAATAGAGAAGGAGATAATATCTATAAAGTCAAATTTAATAAGGGAATGTTTTTATAATATGTAAGATATACTTTCTCATTACCATGAATAGGACAGAAGTCTCAGTATAAAAAAGCAAGGACAGGAATTCCTGTTGTGACTCTCTGGAAAACAATCTGATTAGTATCCATGAGGAAATAGTTTTTATCCCTGGCCTCATTTGGTGGGTTGAGGATTCAGCATTGCCATGAGCCATAATGTAGGTCACAGACATGGCTTGGATTCAGCATTGCTATGGCTGTGATGTAGGCTGGCAGCTACATCTCTGATTTGATCCCTAGCCTGGAAACCTCCATATGCCATGGGTGCGGCCCTAAAAAATAAAAGGCAAAAAAAAAAAAGGCAAGAATATCAGTAGACCACTTACAAAAGAGAAATTCTAAATGACTACAAGCCTATGGACAGATGCTGTAACTCAGTAATCAGAGAATTGCTAATTAAAACAGTTATTAGATGTTTACCCCTTTAAGATGGACAAGGTATTTAAAAATTGAATAAGGCTATAGGAGTCCTTATCCAATTATCTTCAGATCCACCTATCTATCCCAGGAAAAGTCATAGGGTGAGGAGATCTTTCTTTACACTAAGCTGTGCTGCCTTGAAGGAGGCATGATGCAGGTAAAGTCAACCTTCTCTGATACATCTAATCTCTCTTTTTTTCCTCAGATGATGTAGTAAAACCTTTCCCCTAGACTCCCTCTGGAAAAGCCATAGGTGATTACCTAAGACACTATTTTCCAAGGTCTTCTGGACTACAGCCAAGTGATACTGGAGCTAGTTTCTAGGACCCTTCATGGTCTACAACCAGAACCAAGGTCTTGGTGTATATTGTTGAATGGAAGCATGGGTGAGACCCTTTCTTGTCCCCTTTGTGTTATGTATTCTAGTTCCCATGAGGACATTTTTGTCTGTGGTAGAATGCTAAGCTGCTGTTGTGGGGGGACAAAAATAAAGGTCATCTTATTATCTCATAATTCTGACTGGTGTCATTCCTGCTAACCTCATTTAGATGGCATGCTAAGGGATTGCCTAAATTCCTCATTAAACTGTCTTAAAGTTTATTTTTAAAATTATAGAAGTAGAAGATTTCTTATCATAGAAAATGTAGAAAAACATAGAAAATAAAAATTACCCATAATTTCACCATACAAGACAGGTACTTTCAATATTTGGTGAAATGTCACTAAGAAATCCAGATTATCTTATGTGGCACTTATTTAATTATTTATACATGTGTTTTTTTCCAGAAATATTTTAATTTAGCTTTTATAAATACATATAAAATTCAGTGGTGGAAGAAAGAGAACAAAAGGACTGTGAGAAAAGAAAAGAGAAACTCAGACATGAAATCAGTTCATACTGCATAATGATCTCTTATATATATATATATTTAAATTTTTTGTCTTTCTAGGGCTGCACATGCAGCATATGGAAATTCCCAGGCTAGAGCTTGAATCGGAGCTGTAGCTGTCAGCCTATGCCGCAGTCACAGCAATGTGGGATCTGAGCTGCATCTACACCACAGCTCATGGAAATGTCTGATACTTAACCCACTGAGCATAGCCAGGGATCAAACCCATGTCCTCATGGATACTAGCCAGGTTCATTACTGCTGAGCCACAATGGCCACTCCTGGTGTACTTGGGAGAAATGGGCCACACATCAGTCTCTAAGCCTCCTGGCAGCCTATGTGAAAATGTCATGATTCTTAAAGGCAATAAGATATCTGTCAACCTAATATCAGATGATGCATAGCTCTTATTGGTACCTGACTAGAAGAAATTCTCCTGTGAATGGAAAGTGTGTAACACTGTGAGTAGGAGGCTCCTTAATGTTTCCTGGTAATTACAACACCTTCCTTCAAAGGCTCTTTCTTCTATCAGTCTGTGTAGGAATATGGCAAACATAAAAGTGGAATTCAGTGGGAGCCACTCAAGGCCCAAACAATGCCATTCTCCAGAAATCTGTTGTAACTTACTCTCTGGCTTGAGGGTAGAGTATTTGTTGCAATATTGTTAAGGGGGTAAGGCAAGAAGTCAAGGGGTGGCAAAATACTATAGTCTGTTACCTATAAATATTAAAAGTCAAAATTCAAGCTGACACGTTGCCAAGTGGAGAGCATCCTCCCTCTCTCTCCCCATCTCTGAACTGAAGTGCATAAATATTTGAGTTCCAGTATTTCACAGGTGTTATAATCTTGCCTCCACTCAGAATCTTTTTTAATAAATAATTTTATAAAATAAAAATATTGAATGAATGAATGCAATTTATCTTGATTTATGTCTTTCCAGATTAGCATACTAGAAAATTACAGGCTTTTTCAATTTCATTTCATTCTGTTACAGAATGTAAATTTATTCAACTTAGGATATTTGTTAACAGATTCTTTCCATGTCATGATGTTAAAAACCACAATTATAGAGTTTAAAAATTGAATCTTGGTGTTCCCTCATGGCTCAGCGGGTTAAGGATCTGCTTTGTCACTGCTGTGAATCTGGCTTTACAGCTGTGGCATGAGTTTGATCCCTGGCCCAGGAACTTCCTGATCCAAGGACATGGACAAAAGTTTAAAGAAAAAAAAGCTAAAAATTGCATTGTGGGATTTTGTTTTTTGCTTTTTAAGCAGCATCCATGGCATATGGAGGTTCCCAGACTAGGGGTTGAATTGGAGTTGCAGTTGCTGGCCTATGCAGATCTGAGATGGCAAGATCTGAGGCACATCTGCAAACCAAACCACGGCTCACAGCAATGCCAGATCCTTAACCCACTGAGCAAGGCCAGGGATGAAACACCTTTGCTCATGGATACTAGTTGGGCTCATTACCACTGAGCCACAATGGACAATTCTGAATTGTGTTCTTTTAGATCTCATTGATCAATTTGTTTGTGTTTTCTGTATTTTGTAAAGATACATTTCAAAGTCTTTCTCCTGGTAAGTCTTATTTTCAAAAATTGAAATACATAAAAATCTTCAAAAGTTAGCCACAGCAATCAAACAAAATAAATAAAAAGTGTCCAAATTGGCAGAGAAGAGATAAAATTGTCACTGTATGCAGATGACATAATATTATATAGAGAAAACACTAAGGACTCCACATAAAAACTTGAACTGATCAATGAATTCAGCAAAGTAGAAGGATACAAGATTAACATTAAAAAACCAGTGGCATTTCCATATACTAATAATGAAATATTAGAAAAGGAGTACAAAAATACAGTAAATTTAAAAATCACGCCCCCAAAAGTGAAATACCTGGGAAGAAACCTGACCAAGGAGGTAAAAAACTTATGTGCTGACAAATATAAAACTTTAATCAAGGAAATTAAAGAGGCCTCAAAGAAATGGAAAGATAGCCAGTGCTCCTGGGTTGGAAAAGTTAACATTGTAAAAATGCCCGTATTACCCAAAGCAAACTACAGATTCAATGAAATACCCATCAAATTACCCATGACATTTTCACAGAACTGCAACAAACAATCCAAACATTTATATGGAACCAAAAAAGACCCAGGATTGCCAAAGCCATTCTGAGGAAAAAAAAACAAGCAGAAGGCAGAATTCTCCCAGACATCAGGCAATATTACAGAGCCACAGTAATCAAGACAGTGTGGTACTGGTACCAAAACAGACATACAGACCAAAGGAACAGAATAGAGAACCCAGAAATAAACCCAGACACCTACAGTCAATTAATCTTTGACAAAGGGGGCAAGAACATAAAATGGGAAAAATAGTCTTTTCAGCAAGGGGGGCTGGGAAAACTTGACAGCCATATGTAAATCAATGAAACTGGAACACACCCTCACACCATGCACAAAAATAAATTCAAAATGGCTTGAAGACTTAATTTTGCTTCCACACTGCCTATTAAAGGAGTCACTGAGATTTTAAATTTAGGGGTAAATGGAATATCCACAAGAAGCAGAGGCCTATGTAGTCATGTATATAACATAAAAAGAGTGTGCTGAATGCTCTTGCTACAGTGGTTTTGTCACTTTTGGAATGGCATGAATATGTACTTATCTATTTGTTTGATTGGAACAAATTTTGATTTTTCAATGAGGAAAAGAAAAAATGTATAAGTAAAATAGAAAGTCAAGTCCTAAATTTCCTTAAGACTGTTGATAATGTTACTTGTACAAACTATTTGTCAGCTTTTATCCTAATTTGGGGGTCCACAGAAATATAAGTGATTGCATGAAAACCAGAATATGCACATTTCCAGTATAAGCACCAACAGTTATTTTAAAAGATAATAGCTTTTTAAAAGGACTTTGCCTAGACATTAGATTTAAAGCTTTCAACATCAGAAGCAATGTTTAAAAATCAGTCCGTGAAGTGAATCTTTTCATTTAGAACAAAGAACTTATTTTCTTTTCGTTTTTTTTGTCTTTTTTGCCTTTTTATCTAGAGCCGCACCCAGGGCATATGGAGGTTCCCAGGCTAGGGGTCTAACAGGAGCTGTAGCCGCCGGCCTACGCCACAGCCAGAGCCAGAGCAACGCGGGATCTGAGATGCATCTGCAAACTTCACCACAGCTCACGGCAACGCCAGATCCTTAACCCACTGAACAAGGCCAGGGATCGAACCTGCAACCTCATGGTTCTTAGTCAGATTCGTTAACCACTGAGCCACGAAGGGAACTCCCAAAGAACTTATTTTCTACATTAATGTCACTTGGTTTTAATTCCCAGATGTTTCCCTATAGAGGAAAAGTAAATTGAGGGCTTTCAATGTATAGCAGAGGGACTTGTACACAGTCAAGTGATGCCAGCTTTATTAAATCCATGAGATACTTCAAAGAGAGATTTTGTTAAATTAATTCCAGTATAGTTTAGTTTTTTTATCCACATCATGGAATCAAACAAAAGTTTATCTTAAAAGTATTGAACAGCTGACATTGTTGTAGGTTATTCTGTAAATTCAATTAAAGATTTTAATACTATAGACAAAGTTGTATGCTTGTGCATGCCACTTATTATGTGAATTCATATTTTGGTAACACATAGAATATTAGAAAAAACAATATTCTTACTAAAGTAAGCAATCTCTGGAATGGATTATAATTGGTGATGGTGCACACATAAATGCCATAGATGTGTTAGAGCCAGCTCTGATATTTTACCAATTAAAAAGCAAGTTATATTTTTAAATATTTACATAAACACACCCTGAGTGAGAATTACTGAATTAGGATATTATTGTCTAAAACTGATATTGAATGAAAAAGGCAAGAAACAAAAAAACAACAATGTGTGGAATCATTCACTTTCTCTATTGGCTTCCCACCATCAATTACATTTTAGAAATAAAAAGCCTTTGAAGGACAAATTTTTCCTCAAAATCAGTTGGAAATTTTTGAATTGAGTGTTATTCAACAAAGCACTCCCAAATATTTAACTGTTGAAGGTTTATTTCTTCATTCAAAATATTTTTGAGAGCTTAGTATGAGCCAGTTCTATATGCTTGGGAAACCACAGAGAGCAAAACAGATGAAAATACCTATTTCATAGTGTTTTTGAGGGGAGACTAAAAGGAAATCAGTTATGGAGCTGTGTTGACCAATATGATAACCACTAGCCATGTGCAGCTACTTAAACTTATGCAGTTAATTTTTAAAAATTTTTATCTCTTTAAATAACTTTTATTTTTTCCATTATAGTTGGTTTACAGTGTTCTGTCAGTTTTCTACTGTAAAGCAAATTGACTCAGTTACACACACACACACACAGACACACACACACATTTACATTCTTTTTCTCACTTTATTCTCCATCATGCTCCATCATAAGTGACTAGATATAGTTCCTAGTGCTATACAGCAGGATCTCATTGCTTATCCATTCCAAGTGCAAGAGTTTGAATCTATTAGCCCGAAATTCCCATCCAGCTAACTCCCTCCCCCTCCCCCTTGGCAACCATAAGTCTGTTCTCCATGTCCATGATTTTCTTTTCTGTGGAAAGTTTCATTTGTGCTCTATATTAGATTCCAGATATAAGTGATATCATATGCTATTTGTCTTTCTCTTTCTGACTTACTTCACTTAGTATGAGAGTCTCCAGTGCCATCCAAGTTGCTGCAGATGACATTATTTTGTTCTTTTTATGGCCAAGTAGTATTCCATTGTGTGGGACTGCTGGGTCATATGGTAGTTCTATAGACAATAATATTGTGCAAATTGTATCTTGCATATCCCTGACTCTGTCCTTGGCTCAACTGGCTGGTGCATTAAAGCCACCTGCAGGGTAGGCAGCAACAAATACTTTTTTGACCAGCATAGGAATGTCTATGAATTTAGCTGATTGTACTTTTATGCTCTTCTTACAAGTAAGATATATGCTGTGCCTGGGAAGGTAATGAGAAAAGTGTTACTATCTTCTGACTTTCAGTGTGAAACTGAGAACTCATTGACTATATGTGGATCCACTACACACGGCAGAGGTAGACACACAGCAGAGATCTAACAAACTCAGCCTGGCCTTTTAAAATTAGCTTTTTATTTTTTTAATTCTTTTTTTATAATGTAATTTACAGCAACATGGATGGAATTAGAGACCCTCATACCGAGTGAAGTAAGTCAGAAGGAGAAAGACAAATACTGTATAATATCACATATCTGGAATCTAATATACTGCACAAATGAACCTTTCTACAGAAAAGAAAATCATGAACTTGGAGAACAGACTTGTGGTTGCCAAGAGGGTGTGGGAGGGAGTGGGATGGTATGGGAGTCTGCGGTTAACTGTTGTAGTTGGAGCTACATGCCTCTGGGATGGAAAAGCAAGGAGATCCATCTGTATAGCACCAGGAACTGTGTCTAATCACTTGTGATGAATCCATATATGTATGTGTAACCAGGTTACCATGCTGTGCAGGTGGAAAATTGACAGAAATCTGTAAACCAGCTATAATGGAAAAATAAAATTAGCTTTTTATCTACATGAAAGTGGAATCTTCAGGACAAACTTGAATCCAACAAGGTGTTAAGACTAGTGTGAATTTGGACTCTACCAGGAAAACTGTGTGGGATATGTGCTCAAAGTCTCTAGAAAAGCATTGCATTAATGACTACTTATCACCATATTAGATCTATAAAAATCATCATTGAGACATCATTGAATTTGCAGATCTGCTTAAGTTCAAATGCTAGTTCCCTACATTCTGTGTGATAGTGGATAATTACAGTCAAAGCTGCACTGACCGATATGGAACCCCTAGCCAAGAAAAATTAATTCAATTTAAGTAAATTAAAATTAAGTGAAATTAATGATTCAGTTTCTAGGTTACTTCTAGCCACATATTTAGGCTTCAAAAGCCACAAGGGGCTGATGGCTACATCACTGGATAGTGAAGATATAGAATATTTCTGAAAGTCATATTAGCCAGCTTTGGTAAGCCTCATATACCTCGAGCATCAAACAAGTAATTCCAACCTCATACATCAATTTATTACAAAGAACAAATGCAAATGGTGTTGTATACAACATCTGGTATAGCTGTGTTGGGGCTTTTTTATCCTTTAATTTATCCTTAATTTATTCTTACTGCTTTGCTTATGGTCATCCCATTATACCCTTGGAAAAATGTAGTTGTGCATTTTTCCAGCCTAGAAATCCAGATTAAAAAACTAGATTTGTGTTTGATGAAAAAGTAATTGCTAGTAATATCATAAGAAGCCATACCTAATGTGGCTTTTCAAAACCAATTTAATCCTTTTAAATGCAAATGTATTCAAAATATATACCTACATATATTCAGTTGTTTTTAATTCTAAATATGTAAGTATACCCTAAATTCCTTTAAATTGTGCACATCTTGCTGTCTGCTAAATTACACAGTCAGAGAAAGCCAAAGTTCTGATTTCATTAAACTCAATAAATATTTGTGATTGAATATATCTTTTTAGTCAAAACTTTGGGCAATACGATAAATGTCCATTGTCTACAGTTCAAATGAATTTTTGGATCTTACTATCTAGCTAATGTTCTTAATAAGATATCCTTAAGAAAGGAATGCACATTAAAAATAATTTATGCCTTCTCAGGAAGTTTCTGTTTTTATAGAGCATTAATATTTTTACTTAATAAGTATTTAAAAACTCCATAATATTCTTCTCTCTTGTACATCAAATTACTTACTCTCTCCTCATCAAATTGAAATGACTCAAATACTTCCCATAGCTCACCCTCTTATCTCTTTCTGCCAGCAACCACTCACTCACAGTCTCTTTACAATTTATGCCTGAAAATGTTTCCACTTTCCTGTTACTGAACTTCTACTTATTCCATATCCTATTGCAGTCCTGCTGCCACTACTTCCTCACCAACAGCAATTTGATAATAAAATAAAAAATATTTAATAACTAATACTTTTTTCTTTTCTAGTTTATAAACTATTATAATTTATTATTATTTTGATGTATGGTAAATAAAATTTCATATGCACAGAAAAGTCTAAACATTTGTAAAAAGAACACCTATATGCATTCCAGCCAGACACATTTGCTTTCTTTGTTTCTCTTTTTTTCATCCCCAGGAATCATTTGAAATTAAGCGGCCAACATCAGGACACCTCACTCCTAAGTACTTCAGCAGATTTCTCCTAAGAATGGGAGTGCTTTTTTTGGGTTGTGATGATCATTGTACAACTATAAATGTAATAAAATTCATTAAAAAATAAAATATGGTTTAAAAAAGAATAGGAGTGCTTTTTCTTGTAGCCAATATAATTTGCATACACACAAAACTAAAATAACTCTCTAATAGTATCTAAAGTGGAATCTATTTAAATTTCCCTAATTATTTCCAAATTGTCTTTCACATTTTGGGGTTTGGTTCTTGCTTTTATTTAATTATGAATTTTCAGTCTCTTTTGTTCCATTCTGCTTTCTAGGGCTGCACCCATGGCATATGGAAGTTCCCAGGCTAGGGGTGGAATCAGAGCTGCAGTTGCTGGCCTACACCACAGCCACAGCAATGCTGGACCTGAGTTGCATCTTTGACTCACTCACACAGTTCACAGCAATGCCTGATCCCCAACCCACTGAGTGAGGACAGGGATCGAACCAACATCCTCATGGACACCAGTCAGGTTTGCACTGCTGAGCCACAACAGGACCCCCTTTAGTCCCTTTTGATCTCCCAAATCCCCCTTTTATTGTTTTTGTTTTGACATTGCTCTTGAAAGACCTAGGCCTTGTCCAGTAGATGTCCCAATATCTGGATTTGTCCCACCATCTTGGGCAGTTGGTGTCAGGAAATCAATCATTTACTTAACTAAATTCATTCCTCTTGGTCTTCCTAGGTCTAAGATTAGCACAATCCCCACCCACATGCTCAGGTTACCCTTCCAGTTATTGGGATATAGAGCTCCAAAGGGTCCCCCAAGTGGAAAATCCACGAATATTTTTATTTGTCAGAATTATGGGGCCCAATCTTTACAAAGATTTCTTTTTTCCATTTCCCCCAACTCTATCATTGAAAAAAGCTCAATTAATATACCTTAAACAATTTTTATTAAAAACCTGATAATCTCACTTTCAACAGAACTCTATAGAACCCCAAGTTCTTAGGGAGAGGTAAGTCAACAGGTAAATCATAAAGAATTAAAGAACAGAAGCCCATGGCCAGAATAAATTTTGAATATTCTGAAGTCTTAGTCCATGAGTCAAATGGATCTCAATGATATTCAACATAATAACAGCTACTAAGCACTCATCATGTGTCACACATTGTGGATATGGACACAAAGATAAGTAAAAAATTGTAACTGTGCTCTGTGGACTTGCAGTCCGATTACATATATGAGCAATTTCCCACAAGACCTTGAAAGTCAGAAACAGTGAGCAGCAAGGACAGGCGAGGGAACACCACCCTGTCCAAAGTGACCCTGGAGGTCTAAAGGAGAGCTAGCCTGTGAGCCAGGTGGCCATAACAGCATTCTAAGACCTTTTCTGGAATGAGCAGCAGAAGATGAGCAGTGACAAAGATTCTTTGCTTGACCAAACTTTAGTCAGGGTCCTGAACCTTCTCCTAGGCTCATCTGGGTACTTTCTCAAAAAAATCAGTTTTAGGAAGAACTCTAAGTCAATTTAGCAAGAGTCTCTCATTCTCCATATCTGATCACTCTCAAATCTGTAATTGGATTCCTCATCTCCTACCACATCCCAGGTGAAGATTGATGACCCAGACCTATCTTCTTTGGAGAACCTATTAGGCCAGTTTAGCTGGAATCTCCCTTATCCCTGATGTTTTCTCTTAGCAATTCCTATTTACTAACTTTCACCCTGCTCCTTGGCTGTAAACTCCCAATTTCCCATGCTGTATTAAGAACTGAGTGTGGTTCTCTACTGAGGTTTCTGTACTCCTGAATATAATCTGTTTTTGCTATTTTAATATTGTACAGTTCTGTTTTTTCCCAATAAGAGGAACTTTATAAATTTCATATTGAGCAAAAGTAAGTGTTAAATATATTTGATAAAGAGGCAGAAGTCTACTTAGTAAGGATAATGTGGAGATGAGAATTCTTTTTTTTTGTCTTTTGCCTTTTCTAGGGCCACACCCGTGGCATATGGAGGTTTCCAGGCTAGGGGTCTAATCAGAGCTGTAGCCACCAGCCTACACCACAGCCACAGCAATGTGGGATCCAAGTTGCATCTGCAACCAACCTCACAGCTCACGGCAATGCCGGATCCTTAACGCATTGAGTGAGGCCAGGGATCGAACCCACAACCTAATGGTTCCTAGTCAGATTCGTTAACCATTGAGCCATGATGAGAACTCCCAAGAATTCTTATTTTATTTATTTATTTCTTAGTATTATATGGGTGACTTGTTCTCTGACATTTGTGGGAAGTGGTTTTGTAAACTTCCACTAGATTTTAAACTAATCTACACCAGGTTATTGACTTTGGGATGGTAAGAATGGGTTGCATTCTTCCTGATGCCTCTGAATTCTGCCCTCACAACTTAATTCTTAGGTCTTCAGTTGAGCCATGACTATACAAGATGCTCCCTGCAATGGATATATAATTGCCCTGTAGGAAGAGCCCCTGTCTCAACTCTGTCTTCAGGAACTAGGAAAATGAAATATCTGAAGTGTTGGTGAGTACATATTTCTTCACTAACGATGAAAAAAAGGAGACAGTGAGATCACACATGTGAAAAGAGAATGTACACTTCGTTGAAATCCAAGTTCCCTTGCAGCTCTTAGCTGACCCTGCTTATTTCATGGGAAGAGACTGAACCCAATACTGGAGGATAGATGTTGGAGACCATGGGAGAGCTGCACTCTGCAGAAGGCAAATATCTGTGGACACAGAGTTCTGAAGTACAGAAGCTCCTTCAAAGACAAGATAAAGGACTTGCATTAACCATATTATTATATAAACAACTGCATTATGTCTTAGGGATACACCCTTTGATGTCATTAAGAAGATAACTTCCTTATTGCTTATACCTATTCCTACCCACTAATCTTGTCACCTTCCATACTAATTTCATCATGTTCCTCAATAAAAGTCATGTGGGCTGAAACCTAGGTGCCTTTTGTTTTGTGGAACAGAGTACCTCCTTGTCCCCAACTTTCTAAAAGAGTCTTACACCACGCAGTCCCTCTTCCAGGATTCCCCACTTCCCTGCAGTGCTGGACACAGCAGATAGAGACATCCTTTCACCTAGAGAAAGTAGCCCGGAGAAAGGATTAAAATTGCTGTGTGGGGACAAAAGAAGTGAAGCCTTTATCAATGAAATCCTGATCAACATCTTAATATCAATATTAATGCAGTTAATATTAATGCTATTGCACCTTGGAGTCAAGGGTTCCCATGGGCTCTGCTTTGTGGGATGAGAGAAAAAAGGGGCTTGAGGATCCTTGGGGTGGAAAGAATGGGATGTTGTTGGTGGACTGTGGGGACAGCTCTAAGCCTCATTCCTCCTTTCAACACTTTAAATACCAGCATCTCCACTGGAAAGAACAGTGGGGCCCTGCCAGAAGGAAATCTATAGTATAGGCACTCAAAAGTGTTTACTGAGTGATCACTATGGACAGCATAATTTACTAGCGACTGGGAATACATTGATGAATAAGATAGGCCCAATCTTTGCCACCTTGGTAATGACAGTTTAGAGGGGAATATAAGCTAAAGTCAATTTCAAGTAGATGGAAAGCCTAAATAATAAGATGTGACCGAAGCTATGAAGAGGAGATTTAACTGAGTGTGTGTTGGAGGAGGTAGAGGTTGAGGAGTTGGTGGTCAAGGAAGGATTCCCATGGGAGGAATGACTATGCTACAACCTGAAGAATGAATAGGATTTAAACAGGAGGTGCGATGAGGGTAGTGTCCTAGGCAGAGGGAACTCTATGGACATTATAGGACCTGAATCACAATTTTGTACATCTTATTCTGCCTAAAGAATGAAGAAAAGGCTAGAAGGAGCCACAAATTGATGCTGGGAGACTAGTCCAGTGACTATTAGAATTGCTCAAGGGAAAGTGATGATAAAAGGCAAACTAATATCTTGTGTTTAGAATAACTTAATCCACCATTTTGAGTAACATGCACCATGTATTATAGCTTAGAATTATCCCAAGGTAAATTTTGCTGACATACATAAATCATTATGGAAACAGAACTATAGACTATCATACAAGAATTGAGCTATACATATTACTTGTTTTCTTTATTTAGGAAGCCACTTCTGTATGTCTGGCTCCCTTATACTGCAAATAAAATTTTTCCCAAAATTGTTCATAATTTTCTTTGACAATAACTAATTATATTTTGTAGGAGGTAGTGGCCATTGATATAGAAAGCTATTTTTAAAAC
This sequence comes from Catagonus wagneri, assembly GCA_004024745.2. Lineage (NCBI taxonomy): Eukaryota > Metazoa > Chordata > Mammalia > Artiodactyla > Tayassuidae > Catagonus > Catagonus wagneri. Next base: position 285,983 of record PVHT020000502.1, read on the forward strand.
ATCTACAAAATTTTCAGATTGACTAGGTGACTGGGGGTTGTGGTGGAGAGAAGTCAAGGTTGACCTCTGGTTTCTAAGCGTGAGATGGTGAAATAGGGGCCCCAAGTACAGGAGCAAGTCTGAGCAGCAGGCCTGGGGCTGGGCTTCAGAAGTTTCTTCAATGTGTTAAAAAAAGAGAAAAGATTTTGTATTTGGAGGACAAAAATTCCTATTTCTTCCTGAGATGACTAATAACATGAAGGAGCCTAGATAATATCAAGGAGAAATAGGAATGTAGCAGGGAATTGTAAACTGACCTTCACCTGATGAACAATCAGAGCTCCTTGGATTCCAAAGTCAATGCTGACTCCAGAAATAAATTCTTCATTTTAATTGTGCAATGGAGTCTTGCAGAGGTTAAAACACCTGCTCAAGATCTTACAGCTAAGGAAATATCAACTCTTGATATTGAGTAATTACAAAACAATATAAACTACTTAGCAAATATTTTGTGTATCCTTTTGTATTCCCATAAATGCAATTTTACTTTCCTAAGCACTGTCTTTAAATTTTATTTGCAGTGTTCCCATCACGGCTCAGTGTAAACGAATCTGACTAGTATCCATGAGGACCCAGGTTCTATCCCTGGCTGTGTTCAGTGGGTGAAGGATCTGGCATTGATGTGGCTGTGGTGCAGGTCATCAGCTATGGCTTTGATTTGACCCCTAGCCTAGGATGTGCTAAGAGTGTGGCCCTAAAAATTTAGTGTAATAATTTTCTGGAATTTATAACATATTTTCCTTAATTAGCACTTGCATTTCTTCAGGAGAGATATATTTGCTCTTTAGTCACTCATATATTATTAAGAAGTTAGGCCAATAGGGATTTATATACAATTACTTATCAGGGAGGTTTTTGGTCCTTTTTGAAAAGTCCGCTCACTGTTTTATGCAATAATTTGGGGGTCAGTCCCTTCTCTGTGTTTTTTCTCTTTTGATGTCCACTATTCAAGACAAAATCAGGAGTTCCCATTGTGGCTCAATGGTTAACGAATCCGACTAGGAACCTTGATGTTGTGGGTTCAATCCCTGGCCTCGCTCAGTGGGTTAAGGATCCAGTGTTGCCGTGAGCTGTGGTGTAGGTTGCAGATGCTGCTAGGATCCCGTGTTGTGGTGGCTGTGGTGTAGACCAGCGGCTGCAGCTCCGATTAGACCTCTAGCCTGGTGACCTCCACACACACACACACACACACACACACACACACACACACAAAGTCAAAATCTGACTGAGTCACGTTCACACCCAGACTAAAACAATAAGTTCAGGTACTTTAATGTGTGTGTATGTGTGTGTGTGTGTGTAGTCATTTGATAGTGATGCATGGGGAAAGGAAGAGAAAGAAAGACTTTTGTGGCCCCATAAACCTTTTCTCTAGCGTCCATCACTGTTCTACTCTGGCCTTAAGCATGAATATTTGCTCAGCAAAATACCTACAAAATTTTCTGAATCACTAAGGAGGGAAAGAAGATACCCTCCTTAACCAGAGACACCTTCCCTAGAGAGAATTTTGCATTTCTAAGAGTTTCCCTTAGAGATTTCCACCATAGTAGCCATCCCACACCATCTATCATGTGATTCCTTTCAACCTTCTTGTTCTAGTAGTTAGAACTTTCCTCATCTTGATACTTTCCAGTGATCCATCCCTTAAACCTGTCTGTTCCTAGAGTGTCCTGGTCCCCATGGTGTGCACTTTCTTGAGTGTGCCCCCAGGGAAAGGACAATGTGTTGTTCTCCATCATGCTTCTCTTCTTTCAGGAAACTGACCTCAGTCAGATGTAAAATTAAGGGATCTAATTAGATACCCAATATTTTCCTATTTATAATCTTGTATATAATTATTTGCATTTTTGTTTATTTCCAACACTGGAGCTTAGACTTTATTAGCATCCATGTTGTTCACAACTATGTCATAACAGCTAGTCAAGTACTTGATACCTGGTTAATACTTAATAGTATCTCTGCAAGATTGAATGAGTTACATTGATCAAGAAGACAATGTGTTGGAGTTCCCATTGTGACTCAGTGGTTAATGAATCTGACTAGGAACAATGAGGTTGAGGGTTTGATCCCTGGCCTCGCTCAGTGGGTTAAGGATCCAGCATTTCCATGAGCTGTGGTGTAGGTTGCAGGTGTGGCTCAGATCTGGCATTGCTGTGGCTCTGGTGTAGGCCGGTGGCTACAGCTCCAATTAGACCCCTAGCCTGAGAATCTCCATATTCCATGAGCGTGGCCCTAGAAAAGACAAAAAGACAGGAAAAAAAAGAAGACAATGTGTTATCCACTATACCAAATAGGTTTAGGCTTATCTTTGAGTGACATTATCCAAGAAAACTGTGGCTTAAATAAGATGAAACTTACTTATCTTTTGTAGAAAATGATGAAAATATGTGGTCTATGATTGCTGGATGGCTTTATGAAGTCCTCAATGACCCAGGATCTTTCTATCTTCCTGTTATGCCATCCTCAACATGTAGCTTCTACAACATAACCCAGGATAGCAATGTGAATTCCAGCCATAAAATCTGCTGCCCAGCTGGCTGGGAGAAAGGAGGGTTAAAGCCATACTGTCCCTTCCTTTAAGGATACTTCCTATGGACTGAATAGTGTCCCTCCTCTGAAAGTGTCTATGCTGAAGTCCTAATTTCCAATGCGATGGCACTTGGAGATGGGATCTTTGGAAGGTAATTAGGGTTAAGATGATATGAGGATGGGGGATTGTTGGGCTGTACCTCACAGGCCTGGAAAGCCTGTTCTTGCTGAACTTCAAGACTGAAGAAAGAGCACTGGGTCAGCAACAGAGACATTAATGGCTTCATGGATGGGGGATCTAACATGTCTAGAGCCAGGTCCTAGAGCCTGGATCCCCACCATGTGCACCAGACAGCAGATAGGATGAGGCAGCAGTCTTTGCTTGTGTGTGTGTGGGCGTGTGTGAGTGTGTGTGGTGTGTGTGTGTGTGTGTGTGTGTGTGTGTGTGTATTGCCAGGTATAGGGGGAATTACATCAGGTTAGCTCATTAATCTCAGGGAAACCAGCAGAAGGGAATGTCCCTCATGGCCCCTTTGATAAGAGCAACCAATACCTGGGACCTGAGGCAAGTATGTAGAAAGGTAGATCATGTGAGTAGGGTGTAGGTGAAGCAGGCACTAGTAGGACAGGGAATGTACAGACAGCAAAAGTACTGCCACCTTGAGTGCCTGACCACTCAGGCAATAATGATGAGGTTAATATCCTTAAAAAAAGAGAATTTCTCTCTCTCTTGCCAAGGAAGAAGAGGTTGTGTGAACACACAGGTAGATGATAGTGCCTACAAAATGTGCCTCAGAATAAAACCTACCTTGCTGGTACCTTGATTTTGGACATTCCATCTTCTACAGTTATAAATTTCTGTTGTTTCACTGGAACTACATTTTTGTTGCTTAAACCACCCAGTCTATGGAATTTATATGGAAGCCTAAGTGGACTGATAAAATGCTTTTTTGGAAGATACTTAATACTTTTACTATGGGCAGAACATAGTCATATGGCCATACTGAGCTGTTAAGTGAAACTGGCAAAAATAATCTGTTCTGTGGGTAGCTATGTGACCAGCTAAAAACTGGACATTCTATTAGTAAGGAAGAGAATAAAAATGGATATTATCAACTTGGCATGCATACATAACATTTGAGCGCAAATTTCATTTTCAAATAAAAATAACATTGAAATTTTGCCTTTGTCTAACATGATGCAACTATCCCTCATATGACTAGGAAATGTGCTAAACACTTTTCCCAAAAGAAGATATAAAATTTGCTCAAATCACAGACTTTTCTTTGCAATTTAAATAACAACGTGTGAAGGTAAAGTGTATTAAAACGCTTTATGTTAGATGGGAAGAAAATGGGAGAAAAGAGAAAAAAATTGGTTAAGGTACACAATGTGTTCACATCAAAATGTGTGAAACACTCAAAACCATATTTGCCCCTATTTCTGTATCATGTTACATGATCATAACTGGTGTGTATACATAACACTTACATCTTCTATTCTGTATTCGTTTTGCTCACAGCTAGCTGGTCATGATTCCCTGACTGCTTGTTTGACAAAAACTTCAATTCCTGAAAGGTCTGGGCCATTTACAGCTCTACCTGTAGTAGTTTTAGTTTCACATTGACTTTAATCATAGATCAGGAAAGTACCAATTGGCAGTCAAAGGGGTCTACATTCCATATATTCTAACTCAACCCCACGGGGAAATAGCAACCCAGTTTCCCCCTGATAGTGCCAATTTCTTCAGCCAGTGCATTAATTTCTTCTTTGTTGACTTATTGCATAAAAAGTTTAAAGTGATCAGATAATAGTCTCATATACCATTACTGTGTTTCTAGTTAGAAGCATTTCTCTCTGGTGGAGCAGGACTTGTAGATCTGCATGGTGCAGGGCCATGGCAATGGGAAAGATGGCAGTGGATCACTAGAAGTAATAATGAGAGGAGCCACTCTATTGGTAGACACTTATTCGTTCTTAGACTCATGAATCCTGATACTAGACAGCAGAGTACCATATACTGGTTATTGATTTAGAGGCTATAACTCATCCTGAAAGAATTACTCTAGCCTCAAAATGTGTTTACTACAGCCTTCAAAGATCTAGTCTACAAACTCATCAGGACGTATGCTTTAGGGTAACAGAGAACATGGTAAAACCAGTGAATTCTATGAGCATGGGCCAATAGCCGGGCTTCATTTGCTATAAAATGAGTTTTTTGGTAATAAGTAATTCTATACAGATAAGAGACAGGTTATGGATAGTGGCTTGAGAGAAATTTTGCAAATAGACAAATCAGGGTAAGTGTGGATTCCAGTGAGAACAAAGTGTGCCCTTACTATGATGGAAGTTGTACCCTGTAATCAGTCTGTCACTGAGTGATTGAGTGATTTCCCCAGATGTGTTTTGAGAATTCTCATGGCCCAGCTCACTTGAACCAGTCCTCACTGCCTGCTGTTCTTTCTACGCATCTCATGATTGAAGTGTGTCAGGCTTCCTCCCAAATTTGGATGTTGGTTTTAGATGGGACTTTAAATTTTTAGATGGGATTCTAAGTTTTTTATTTGATTTGGGTCCCTTCATTGAGGGTTTTGCTTATTGGCAAATTTGCTTTCCCAGTTCTTAGAGACATATGAGTTTCCTTTGACTTTTTAATAATTTCTCTTGTGCAGTTACTTATACTATGTGGGCATTGTTGCTACCAGTGGTTTGACCCTACCCAGACATATTTTGCAGTTATTTGTGATATCTTGCTGTTATATTTGTTAAAAATGTTGCCCATGGCTTTTTTTTTTTGGTGCTATCCTAGTTGCTTCTTCTAATTTGCTTTCTTTTCTACTTTTCCTTTTTTTAGGGAGTGTGAGAGATTTACAGAAAATAAAAAAAATGGTGCCTCTTTTACCACCATCTTGCTTCCAGGTGGTATTGATATATTTCCAAAGCTCCTCAAATGTCTCAATGTCAGAATTAGTAATCACCACTGAAGAGGGGTGGGGAGAATATGACCACTTGGCCAAATATCTTGATGGTTACTCTTCCTTCTGCTGCAGGACTGGAAGGAACTAAGGAGAAGTTGGAGAACTCCTAAAAGGTGTCATCCAGGCACCGAACTCATCACATCAGCATTCAACTCAGGATCCAAGTTTTCCTTCATTTCCATAAGGATCACAGGACAAGGAAGAAACCCCACTATGCTTTGGGATTTGACTAAAATGCAGCATAAATCCCTGGAATTTTCATGTTCTGCTTACACTGGGGTAGAATTTTCTCATCTGTCTCCTTGATTAAGTCTGAATAGCATGTTTAACCAAAACTCTCCATTTGCTGAAGCACTTAATATGTAGGTTGGCTTTCTCATTAAGTAGGTCACAGGCATCTCAGGATAATTTCCATACTTAAGTCCTCAGGTATGTTTACAGTACCGTCTCAAGTGTCTTGATTTCAACATTATTACTCAACTTTTGCTTTTATCTGTGCAAAAATTAAAAAAAAAACCATCACCCCAGTTGAAAATTACAAAGCCAGCATGAAGCTGTCACCTGAATGCTAGGATAATTCATTATTTCTGGGTAAGAATGTTAGGCATAGAGGATTCAGAATGTTTGTCTCATATCTTTGTGTTTACTTATCTACACTTGCTCAAACCTTATCCAATGTTTCCAGTGATTCTCTGAAATTTCTTTATTCACGGTTTCAGTTTCTAGAATGAACTGAACTTTGGCACTTGCCAGTAGTCTCTACATTTATGAAATTATGAGCCACTGCAGCTGCCTACCTGCAGCACACCCTGAGCAGATATCAGGGTGAAAATCAGGAGTGAAGCAATCTACGCTCTGGGAAAACTGGAAGAACACGTCTTTAGAAGAAGATTTTATGTGCCCACTACTTGCATCCCCTCATATCTAAAAAAAACACTCAAATACTTCATGATGATGTCTGCTCCTTGTGACCAGTAGTAACCTTCATGTGATCAGCAACAAACTTTTGTAAAATGTGTGCGTGGCTGCATATACCTCCCCCTCAGCTTTATCATATCCTGATATTCCCTCTTTCCTCTTTAGGGTGTAGTTCAGATAGCTCTGAAATACTGACACCCACCCTGGTTTTATTTAAAGCTAAAACAAAGAATGTCATGGTCATCTGCCACTTCAGTCACCTCCAAGGTTGAGAGCCTAGGAGTCCAGCAGGATACTGGCCCTGACAGTGGAGGTGCATAGCAAAGGAATGATTTCAGCGAACCCAGGCCTTTTTTCTTCCTGATACCTGCCCTTTGTTGCAAAAACTCCTATACATCCTAGCTCCTCCTTTGCCTCCTTGGAGCAGTTTTCTCAGGGCTACTTGAGATGCTGTCTCCCAGGCTTAAGTTCTAACAACGTGCTTTGTTTACTGATATGGTAGACAACATTTTTCATTCACAGTATGATGGGGCAATTGTTGGATGAATTAAAAGGAGATAAAGTGGGGAAGGAGCTTACTAAGATACAATTGGGGGTTTGTATGTGTCCTCAGTTCTATGGTCAAAGGTCTTACAGTAGACATAGTGTTCCTTCATTTTCCCTTTTGCTGCTAAGAGTCTTTTCCACTGATGCGGGATGTTTTGGATAGTAATACTCCACCAGTTATAACCTGCATTCTGGATTTAACCTTTTTTTTTTTTTTTTACAATTTCAATGGTTTTTATTTTTTTATATGGTTTTTATTTTTTTCCATTATGGCTGATTTACAGCATTCTGTCAATTTTCTGCTGCACAGCAAGGTGACCCAGTCACACATACATGGATACATTCTTTTTTCTCACATTATCATGCTCCATCACAAGTGACCAGACATGGTTCCCAATGCTATATAGCAGGATCCCATTGCTTAGCCATTCCAAAGGCTATAGTTTGCATCTATTAACCCCAAATTCCCAGTCCATCCCACTCCCTCTCAGCAACCACAAATCTATTCTCCATGTCCATGATTTTCTTTTCTTTGGAAAGATTCATTGGTTCTCTATATTAGATTCCAGATATAAGTGAAAATATATGGTATTTGTCTTTCTCTTTCTGACTTCACCTAATATGAGAGTCTCTAGTTCCATCCATGTTGCTGCAAATAGCATTATTTTGTTTGTTTTAATAGCTGAGTAGTATTCCATTGTTTATATATACCACATTTTCTTAATCCATTCATCTGTCGATGGACATTTAGGTTGTTTCCATGTCTTGACTATTGTGAATAGTGCTGCAATGAACATATGGGTGCATGTGTCTTTTTCAAGGAAAGTTTTGTCTACGTTTGTGCCCAGGAGTGGAATTGCTGGGTCAAATGATAGTTCTATGTATAATTTTCTAAGGTACCTCCATACTGTTTTCCATAGTGGTTGTACCAATTTATATTCCCACCAACAGTTCAGGAGGGTTCTCTTTTCTCCACACCCTTTCCAGCATTTATTATTTGTGGACTTATTAATGATGGCCATTCTAAATAGTATGAGGTGGAACCTCATTGTAGTTTTTTTTATAATTTATTTTTTACTTTTTTGCATTATAGCTGGTTTACAGATTTCTGTCAGATTTTCCAAGTGCACCGCATGGTGACCCGGTTACATGTACATATATGAATTCGTCACATGTGATTAGACATAGTTCCCCATGCCATACAGTTGGATCTCTTGCTTTTCCATCATTAAGCACTAGTTATTCACATTCCCTCCCACCCCCTCCCCCACCCCCTCCCTCACCCCCTTGGCAACCACAAGTCTGTTCCCCAAGTTCGTGATTTTTCTTTTCTATTGAGATATTCATCTGTGCAGTGTTTTAGACTCCAGTTAAAAGACATTTCATATGACATCTGTCTTTCTCCTTCTGACTTGCTTCACTCAGTATGAGGGTTTCTAATTCCATCCATGTTGCTGTGAATATCATTATATTATCATTTTTATGGCTGAATAGTATTCCACTGTATATAAATATAACATCATCCTAATCCAGTCATCTGTCGATGGACATTTGCGTTTTTCCATGTCTTGGCTATTGTGAACAGCGTTGCAGTAAACATGCGTGTGCAAGTGTCTTTCTCAAGGAAATTTTTGTCTGGATATATGCCCAAGAGTGGATTGATGGGTCATATGGTAGTTCTATGTAGAGTTTTCTAAGGTACCTCCACACTGTCTTCCATAGTGGTTGCACCAGCTAACATTCCCACCAACAGTGCAGGAGGGTTCCCTTTTCTCCACACCCCTTCCAGCATTTGTTGTTTGTGGATTTATTAATGACAGACATTCTGACTGGTGTGAGGTGGTATCTCATGGTAGTTTTGATCTGCATTTCTCTAATCATCAATGATGTTGAGCATTTTTTCATGTGCTCATTGACCGTTTGTAAATCTTCTTTGGAGAAATGTCTATTCAGGTCCTTTGCCCATTTTTCAATGGGGTTGTTGGCTTTTTTGCAGTTGAGCTGCATCGGTAGTTTGTATATTTTAGAGATTAAGCCCTTGTCAGCTGGGTCATTTGAAAAAATTTTCTCCCATTCTGTAAGTTCTCTTTTCATTTCCTTTTTGGTTTCCCTTGCTGTGCAAAAGCTTGTCAGCTTGATTAGGTCCCATTGATTTATCTTTGCTCTGATTTCTGTTGCTTTGGGAGACTGACCTCAGAGAACATTCGTAAGGCTGATGTCCAAGAATGTCTTGCCAATGTTTTCTTCCTGGAGTTTAATAGTGTCTTGTCTTATATTTAAGTCTTTAAGCCATTTAGAGATTATTTTTGTGCATGGTGTGAGAGTGTGTTCTAGTTTCATTGATTTGCATGCAGCTGTCCAAGTTTCCCGGCAATGCTTACTGAAAATAGTGTCTTTTTCCTATTTTAGGTTCTTGCCTCCTTTGTCAAAAATCAATATGCCGTAGGTGCTTGGGGTCTCTATTCTCTTCCATTGGTCCGTATGTCTGTTTTGGTACCAGTACCATGCTGTCTTGATTACTGTGGCCATACAGTATTGCCTAAAATCTGGGAGAGTTATGCCTCCTGCTTGGTTTTTGTTCCTCAGGATTGCTTTGGCTATTCTGGGTCTTTTGTAATTCATATAAATTTTTGGATTGTTTGTTCTACTTCTGTGAAGAATGTCTTGGGTAATTTGATAGGAATTGCATTGAATCTGTAGATTGCTTTAGGTAGTATCGCCATTTTTACAATATTAATTTTTCCAGCCCATGAGCATGGAATATCTTTCCATTTCTTTGTATCTTCTTTGATCTCCTTGATTAATGTTTTGTAGTTCTCTGCATATAAGTCTTTCACCTCCTTGGTCAGGATTATTCCCAGGTATTTGATTTTTTGGGGTGCTGTTTATAAAATATTTTGGTAAAATATTTTGGTTTTCTTTTTCTAATATTTCATCATTAGTATACAGAAGTGAGATTGATTTCTGAAGATTAACCTTATATCCTGCTACTTTGCTGAATTTGTTGATCAGTTCAAGTAATTTTGGAGTTGAGTCTTTGGGGTTTTCTATATATAGTATCATGTCATCTGCATACAGTGACAGTTTTACCTCTTCTCTTCCGATTTGGATGCCTTTTATTTCTTCTGTTTGTCTGATTGCTGTAGCTAGGACTTCTAATACTATGTTGAATAACAGTGGCGAGAGTGGGCATTCTTGTCCTGATCCAGATTTTAGTGGGAAGGCTTTCAGCTTTTCTCCATTGAGTATTATGTTTGCCCTGGGTTTTTCATATATGGCCTTTATTATGTTAAGGAATGTTCCCTGTATTCCCACTTTGTTAACAGCTTTGATCATGAATGGATGTTGGACTTTGTCAAATGCTTTTTCTGCATCTATTGAGATCATCATGTGTTTTTAACTTTCTTTTGTTTATGTGGTTTATGACGTTGATTGATTTGCGTACATTGAACCATCCTTGTGCACCTGGGATGAATCCCACCTGGTCATGGTGTATGATTTTTTGATATGCTGTTTGATTCGGTTGGCTAAAATTTTGTTGAGAATTTTTGCATCTATATTCATCCAAGATATTGGCCTATAGTTCTCTTTTTTTGAGGTGTCTTTGTCTGGTTTTGGAATTAAGGTGATATTGGCATCATAGAATGTCTTTGGAGTATTCCTTCTTCTTCAACTGTTTGGAAAAGCTTAAGGAGGATGGGTATGAGTTCCTCTTTGTATGTTTGGTAGAATTCACCTGTGAAGCCATCTGGTCCTGGACTTTTATTTGAAGGGAGTGTTTTGATGACATACTCAATATTATTTCTAGTGATTTGTCTGTTCAGTTGATTTATTTCTTCTTGATTCAGTTTTGGGAGGGTGTAGGTCTCTAAGACTTTGTCCATTTCTTTTAGATTATCACATTTGTTGGTATATAATTGTTTATAGTATTCTGTCATGTTTTTTTGTATTTCTGTAATATCCGTTGTAATTTCTCCTTTTTCATTTCTTATTTTGTTTGTTTGGATTTTTTCTCTCCTCTTCTTGATGAGCCTTGCCAGAGGTTTGTCAGTCTTGTTTACCATTTCAAAGAACCAGCTCTTGGATTTATTGATTTTTTCTATTGTTTTTTGAATTTCTATTTTATTGATTTCCTCTCTGACCTTAATGATTTCCTTCCTTCTGCTGACTTTAGGGTGTTTTTGTTCTTCTTTTTCTAATTTATTTAGGTGATGGGTTAGGTTGTAGATTTGAGATTTTTCTTCTTTTTTGAGGAAGGCCTGCAATGCTGTGAACTTCCCTCTAAGCACGGCTTTTGCAGCATCCCATAGATTTGGGCTTGTTTTGTCTTCATTCTCATTTTTTTCTAGGTATTTTTTTATTTCTTTCTTGATTTCCTCATTGACCTATTCGTTTTTTAGGGGCATGTTGTTTAGTCTCCATGTAGTATGTTTTCTCTCGTTTCCTTTCCTGTGGTTGATTTCTAGTTTCATGCTTTTGTGGTCAGAGAAGATACTTGAAATAATTTCTATACTCTTAAATTTGTTGAGGTTAGCTCTATGCCCCAGTATGTGGTCTATCCTTGAGAATGTTCCATGTGCACTTGAGAAGAATGTATGTTCTGATTTTTTTGGATGTAATGCCCTGAAAATGTCAGTTAGGCCTAATATTTCTATTGTGTTATTTAGGATCTCTGTTGCCTTACTGATTTTCTGCCTAGAGGATCTGTCCATTGATGAGAGTGGTGTGTTAAATTCTCCTACAATTATTGTATTGCTATCTCTTTCTCCTTTGATGTCTGATAGTACTTGTTGTAGGTACCTGGGTGCTCCTATGTGGGGGGCATATATATTGACAATTGTAATATCCTTTTCTTGAATGGATCCTTTAACCATTAAATAATGTCCTTCTTTGTCTTTTTTTATGGCTTTCGCCTTAACGTCTGTTTTGTCTGATATGAGTATTGCCACTCCTGCTTTCCTTTCTTGTCCATTGGCATGCAAAGTCTTTCCCCATCCCCTTACTTCCAATCTATCTGTGTCCTTTGCTCTAAGGTGAGTCTCTTGTAGGCAGCAGATTGCAGGGTTTTGCTTATTTATCCATTCTGCCACTCTGTGTCTTTTGATTGGAGCATTCAGACCATTGACATTTAAGGTGATTATTGATAGATATGTATTTATTGCCATTTTAGATCTTATTTCCGGTTGATTCTATGTTTCTCTTTTC
>PVHT020000502.1:298297-378490 GCA_004024745.2 Catagonus wagneri
AATGGGTTCCAATTATTCGATACTTAAGTTTATTTGTTTTCAGTATTGTGGGTTAGATATCCCATTTTGATATGTGGTTGTCCTGTTTTTTAAGTATGTTAACACCTTCTTATATCTGCTTGCTGTGGCCTGATAGCAATACAGGCTTAATATGCTGCAGTTGCAGCTCTAGATAAAAGGCAAAAAGACAAAAAAAGAAAATAGAAAAAAGACTAGAGAAAAATATTGTTTTTATTTTTCCTTAAAGTTAAAAAAGACAGAAAAAAAGAAATAGTCTATGTTTTCCTAGTTTCCCTCCCCACAATGTATGAGGTTGTTGTCTCTTTTTTTGTAATTTATTTTATTTTAACTACCTTATTTATTTATTTATTTTTGCATCTTCATGTTTCGATCTGCATGTGGGCTTATTTGAATGATTGCTTTCTAACTGTGGTTTCCTCCATTCTAATTCTTACTTTTTACTTTTCTTTCTTTTCTTTTTTTTAATAGGAACCTTTTCAGCATTTCTTTTAGAAAGGCTTTACTATTGCTGTACTCTTTTAGCTTTTGTTTTTTGGGGAAATTTTTTATGTCCCCTTCTATTTTAAATGATATTCTTGCTGGGTAGAGTATTCTAGGTTGCAGGCCATTTCCTTTCAGCACTTTAAATATATCTTGCCATTCCCTTCTAGCCTGTAAGGTTTCCGTAGAGAAATCAGCTGACAGCCTTATGGGGGATCCGTTATACTTAATGCTTTGCTTTTCTCTTGCTGCCTTTAGGATCCTCTCTTTATCTTTAATTCTTGCCATTTTTAATATACTATGCCTTGGTGTGGGTCTGTTTGGGTTTAGCTTGTTTGGGGCCCTCTGAGCATCCTGTATCTTGATGTCAGATTCCTTCAGATTTGGAAAGTTTTCAGACATAATTTCTTCAAATATTTTTTTCATTGCCCTTTACTTTTTCTGCTCCTTCTGGAATTCCTATTATGCATAAATTGGGCCTCTTTATATTATCCCAGAGATCTCTTAAATTGCTTTCATGTTCTTTAATTTGATTTTCTGTCTGCTGTCCTGATTGCATGATTTCCATTATTTTATCTTCTACATCACTAATTTGTTCCTCTGCATTATTCAAACTGCTCTTTATTGCCTTTAGCTCAGTTTGCATCTCTGCAATTGAGTTTTCTAGCTTTTCTTGGCTCCTCCTTATGTTTTCTTTCACCTTTCTAAGGGATTCTGCATTGCTGTTTGCATCTTCTCTTAATTTCTGGATATTCTGCCTTAATTCTTCAAGTATTTTCATTACCTCCCTTCTGTACTCCATTTCTGACAGACTGCAGAGGTCTGTTTCCTTGTTGGCTGCTTTAAATGATATGTCCTGTTCTTTTAACTGGGAATAGTTTTTGAGCCTCTTCATCTTGTTTGTGGTTTTCTTTTTCTGTGAGTTTGGAGAAGCCACACTGTAGTCTTGGAAGGCTACTGGTAGGGAGGAACACCCCTTTGTATTTTTTGGTGGGGTTACTATTTATTTTTGGTGTGGGTGTTTGACTATTTGGTGTCTTTTTCTTTGGAGTGAGCAGGCTGTTATCTCAGTGGTACTCTGAGTGTTCTCTGTGAGAGTGTAGGAATGCCTAAGGTCAACAGTTTGTGCTTAGTTTCTATGCTCTCAATTGCAGGAAAGTGGCACTGTCTATTCCTAGTTGGCGAGCCCTGGGAAGTGGTCATGAGCTCTAGGCAGATCTACCAGGTGTCCTGAGCATTTGGCAGTAGCAGCAGCAGGAAGTATGATTTTCCCAGTGAGTGAGAACCACAAAAGCTAGTGTTTGATTGCAAAGTCCTCTTTGAGGTGACTAGAACCACAAGAGGTACCAGTCAGAGGTTGGTGCATTGGTTCCGCACCTCTGCTGAGGCTTGCTCATCGGTTTGTGCGGTTTCCTGTTTCCAGCAGCTGGTGCTGTTTCTGCCCCTCTGTTCCACCTGCCAGAGATACCAAGTCTGTGGGTTGGTGCAGTCACCTAGGTCCATGGACTGGCACAGGGCCCCACCACCCCCACCAATGCTGACTGGCACAGGCACCTGGGTCCACAACCTGGCACAGTGCTCTGCCCATGGGCTTCAAGGCACGGGCTCCACCCCCGCCGTCACAGCTGCAGCCTCCACTGGCTCCTCCCCACTTCTGCTGCTGTCTCTTTGGCATGGGCACCATCACCCCACCCTGCATGCTAGTTCAAGTTGCTTTCTATGGCGGTCAGCCCCTCCTCCTCTCCTCCTCCCTGACAATGGAGGCTTGCCTCTCCTGTGGTACAAAACTTCCCCGGTTCCCTCAGTCCTGGTTTTACTCTCCACAATCCATAGAATATTGTTGTTCCCTATCCTATCCCTGCAACTGCCATGGCCACCAACCTCAGCCATCTCCCAGAGACTAACCTTAGGAGCCTATATCTCAGCTCCCAGGCACTGCCTGGCACCTCAGGCTGTGGTGTCTGCTCAGGTATTCAGATCGTCTGTGCGAGTCTCTAACTCTGATTTTCCTATCTCAATCCAGCTGCTGCGTTTTTCTCAGGCTTTGAAGTCCCTTTAGTTCCACTGATCCTTGATCATTGTTTAGGTTTCTTCCCAGGGTGTGGATTCCTTTTCTTTTTCACAGCTCCCTCCCTGGGGTGCTGGCTGCCATCCTGATTCCTTTTCTCTCAATTTTTTTTTTTACTTCTGTTGTTCTACCCAGTTATTTCAAGGGTTTCTTGCAGTTTTTGGAGGTTTAAATTAATCAGCATTCAGATGATGAATTGTCCAAGTTGTTTTATATTTAGATGCATTTTTCGATGTATTTGTGGGAGAGGGTGAGTGCGACCTCTTACTCCTCTGCCATCTTGCTGAGCTCCTGCATTGAACTTTTGAATATTTCACAGTTTTCCTTTGTGATGAATTTTTCTATATAATTCTAAGGAGTTTTGTAAATTTGGGATTTGGGATGATATTTATGGCTCTGGGCAATCAGAATTGGACCTTGTTTTACATTTCATCATTTCAACTGTCTTGAGATCACTGGATAAGCTCACCACAGGCAAATGTCAAAGCTTGCTCTGCCCTCTTTGGTGAAAATTGCTCTCTACTTGTTATAAAGGAATGAGGATTATTACGGTGAAGAAGGGGTTTTATGGAAGGGGGATGTGAATTTACAAAATGAGAGTCTTAGCATCTATAAACTTAAAAAACTATGGTAAAGTACATGTAACATACAATTTGTCATCTTAAAAAAATTATGTGAATTGTTCAATATACTTATAAGTATATTGTTGTGCAACAAATCTCCAGAATTTTTTCACCTTGCAAAACTGAAAGTCTAAACTAAATTCCCCATTCCCTTCTCTCCTCAAACCCTGGCAACTGCTGTCCTACTGTAACCAAGCAGGACCCTACGGGGCTTCCGAGGGCAGACCTTTTCCCCATATCTTCTGCTTTAGCTACTCTCTGAAGAAGCCAGGTAATAGTACCTCATGCATTTTTCCTGAGTTTTTCGGATGCTAAAAACCACCACTAAATGGAGGAAATTAACTGTTTTATTACCATGAGCACATAGCTCTCAGCCATGTTGGAGCCTAAGGATTGATAAAATTAACCCTTGGGACACTGCCCTGTTAACTTCACCATCAACCAATTAGGGAATTGTGCATGAGCTGATCACAGACCTTGTGAAATGGTCCCTTCACAAAAAAGCACAATCTTACATTCCTATCTGTAATGCACAAGTGTTCTAATGTCTCTGCATTTTATCAAATTGGCCTTTAAAAATGATTTCCTGAAATCTTTTGGGGTGTTAGGGTTTTTTTTGGGGGGTGCGCATGAGCCATCCATCTCCTTGAATGAGCCTGCAATAAATCTTTCTCTACTCCAAAATCCAACATTTCAGTTTTGTTTGGTCTCAATGTGCATAGGGTACATACACTTGCCACTGCTAGCACAAATTTCTATTTTTTAATGTATTTTTAAAATTTGATTTCTCTAGATACTTCATTTAAGGGAAATCATATTTATATTTTAGGATCAAATTTTTTCACTGAGCATAATATCCTCAAAGTTCATCAATTTAGTTGCATATATCAGAATTTCAATCCTTTTCAAGGATGAATATTTCATTCTGTGTAATACCACATTTTGTTTATCTTTTGTAAATGAACAATATGAATAGTGCTGTTGTGAACACTGATACACAAATATCTCTTTGAGACCCTACTTTCAGTGCTTTTGATTATATACTCTGAAGTGAGATTTCCAGATTATATGGTAATTTAAGAAAAAATTTCTGAGGGACCTTCATACTGTTTTTCACAAAAAAGCACTGTCTCACATTCCTATCTATAATGCACCAGTGTCCTAACATCTCTGCATTTTGTCAACTTGCTATTTTGTTTTTGTTTTGGCAGTAGCTATCCTAATAGCTATAGAATGATATATCATTGTGGTTTTGGTTTTTATTTTCCTATATTTGGCATTTTTTCTTTTCATATGATTCTTGGTCATTTGTTTGTCAACTCTGGAGAAATATACTTTCAAATCCTTTGCTCATTTTAAAATTGGGTTGTTTTTTTTATTATCAGAGAAAGAAACCCTGTCTTTCCCAACACCCCACTCCCAAAGCATAGATAAGCTTTGAGAGCAATGTGCTAAGAAAAATAGGCCAGACTGAGACAGACAAATACTTCATGTTTTCTTTTATTTACAGAATTTTATCTGGCCATGCCACTGGAATGTGTAAGTTCAGGGGTCTGTGATCATACTTAGGCCACAGCTGCAACCTGAGCAACAGCAGTGACAAGGTTGGATCCTTAACCCACTGCAGCACCAGAGAACTCCCAGAATCATTATTTAAGTGGCCAAAATGGTACAAATAGAAAGAGTGGTGGTTGCCAGAGGCTGGTGTGTGGGTGAGAGGAGGAGATGATCGAAGGGCACAAACTCCCAGGTATAAGATGTATAAATCTGGGTATCTAAAGCACAGCATTTTATTACAATTAACAATGCACTATTGTATTGAAAAAGAAAAAAAAAAGATAGTAAGAGAGTACACTGTTTTTTTCTTTTTTTACCACTTAGTAACTTTAATATTTTGATTTGTTTAAATTTTAATGACAGTTGATTTACAATGTTGTGGTAATTTCAGGTGTAACAAAGTGATTCAGTTATACATATACACACATCCATTATTTTTCAGATTCTTTTCTCCTATAGATTATCATAGACCATTGGGTAGAGTTCCCTGGGCTATACAACAGGTCCCTGTGAGCCAAACATTCCATATACCATAGTATACATTTGCCAATCCCAAACCCTTAACCCATGCCTCCCTCCTATCTACTCCACTTGTCACTTTTCTAAAGATTCCACCTATAAATGATATCTTATGTTTTCTTCTTTCACTATATAACTTAACCTAGTTTGGTAATCTCTAGGTCCATCTATGTTGCTGCAAATGGCATTGTTTCACTCTTTTTGTGGTCGTTGTACGTATGTACCACATCTTCTTTATCCACTTCTCTGTCAAGGACATTTAGACACTACTGTGTCTTGGATATTACAAATAGTGTTGCAATAAGTACTGGGGTGCATGTAATTTTTCAAACTATGATTCTTTCTGGATAGATGCAGAGGAATGGGATTGTTGGGTCATGTGATAGTACTATATTTGTTTTTTTGAGTATTAGCACTATTTTTATATTTTCTTTTCCATAGTGGTTATACCAGTTAATAATCCCACCAACAGTCTAAGAGTGCTCACTTTTCTCTCCACCCTCTCCAGTATGTATTGTTGGTATTTATTTTATTTTATTTTATTTTTTGGCCACTCCATGGCATATTGTGTTCCCAGGCTAGGGAAAAGACCCAAAGTAGAATTGTGACTTATACTGCAGCTCTGGCAATGCCATATTCTTAGCTCACACTGCCCTGCTTGGGACTGAACTTCCACCTCAGTGCTCCAGAGATGCCACTGATCTTGTTGTGGAAAAGTGGGGGCTCTTGAAGACATTTTGATGATGGACACTCAGGCTGGTTTAAGGTGGTACTTCATAGTTGTTTTGATTTGCATTTCTCTAATAATTTGCAATGTTGAACATATTTCCATGTTTTTTCTTTGGCCTTTTGTATGTCTTCTTTGGAGAAGTGTCTGTTTAGATCTTCTGTCCATTTTTTGATTGGGCTGTTTGCTTTTTTGATATTGAGCTGCATGTGTGGTTCATATATTGTAGAGATTAATCCCTTGTCAGTTGTGTCATTTGCAAATGTTTTCTACCAATCTGTGGATTGTCTTTTCATTTTGTTTATGGTTTCCTTTGATGTGCAAAAAATTTTAAGTTTAATTAGATCCAATTTTTTAATTTCGTTTTTATTTTCATTATTCTAGAAGGTGATCAAAAAGGTATGTGCTGTGATCTGTGTCAGAGAATATTCTGCCTATATTTTCCTCTAGGAGTTTTATATTATTCAGTCCTATATTTAGGTCTTTATTACATTTTGAGATTATTTTTGTGTATGGTGTTAGAGAGTGTTCTAATTTCATTCTCTTATATGTAGCTGTCCAGTTTTCCTAGCACCACTTGTTAAAGAGACTTGTATTCTCCATTGTATATCTTGCTCCCTTTATCATAGATTAGTTGACCATAGGTGTGTCTGTTTTTTCTGGGTTTTCTATCCTGTTCCATGATGTATATGTGTGTTTTTGTGCCAGTACTGTACTGTTTTGATGACTGTAACTTTGTACCATAATCAGAAGTTAGGGAGCCTGATTTCTCTCACTCCATTTTTCTTTCTTAAGATTGCTTTAGGTATTTGGTGTCTTTTGTATTTTCATACAAATTTTAAAATGTTTTGTTCTAGTACTGTGAAAAATGCCATTAGTAATTTATAGGGATTTTGTTGCATCTGTAGTTTAACTTGCACTGTATAGTCATTTTGTCAATATTGATTCTTCCAATCCAAGAGCATAGTATATCTTTCCATCAGTTTGTATCATCTTAGAATTCTTTCATCATTGTCTTATAGTTTTCAGAATACAGGTCTTGTTGATGTGATGGTAAATGGGATTGCTTTCACTTTCTAATTTTTCATTGTGAATACATAGAAATGGTATAGAATTCTGTGGATGAATTTTTTGGTCCTGTAACTTTACTGAAATCATTGATGAGCTCTAGCACTTTTTTTTTTTTTAGGGCTGCACTGAAGGCATATGGAGTCTCCCAGGCTAGGGAGTGAATTGAAGCTGTATCCACTGGCATACACCACAGCCATAGCAATGCAGGATCTGAGCTGTGTCTGTGACCTACACCACAGCTCAATGCAACACCAAATTCTTAACCCACTGAGCGATGCCAGGGATTGAAACTGTGTCCTCATGGTTACTCTTCAGATTCATTTCCACTGAGCTACAATGGGAACTTTCTCTAACAATTTTTGATACCATATTTAAGATTTTTTATGCAATGAATTATGCCATCTGCAAACAGTAAAAGTGTACATCTTTTTCTAGTTGGATTTCTTTTATTTCTTTTTCTGCTCTGATTGCCATGGCTAGGATTTCCATGTTAAATAAATGTTGTGACAGTGAACGTCCTTGTTTTATTCCTGATCTTAATGGAAATTCTATCAGCTTTTCTACATTGTCAATGATTTTAGCTGTGCATTTGTCATATATGGCCTTTCTTTCTTCTATGTCCACTTTTTGGAGGGCTTTTAATCATAAATGAGTTTTGGATTTTATCAAAGATTTTCCCATCTCTATTGAGATGATCATATGGATTTCATTCCTCAATTTGTTAATGTAGTGAATTACAGTGATGGATTTGTGGATATTGAAAAATTCTTCTATCTCTGGGATAAATCCCACTTGATCATGGTGTAGGATCCTTTTAATGTATTGTTGGATTTAGTTTTCTAGTATTATGTTGAAGATAATTGCATCTATGTTCAGCAGTGATAATGGCCTGTAATATTCCCATTTTTGGTGGAATCTTAGTCTGTTTTTTGTGTCAGGGTGATGTTGGCCTCATAGAATGAGTTTGAAAAGTGTTCCTTCCTGTGTAATTTTTTAGAATAATTTCAGAAGGATAGGTGCTACCTCTTTTCTAAAAGTTTGATAGAATTCTTATGTGAGACCATCTAGTCTTGGACTTTTATCTCTAGGTATTTTTTTTATTTTGTCTTTGATTTACCCAGTGATCCACTGGTTATTTAGCAGAATATGGTTTATTCTCCATGTGTTTGGGTTTTTTGCAGGTTTTTTATTGTAGTTGATTTCCAGCATTATTGCATTGTGGTTTTAAAAGCTACTTGATATGATTTCTATTGTAAATCATAGTAAAGATTAAATATCTTCTGTATTTTCCCTTCACTAATTGTCCCATAACTACTTACCTCCTAACTTCTTGCTACTCTCGGTTTGAAATTTCCCAGTTTGAAACCATGTCTAATCACTTGTGATGAAGCCATGTAAGTATGTGTAACTGGGTCACCATGCTGTGCAGCTGGAAAATTGACAGAAATCTGTAAACCAGCTATAAGGGAAACATAAAAAAAATAAAATAAAAAAGAAATTTCCAATTTGCAAAAATAATAATTATTAATTTAATATTGCGGACCTCACTGGTGACCTTAATAAAGGTGTACTCAGTGGATAAATGAGAAAGTTTGGTGGAAATGAGCTGACTGGAATATATAGATGAAGAATTAGAACCAGTACTTACTGTTCAATGAAGTTTGGACTTTGTAAAATATGATCCTACTGGTACAAAACAGGAAAACAAAGACCAAAAATCATAGTGGTCTAGGTGAGAAATTAGAAAAACACAGAGTAAGACACCCCATTGCTTACATGGCAAACTGACAGTGGGTAGTTGTTCAAAAGACACTTGAGCTTTCTGTGAAATGCTCTGCTTTTTCCCCCAGCATTTTTCTTTCCTTTCCTTTCCTTTCCATTTTTTTTTTCTAAGAAGAGAGTACCCTGTGGGTGTTTACTTATGTTTTTATGCTCCTCTTCTTGGTGGTCACATGGTTAAGTCATATTTCCAACCCTCTTTAGTAGTTCAGTATAGCAACATGACTGATATCCAGTGATTGGAATGTGAGCAAATCTGAGGTGCAGGTATTCCAGGTTAAAGCATGAAAGCTCCCCACTTGAGTGTTCATTGTTTTCTTTTCTCACTGACTGAATGGAAGAGATGCAGAGGATGTAGAGAAGAAGAGCCCAGTAAAGCCAAGAGCCAGGGCCCTGAACAATTGAGCAGCACCACAGGACATGTGATATTTACTTTACCAACGTGAATTAGGTGTATTAAAATAAGAAGCTATCATATTGACTTGGGAAGGAATGAGAGAGCCAGCAAATAAACTGGATTGCCTCCATGTAAATATCTATCATAGTGATCAATTTATTGCTCAAACCATGACTCTTTTGAGAGTGAAAGGGGAATCTGAAACCAAGCAAGAACATGTGGAGCCTTTTCAAGTACAAAAGCCCCTGCATGTCCTCCATTTCTTATCGGTAGGGAAAAAAAAGCCTTTAGTCTTTGAAGCCATCCCTGTGTTCCAAAAAGCAGTCTCCAGCAGGTAATGATTAGAACAATAGGTTCCTCCTGAAAGGTTGTAGGCAATATGCTTATGCACACCTTGAGTTGTTCTGCAGAAATTAAGAACCTCAACTTGGTGGAGATTGGTGACTACATACTGATAAAGATGTTCAGATTCACAAAACGTCACCCTGGTACCTCACTGCCAACCAGTCAGAAGAATATCTCTGAGCTAATTGTGGATCATAAATCTTTTTACCCTCTCCACTAACACCATCTTAGAAACCCATGGCTGAAGTCCTTTGGGGAGTCTTAGCTTTTGATTATGTGCTGCCCATTCTGCTAGATTGGCACCCTGCAAATAAACCCTTACTTTTCCTCTAACATCTGCTGTCCAAGTTTGGCTTTCTGCATCATTAGCCCTTGAGTCCTATCTCAGTAGGAAGACTACTAGTTTTTGTGCCAGGACAACAGGTGTAAACCAGGACTGCCCTGGGCAGCCAGGGACATTCCTCTTAGTCAAAAACCTATCACAAGTCTATTCGTACAATGTGTTTTCAACAAAAAGCCTGGCACAAATCTCTTTAAAGAATGTTTTCTAAAAGGCTTCCTTTAATGCCAGAAGGTCAGAGGTCGATGGACTAGGCCCATATCATACTCTGGAGCCTTGAACTGATAATTTACACAGTTCTCACTCATCCCAAAGAGTTAGCTGAGAACAAAGATTTGCATAAGTTTGTTCTTGTTCAATGTCTTCAGCCAGCCAAAGAGTCTGACAGTTTCAGGAAAACCTGAAACCTGCCATTTCTAGAGGCAGTACATTTGCCTTTTTAAACAACATGGGCTGAGAAATCCACCTGTGTGGAGTAAGTCACCGCTTCTACCACTTGGTCATGATGTTTTTGTGAGCAAGTTACTCCCCATTCTGGCCTCAATTTGCCTGTATCCTGAGAAGAAAAAGAAGAATTTCCACATGGGACTGTTACTGGGAATTATATGAGATAATGAAGGTCACACTTGAACAGTGCCTGGTACAAAGAAAACACTCTGTGTGTTATGTTTTTTACTATTATTGTGATGGTCAATCTAAATGTGCACTTTGTTATCCTACAGGACACTAGATTTATGAGTGTCCAGTGACTGTAAGTTGAGGACTCCTAAAGAGGGACCAGAGAGTTTGAGAAATATATAATCATAACTTAAAGCAATTATTTAAACACTAGTAGGTACAAAGAAGTGTTCTCAAAGAGAACATTTTGCCTTTTGTCCATTTTTTATCTTCTGGTCACTCACAGCATATGGAGGTTCCCAGGCTAGGAGTCAAATCAGAGCTGTAGCTGCGGGCCTATACCACAGCCACAGCAACACAGGATCCGAGCCACATCTGCAACCTACACTAGAGCTCACGGCAATGCCGAATCCTTAACCCACTGTGTGAGGCCAGTAATCAAACCTGCATCCTCATGGATACTCATCAGATTCGTTTCCACTGAGCCATGATGGGAACTCGTCAAAGAGAGCATTTTTGAAGAGACATTCCTCAACTGACCCTGACCTCTCTTGCTATCAGTGTCTGCTCTGCTATCCATGCTTCATCTCTGCTGTACCCTGACTTCCAGGTCAGAAGATGCTTCAACGCCTTGTCATTTAATTCACAAACATAAACTTGATGGGTCAATAGTAATATGAAGTGCTGCTCAAACTCACTAGGCATCAGAGACATGCAACTGAGAAATGCACAGACTTATCCCTTTTTATACAGGAGATTGGCAGGCACTTGAATGTTGCTACTCCAAAGGATAAAGCAGGAGATGAGAAAAGCAGGAAACTTTCTACATAAGAGGACGCCAATGCTCAGTGTAATTAAGCACACTTATGTTCTGTCTTCCAGTACATTCCATTCCTGATGTCTATCCAAGCAAATTCTTTGCGTCCATCTCCAGAGCACAAAGGAATGAGAAAAAACCTCATTACACTGGTGTTTGTAGTAACCAGGAATGGGCAGCAATCTAAGTATCTCTGACCAGTGGCACTGGTAGGTTAAATGGCCCCATTTTGTTTCCTCTAAAAGCAGGCCCTGAAATGAGCATGGTCTGTCAAATGGCTTAACTGGGAAGTGATTTAAAGAAGCTCCTGGAGAGTAGGAAAGTGAGGCAGGGACCCTTTGAAAGTCAATGAAGGATACATGATTGACAGGTAACCTCTGTGGACATTGGAATCCTCCTTTTCATGGAGAACGTAGGCAGAGCATGCTGTTGAAGTCCCTAGAGGGATCCCACCTGAACAGGGGCATTTGTGCTCCCACTCCATTCTTACTGACCTGTATCCAGTTCTGGGGCAATATGTGCAGGTCCATCTGGCCTGCTTGGGCACAGGCCAAGAGAAATCCCTCAGCTGTAGACTCCCAAGTTTATGCAGCATAATATCAGAAGCACAGACTAGAAAGGTTAGTGCCAAAGAGAGCACTTGTGTCATGAAGTCAGTCTTTAAAATAAAGTGTAGAGCGAAGTGCATTAGAAACAGTAGGTGTGATAGACCAATACCACTAATGTAAATTAAAACTCCCTCAAAAACAAAACCGTATTACCTGTGTCACATGCATACCTTGTGCCTGAACACAGTTTGGATACATTAAGCAGTGCCTCTGGGTGGAGTGATGAAAAAGCCTGAAAATGGGGAAGCAAAATTGAACTTATGGTCCTTGAAGAAATTCGTGAGGAAAGTGTCATAACCTAGAGAAGTGATTGCAAACATTCACCTTCTCATGTTCCTCTAGCTTAATGGGTCTGTTTTTCTTGGGTGCCCCCAAACTGTCACCTGCCACATAACATAGGATATCTGGCTTTAGGCTCCCTAGAGCATAAACAGTGTCAAGGAGGAGGTCACTCCTCTCTGCCTGAGGCTATGGCTCATCATGTACTCACTCTTTTTCAGCTGAGTACATTTGAATAAGTGGTGCCCAAGTACAACCTAAGTCCCCAAAACTACATTTCCCAGAGCTCCTGGGTGATAATAACTCAACTTGGGAAGAGGGGTGGTCAGCAAAGCCAGTGAGGGCTCTTCCTGGACTGGCCCTGCATGTGGAGGATAGCAGTCAGCCTTGTTCCAGACTGTGGGCCCCAGTGGAATTCATTGTTTATTCTTTGAATTTGGGGGATTATCCTGTCTAAAATTATGGTTGAACCTAAGCTTGTGTATCCAGTAAACAGTGTATTGAAAAACTTTAATGTCAGAGTAGAGGAAGGTTAACTGCTTGGATCAAGAATGAAAAACAGGTGGCTCTGATCGAAAGTGCCAAGCCCAAGTGGTTTTCAGGGATGAGTTTTTTGAGATAATATTTAAGGTGATCTCTTCAGGATATGTGATTCTTTTCATTGGTGGATGGCATGGTAAGAGTGTGATGTTCCAGGAATCCTGTGCTATGCATGAATTCACCCTCCTCTACCTACACGGGGAATGGGGGTCTCTTAGTTCCTGTACAACAATTCAAACAGGAGGGAATAGGACTCTGTTTGATTCTCACTTGTGCTGCCCTTTCTTGGATTTTTTTTTTTTGGTATCATTCCCTCACTGACCTAATTTGTAATTTCTTGACCCTGCTTTGTGGAACTCAGCGAAGGCCCAGGAGAGACAGAATCCTTTTTCCTTCAAAGAAGAAGCAGATGACGTGAAAAGGCCTTTGTACCTGTAGAAGGCCCCACAAGATCTGCTCAGGTTCAATCCACCCTTTTCATTAATATTGTTCCATCTTGAGCAGATCAGGGCAAGATGAGAAAGGGATTAAAGTTGTGGGCAGAGTAACACTGCAGAGTAACTCAGTTTTAAGGAGACTCATTTTCAGCCCTCACTCCTATTTTATTTGCCTTAAATTATAGTTGATTTATGATGCTGTGTTAGTTTCTGGGGTACAGCAAAGTGATTCATCTAGGTAGATAGATGATAGATAGATATATGATAGCTAGCTAGCTAGCTAGCTAGCTAGAGAGATAGATAGATATAGAAAGATATGTAATATTCCATTCCATATGGGTTAGTATACAATATTGAATAGAGTTCTTTTTTTGGTATAATGATTTTTATTTTTCTCATTACAGCTGGTTTACAGTGTTCTGTCAGTTTTCAACTGTACAGCATGGTGACCCGGTTACACATACATGTATAGATTCTTTTTTCCCACACAATCATGCTCCATCACAAGTGACTAGACATAGTTCCCAGTGCTGTACAGCAGGATTTCAAGAATAGTGTTCTTTATGCTGTACAGTAGGACCTGTTGTTTATCTATTTATGTATAGTACTTTTGATTTCTTAATCCCATACTACTAATTTATCTCTCCACACATTTTCCCATGTGTTAATAATAAGCTTCCTTTCTCTGTGAGTCTATTTGTTTGATAATTAAGTTCATTTGTACCTTTTTTAGATTCCACATATAAGTAATATACATATGTTTCTTTCTCTGACTTTGCTTAGTATGAAAATCTCTAGGTTCATCCACATAGCTGCAAATGGCATTAATTCATTATTTTTATGTCTGAATAGCTTTCCATTCTGTTAGTATAAATATCACGTCTTCTTAATTCATCTGTTATGGACATTTCTGTTATTTCCATATTGGCTTTGAAAGAGTTCTCTGAGAACACTGGAGTATGGCTATTTTTGAGATCAGAGATTTCCCAATATATGCTATGCTCAGGGGCAGGATTTCTAGATCACATGGTAATTCTATTTTTAGTTTTTTGAGGGATTTCTATACTGGTTTCCATAGTGGTTGCAACAATTCACATTGCCACCAACAATTTAGGAGGTTTCCCTTTCCTCCACACCCTCTTTAGCATTCATTATTTATTACTGGCTAATGATGGACATTCTGATTGTTGTAAGGTGATAACTAATTGTAGTTTTGATTTGCATTTCTCTAGTGATTAGCGATATGGAATATTTTATTATGTCCCTGTTTGCAATCTGTGTCTCTCTTTTTGGACAAATGTCTCCTTAGGTCTTCTGCCCAATATTTTATTGATTTGTTTGTTTGCCTCTTTGTTTTATCAAGTTTTATAAGCTTTTGGTAATTAAACCCTTGTTGGTCATTATTGTTGGCAAATATTTTCTCCCAACCCTAAAGTTTTTTCCCCGTTTTTTATTGTTTCCCTTGTTGTGCTTTTATTAGGATCCATTTGTTTATTTTTTGCTTTTATTTATATTGCCTTCAGAGACTCACCTAGAGAAAACATTGCTGTGATTTATGTCAGACAACGTTTTACCTGTGTTCTCCTCTATGAGTTTTGTGATGTCCCATCTGGTATTTAAGTCTGTAAGCCTCCAATCTGTTTTAGAGCTCAGCCTCTTGGTCCAGCATTTTGGTGCCACAGATCCAATTAGAAGATGAAAGAGACTGGACAATCCAAAATTTAAGAGGCCTTGGAATATAGATCTCATTTCTGAGGAATTTAGAATAGTACTGGAAACAATCTGGATCTGGTCCTTGGGAGACTCGTTACAGCCTGGTACCTAATTCTTGGGTTTTATCTAAGTAGGTGTTAATTTCTAATGTGGTAATAACATATACAGGGCAGGAGCTATATAGATCACTATACATAGGTCTCCTTTACTTGCTAATTTCTTATCTAAAGCAGTTTTCTTGACTAAAAACAAAAAAAGACAGATACAACAGGAGATCATGAGACCACAGGGTTGCAGCTGCCACCTGCTAGGGTACACTGCTTTCAAAATGGCTGGTGGCACCTTCATTTCTGACCCAGTCTCAAAAATACAAGTCCTCAGCAATACAGGAACATGGCAAAAAGCATACCCACAAAGAATTCCTGAGCCACGGATACTCCATTTTGATTTTTAAATACATTTTTTCTTAATGGTTAAAGCAGATTTATAGTGAGTCATAAGCCACCAATAAGCTGTTTTGTTTAGCCTAAAATTCAAGTTATATTATGCATAAGCCAGAATAATTTCCCCATACCTTGATATGTAATGGTTTCTTTTACCATTTTCTCTCCTTTTGCAAATGTTTTGAGAGATCAAAATACTTGTCCCTAGATACCATTGTGGTCGCTGCCTGCCCTGTGTCCATCATATCCTTTGTGCTATGGCTCATTTGTGTTAATATGTATGCATACACATATTGGTCTAATCATGCCTGTTTGGGGGGAAACTAATCATACACAATGAAGAGGATTTGAAGGATATAAGAGGGAGAAAATTTGTTGGCTATATATTTTGCAATTATATCAAATTATAACACAGATATTATATACCTGTTTTTAGCAGGAAACTTAAAGCAAATAGTGATACATGCCATGTGTAGTCATACTCTACGACAATGTCAATAGAGAATTTCTTTTTTTCCTGAATATAAGGAGAAAGGTGTGGTTAACAACATAACTTTAATTTTCATAAACCCTTTTTTGCAGATCAAAGGGCATCTGATTTTCATCTAAATAGATTTCAAGGACAAGCTTCAGAAAGAAATTTTGAGTGGCTTTTCATTACTTCAGTTAAACTTTACAACTGTGTCACATCACAAGGCACCTTTGGGGAGGCAAGTCTTAGACCTTAAATAGAGACCTCACTTAACAATGCTAGAATTTAAAATTCACTGAAACATAATTTTTTTCTCTCCCTGAAATTACCCTTGTTTTTACCAAATAGGTCCAAACTGAGACTAATTTGGTTGCAAAATAATTCTGGTTGATTGAGTCCATATGCTCTTTTAAACAGGCTGTGCTGGGACTTTTTATAAGGAATCTCAGATTAAACATTTAAAAGGCCTCTCAAGGCCAGGAAAGTCATGCCAAAGGCTGGCCTCCACATGTTGCCTGCAACCTAGTGTTTTGTGTGTTTTCCCTCTTCTAGATGTCACGCAAATATCAACATTCTTACACCTGCCAAGAAAAAGACTTTCTTATTTACCTGATAAGCCTCCTGGGAACTTAAGAATTTCCAATTTCTAGAGTGGTTAAGTAGAGGGAAAAGATGAATTTTTTCAGTGCTGCTCGCAAAGGCATAATTTACCAAGGCACTGTAAATCCCAACTAGCTTGAGGAGAAAGGCTCCCTTATATCTGTAACACAGATTAAAAGCCATATTTCCTACCAAACCCCAAAACCATAAAAAAATTATGACCATATGCCCCAGTTTACTGTCCTATGGAACAAAACCAGTTTTATGAAGTCATTAGGATTTCCATTAGGATTCTTTTAATTCCTTAGTCAGTTCAATGGATTGATCTGAAATGTATCGGAGCCTGTACTTGTCAACAAATCCTCTCTAGGAATATGCTTGAAGATTAAGCTTTTTTTTTTTTATCAAACACATTAGAATACAGCAATAACTATCCAGAAATGGTAAAAAAAAAACATTTTTTGTATATTTTTAGGGCTGCACCTGCAGCATATGGAGGTTCCCAGGCTAGGGGTCAAATCAGGCTGTAGCTGCTGGCCTATGCCACAGCGACAGCAATGGGAGATCCAAGCCACATCTGTGACCTACGCTACAGCTTACGGTAATGCCGGATCCTTAACCCACTGAGCGAGGCCAGGGATTGAACCTGTGTCCTCATGGATACTAGTCAGGTCCATTTCAACTGGGACATGACAGGAACTCCAGGAATGATAACAGTTTTATCAGGAAATACTGGATCTTTAAGAATTACCCATAAATTCTAAAATCTCTATATTAATAACATTTTTCCATACTGTATAACCTGAGAGGACAGCTCATTAATTTGACAATGCTTCCTATGTAAGTTAACAAACAAAATAATGCTAATTAAATCCAATTCAATTACAAACAAATGAGAATCATGCACAAAACTTTTTTCTGAGTTCCTTTCCACAAACCTTCCCTAACTTCCTTTTGTTATCTTTAGAATTTGTCCTATGTGTTTGCTCTCTCCCTCTTTCTCTCTCCCATTTCCTTAAGACAAAATTACTTTCTAAAAAAATGCATTTTCATTCCTCATACCTTCTTTTATTTAAATTATACATTCTCTTTTCCTTGTATTAAGAAATACTCCCCTTATTATTTCCAGTAGCTTCAATTACATAAGTCCCAATTCTCAAAACCTTCATTTTTATTGAAATCCAATAAGCAGGCAATTCTGAATATACCAGCATTTCCCGATTTCAAGCTTATGGACATACCCTTTAACCTGTAGAAATATCCATCTTCTCCTAGTAGAATTTCTTTCCTCTATGGGATACAAGATGAGTCTAAGAAACCCAAGTATCTTAACATTGATACCTCTAAAGTCATGTCTATATTAATTGAACCAATGTCTTTAAGGTAGCTTCAATGCCAGATATTAACTTAATGCTGAATATGTCCCAGATCACATAAACCTGAAATTTATTCTGACCAGTTTATTTTACATTTCTAAGACTTTATAAAGACACTTAGTTACATTTAAGCCAAATAAATAGAGCTCATCAACAAATTAATGTTGAGAGTACCACTCAGCAGTAACGATATATATCTATAATATAGATATACATATGCAGATCCGTACAGATACAGAGATCTGGTAGTTTTTCCTTACAGATGTAAAAATAAAACACACCCCTTTAATTCTCTCGGTGGTTTACTTAATTATTTTTATTTTTTGTCTTTTTAGGGCCTGGAGCAATAGTTGCTGGCCTACACCACAGCCACAGCAATGCTAGATCTGAGCCCTATCTGTGACCTACACCACAGCTCACAGCAGTGCCAGATCCTTAAACCACGGAGTGAGGCCAGGGATAGAACACGAATCCTCATGGATACCAGTTGGGTTCATTACCACAGAGCCACTATGGAAACAGCCCTTCCATTCACTTTTAGCACTAGGAATTGGAGATGGTCTAGCTGAGAGTAAGATAAAAGTTCCAGAGAGTGCAGGAAGAACATTAACATCATAAAGGCATAAGTGAAAAATGCAGTTTTCATTAACACATAAGTAAAAACCAAGGTCGGAATGTCAAAAGTGAGACTGCTTTCCCTCTTGGGTAACTGAAAAGTGATGTCCACCTCCTCAGGACTCAAGTCAGTGTGTTCTGAAGGACTCAGTTAGTTCTGCCCGCAGCAAGTTCATAACCACTCCTGCTCTTCAATTGCCTCGAAGACCCCCAAATAACCAGAGTGGCTGGGTTGTGTTATCTGCAAGATACAAAGGGAATTTTAAGGAGAAGTTTCGCTGTGTTGGAAGGAGTCTTAGTGGGGAGGGATTCCTCAAGTCATACATGACAAAAACAAGTTCTTTTACTGTCAGGTTAACTGAAGACAGCACTACTTGAGCGCAGATGTACAGAATTCCATAGGAGAGAGAAGTCTGTGGAGGCAGACAGCTCCAGGAGCAAGGGGCCTGTAGGCTCGCCTTTCTGGACTTTGATCCACAATGCCCACAACAAGAACAAACCTGTTGGCTCTGTTCTGATAAGCTAACTTTCCTTTCCCCAGGGCCACATTTTAGTTTCTCAACCACAAAGGGGATAACACCCCACCCGCTCTCCATGTTTGAAAAGGAACTTGCTAACTCTTTACTACATGGTATTATCCTGCCTGGGGACTTTCTTTGTTTTCCCTTTATAGGTTTAAAAATTTCAGAGCCAACTTTAAACACAGGAAGATTTCACCCACAAACCTGAGAAACTCCTCACAAGGGCAAAAAAGCAAGCAAGCAAACAAACCAATAACCACAGTAACAATTTAAAAAGAAAATCCAGTACATGCTGCTGTCTGGGTCTCATTCTAACTGACTTTAGCTGAAATAGCTGTATGTTCCATGAATGGAGTACCTGGGTCTGTTCTGCAGGCCTTCAGTGCATTAAGCATTGTGGAAGGATGGTCTATGGTCATGGCGTGCCTGGCAAGTGCTTTTTCCTTCTCAAAAATCACTGGGCTGGCTACTTGTCCCTGGTAGTGGTCTGGAGTGGACTGTCCTTGCACTGGGCTCAGGACCATAATAAAAGGGAACAGAAAGGAAAGGAAAGGAAAGGCAAAGAAAATCGTGGCACATGGAAAAATAAGCCACCGAGAAACGTCTCTTAAAATTCTACTATTTGACTGGTCAATTCTATTCTTAGGCATATAGCCAATGAATTGAAAACAGATACTGAAAAAAGTGCTTGAGCACAGATGTTCTGAACAGCATTATTCACAAGAGCTGAAGGTGGAACCGTCAATGGAGACAGAATAGACAGTGGTTACCAGGGATTGGAGGAAATGAGGAGAAAGTGCTTGACAGGCATAAGATTTTATCTCAGAGGTAGTGAGATATTTGGTGACTACATGGAAGAGAGGATTGCACAAAGTTGTAATGTACTAAATGATACCGAAGTGTTCACTTTAAAAGTTTTATTTGGTATCATGTGAATTTTTAAAAAACGTCTGTTCAGTCATGGGAGAAATCCTGGCAGTAGAGGTTAAGATTCCACCTCAGTCTACAAGTGTACTCTTGCCACTTGTAGCCCTGAGCGTGATGCCAGTGTTTCATGGGTGGCCTTCCTCTGATCCATCTGCTTTTTTCTTTTTTTGCTTTTAAGGCCACACCCACAGCATATGGAAGTTCCCAAGCTAGGGGTCAAATTTGAGCTGTACCTGCCAGCCTGTACCACAGCACAGCAACGCTAGATCTGAGCATTGTCTGCAGTCTATACCATAGCTCACAGCAACTCTGGATCCTTAACCGACTGAGCAGGGCCAGGATGGAACCTGCATCCTCATGGCTACTAGTTGGATTCATTACCGCTAAGCCCTAATGGGCACTCCTGATCCCTCAGCTTTTAATTATTCTATATTGGGTTTAATCACAGTTATCTGCAGAAAAGAGTCAGAGTCTTTTGCCCAATTGAAAGAAGCTGCTCTATGTAAAAGATTTCCAAAAGCTGGGAAGAAGGAGCCCTGCATGTCAGTCTGTACTGGGAGGCTTACAGGAGGCTAACCCTTGGTGCTCCACAGACCATTCCACAGCCTCCTGGTCCAGGATGCTCACCAATAACATGTGCCCTCCATGGTACACTGAGCATGCTCTGTTCTTTACCCTCTGTACCTGTGGCCAAGATCAATGTATCTAATAGCTTCCATTTAATTTAGACAGGAATGACCTCTCCCATTCCCTTCAAGCTCCACTCTTAACTGATTTTTATTACACCTGAATTCTTTCTGTTTTTACATGTCAGCAATTCAACCAAATTACAATGTTAAACATACTCGACCAGATTTTCCTGGAATGTCATTTCTTTGATCTTTAGATTAAATAACTGCTTCCAAGAATTCCCATTGTGGCTCAGTGGGTTAAGAAACAAACTGACTACTATCCATAAGGATGTGGGTTAGGTCCCTGGCCTTGCTCAGTGGATTAAGAATCTGGCATTGCCTCAAGCTGTGGTGTAGGTCACAGATGCAGCTCAGACCTGGTGTTGCTGTGGCTGTGGTGTAAGCTGGCAGCTGCAGCTCTGATTCAACCCCTAGCTTGGAAACTTCCATATGCTGCGGGTTTGGCCCCCATTTAGCAAATTATTCTTGGTCCTTTCTTCTTTTCTGAGATACATTCAACATTGAGCTTAAATTTTGGCACACAACCACTTCTGTCTTGTTGATTCATAGCCATTCGTTTAAACTCCTTCTAATCTGATCATATTCACATACTCAATATTAATCTTGAACTAATATTCTAAATTTTTTTTTTGTCTTTTTAGGGCCACACTGTGGCATACGGAAGTTGCCAGGCTAGGGGTTGAATCAGAGCTACAGCTGCCAGCCTATGCCACAGCCACAGCAATGCCAGATCTGAACCACATCTGCAATCTACAATACAACTCATGGCAATGCTGGATCCTTAACCACTGAGTGAGGCCAGAGATTGAACTCGTATCCTCATGGATCCTAGTTGGGTTTGTTTCTGCTGAGCCACAGTGGGAACTCCCAACCTTGAAATAATTTAGGACACAATGTATTTATGGCATGGCAACTTTGAAGTCATAAAGATCTGGGTTCAAATACTAGATAAACGGGTAATCTTGGGGAAATGATAAAACTCCTTGCAGTGCCAGTTTCCTCAATTTAAGGTAAGTTAATATGAAATAAAAGTATAGATATAAAATCCTTCTATTTGAAAAATTGGTACTGCAAAAATTGTGACTACTGGTATGTCTAGACTTGTATTTAAAATTGTATTTTTTCAAATAAATTGTAAAATCTGTGAGAAAACTATACAACACAATTATTTGTAGTTATAATTAGATTAAGCATTTTCTCTGTTGATTAAAAAAGATAAAAACATTATAAATAAACATTTATCAACTATATAAAAATTATAGAAGAGGAATAGAAATAAATACACCAAATTATTGATGCTAGTCATTTCTGAGTAATAAAATGAGAATTTTTTTCAAGCACTTCTGAATTTTTCTAAGGTATCATGAGGGTCTGGAATGAAAGGGGTTTTTTTTTGTATCACAGGACATTTTACAAAAGATTAATGTTCAGGAAACATTATGAACAAACATTAACAAAACATAGTCAACTTTTACCTCCATATTTTTGTTTTACTAAACATATCAGTTTAGCTTATTTCTATTTCCAGATAGAACAAACTGGTTCATTCAATAGTCATAATTCTCATAACATTCCAATCCTTTTTTCTGTGGTAAAAGGAGTCAACGTTGCCCAGTATGTCTTTATTATAGCCTCTCTCTCCCGTAATTTTTCATTTTGATTTTCATCTTCACTGGCCAATGGAGAGGTAACACTTATTTATGTCCCTGCAAGAACTTCTGTTTTTGTTTTCAAGGAAGAATAAACTACATTCTTAAACCAATGTTTTCTAGCATCTTTAGGGTTTGAGCCAGGAAGAAAAAAATATTCTAAGTCACCTGAATTAAAACACAATTATTGTGCATTAGACTTCCTCAGAAAGGTATGCTTTTCTGAGACGTCTCAAACAAGCCCCCAGGTATGTTCACTCAACTGCTTCTATACCTTTCTAATATTAAGGAAAAATATAGGTGAAAATGAAATGATATATCAATGCATGGCTAGGTTACAAGTAAATAGGTAAATGTCATAGTGTTTTCAGTCAGTTTGATCCTGACAGCTGCTTTCTAAGTGCCCCCATGTGTCACCTAACGCCATCACCTCAGTAGTATGCAATCCCTTATATTTAATCATGGAATATACAAGTTTAATTTGGTTGTAACATCCTGCTGGCATCCAGGCCTCTACATGAACTTCTCAATGGATGGGAAGTTACAAAATTCTAAGTTAACATCATATCTTTAAGAACCAAGAAAAAGAAAAACCTTTGAAATCAAAGTACAGCTTTTAAAAAACAAGTATAAAATAACTTCCAAAAGGAAGGATTGTTGTTTAAACCAGGAATAAAATGGCCATGCAGGTGCAAATCATAATTCTTTTTCCCCCGTGATCTATCCTCACTAAACCAGCAACACTTCTGGAATTAGAGGCAGGAGACAGTCTGGGGTGTTTGGCTAAATACTAGTTATAGTTTCTGGGCCTAGGTATGAGAATTTTTGAGTTTGTGCAGGTGTTGTGAAAGGATATTCATGCGTATAAGGGTGAGACTTAGTAAAATAAGCAATAGCTTTGGGGGAAATCACATTGTAGAAATCAGGAAGAGAGAAAGTTGAAACTAGTAAAATGGGAAAAATAAATGATCAAAATTGAAAAATAGGAGAATCTGAAAGATATGACATTGAAAAGGACAGTAGAAACATACACAACTTATGTGTGTCAACTTTAACCCTTTGTCACCTCAGGCCATGTCATTTTATCAATGGTAATGTGCCACTGTTACAATCAGTTCTGATACTAGATTAGGACTCTGGTAGCAAGGAAAATAGTTTTGTTTTCCATGTGGGATTTTACAAAATAAGGATTTTTTTTTGGTCGTTTGGGGGGCCTCACCTTACCAGAGAATCAAGAGGTATCTTAAGGCTTAATTGAGGTCTTTCCTCATCTTTTCTTCTCCTGCTTTTCATTCCTCAACTTGATAAGTTCTTTGTTGACACTATTCTTCAGCAAGTTCTCCCAGTACCTTTGAGGAAGCATCTGTTTCAGTCACAGCAAAAGCCTGTCAGTATCGTCTCATTGAACTGACTTGCCCTCCTCAAGTAAAGCACTGATCTTTGAGCAAATGTGCTTTGATGGGGTCTTGCCTGATTTAAAGGCCTATTCATTCAGCTCAGTATGTACAGCTCCCTCTCCTTACAAACCAGACATATCAATTTGATGATGGTGCACTTTGCCCAAACTGCAATGGTCCTCCAAATGTCATTGTCACAGTAGTTCTCAACTCAGAATAAAAGCCCAAAGGCCAGATCTCATCTCAATCCATGCTCCCTCTCACCCCCTCTGTTCCCATCACCCTGGCTTCCTTGAATATTCTTTGGACATTCTAGGAAGTTTCCACTTTAAGGCTTTTTAAAACTCTCTGGTCCTTCTTCCAGAATGATCCTCCCACACATGTGGACATGGCATATTCTCTCATGTACTTAAAAGTCACAATGATGCTTTAGCTGCCTACCATATTGGAAACTGAAGCTATCTCTATGCACATCTATCTTACTTCTTTGCTTTAGTGTTCCCCAGAGTACTTATCACAGTCTAAAAAATTGCCTGTTATATTTATTCCTTCAGTTTGCTATGGGTGTCATACCAACCCTCCCAAAATGAAACATTTTTTAAGACAAGAAATAACCAGGAGTTCCTGTTGTGGCTCAGCAGTTGAAGAACCCAACTGGTGTCCATGAGGATGGAAGTTTGATCCCTGGCCTTGTTCGGTGGGTTAATGATCCAGCATTGCCATGAGCCATGAGCTGTGGTGTAGCTCACAGATGTGGCTT
The DNA here is from genome assembly GCA_004024745.2 of Catagonus wagneri. Classification (NCBI taxonomy): domain Eukaryota; kingdom Metazoa; phylum Chordata; class Mammalia; order Artiodactyla; family Tayassuidae; genus Catagonus; species Catagonus wagneri. The sequence continues at coordinate 322,689 of PVHT020000502.1, forward strand.
GGATCTGGTATTGCTGTGGCTTTGGTGTAAGCCAGCAGCTGTAGCTCAGATTAGACCCCTAGCCTGAGAACCTCTATATGCTGCAGGTGAGGCCCTAAAAAAAAAAGACAAGCAACTACCAGATCAGTAGAATATATATGGTATCATTAAAAAAAAAAGCTATTTATTAAATGAATGCTTAAATGAGTAAATCACTTAATGAATTAATACAAATGAGAACTTTGAGTACTGAGGGTTGAGTTAAAGGGGAAACTGAGTAAATTAAATTATTATATGAATACTACATACTCTATTTAATATGTATCCTTATTATACAAGAAATTCTTTCCAAGTCTAATTTAAATCAATACTAACTGAAGTTCTATTTTTCTATCACCAAGATAACCACATATAACCTGTTAATCATTTGACTTTTGGCTTCAATTGGATTTCCACCTTCTCATGCTCAAGACATAGAATTGATAATATTGTCTTACAGGGTTAATGACACTACTGTGTGAATGTATGCATGTGTAAGCAATTAATTCTTTTTTTAAAGACTGTGTTTTTATTTTTTTTAAACCCTCAGTGCATCCCCTCACAGCCCAGATTGTCTTATTTGAAAAGCCAAAGGTTTTCCAAAGTCTGTGAGTCATTCTCTGTTCTGCAAAGAAGTTCATTGTGTCTTTTTAGTTTCCACATGTAAGCGGTAGCAATGGGTATTGCTGTCTAATTGTCTGACTGGTTTCACATCGCATGATAATTTCTGGGTCCATCCATGTTGCTATAAATGTTGGTAATCCCTTTCTTTTGATAGCTGAGTAATATTCCATTGTATTTATGTACCACATCTTCCCTATCCACTCCTCTGTCGATGGGCATTTAGGTTGTTTCCATGACCGGCTATTGCAAACAGTGCTGCAATGAACACTGGAGTACATGTGTCATTTCGAGTCATGATTTCCTCTGGATAGATGCCCAGGAGTGGGATTGCTGGATCAAATGGTAATTCTATTTTGAGTTTTCTGAGGAATCTCCATACTGTTTTCCACAGTGGTTGCACCAGTTTGCATTCCCACCAACAGTGTAATAGGGATCCTTTTTCTCCACATCCTCTCCAGCACTTATTGTTTGTAGACTTATTGATGATAGCCATTCTGGCTGGTGTAAGGTGGTACCTCACAGTGATTTTGATTTGCATTTCTCTAATGATGAGCGATGTGGAACATCTTTTCATGTGTTTATTTGCCATCTGCATGTCTTCTTTGGAGAACTGTCTGCCTAGATCCTCTGCCCATTTTTTGATGGGATTGATTGTTTTTTTGGTATTGAGCTGAAGGAGGTATTTGTAAATTTTAGAGATTAAACCCTTGTCAGTCGATTCCTTTGCAAATATTTTCTCCCATTCTGTGGCTTGTCTTTTGGTTTTGTTTAGGGTTTCCTTTGCTGTGCAGAAACTTTGAAGTTTAATTAAGTCCCATGTGTTTCTCTTTTTCTTGTCCTTACTCTGACACATGGATCTGAGAAGATGTTGCTATCATTTATGTCAGAGAGTGTTTGGCCTATGTTTTTGGCTAAGTATAAAACTTATATCTTATATCTAAAATCTTATATCTCGATCTTTAATCCATTTGAAGTTTATTTTTGTGCGTGGTGTTAGGAAGTGTTCTAGTTTCTTTTCTTTACATGTAGCTGTCCAGTTTTCCCAGCACCACTTACTGAAGAGGCTGTCTTTACTGCAATGTATATTCTTGCCTCCTTGGTCATAGATTAGTTGACTATAGATGCGTGGATTTAATTCTGGACTTTCTATCCTGTTCCACTGAGTATATTTCTGTCTTTGTGCCAGTACCATATGGTTTTGATGACTATAGCTTTGTAGTAGAGTCTGAAGTCAGGGAGCCTGATTCCTCCAGCTCCATTTTTCTTTTTCAGGATGTTTTTGGCTACTCTGGTTTCTTTTTGCTTCCAAACCAACTTAAAAATATTTTGTTCTAGTTGTGTGAAAAATGTCCTTGGTAGTTTGATAGGGATGGCATTGAATGTGTAGACTGCCTTGGGAAGTACAGTCATTTTGATAATATTGACTCTTCCAATCCAAGAGCATGGTATGTCTTTCCACCTGTTCATGTCATCCTTGATTTCTTTCATCAGCGCCTTATAATTTTCAGAGTACAGGTCTTTTGTCACTTTAGGCAGGTTTATTCCGAAGTATTTGATTCTTTTTGATGTGATGGTAAACGGGATTGCTTCCCTAATTTCTCTTTCTGATCTTTTATTGTTAGTATATAGAAATGCGGTTGATTTCTGTGTATTAATTTTGTATCCTGCAACTTTGCCAAATTCATTGATGAGTTCTAAGAGTTTCCTGGTAGAGTCTTTAGGATTCTATAGGTATAGTATCATGTCATCTGTAAAAAGTGATAGTTTGACTTCTTCCTTCCAATTTGGATTCCTTTTATTTCTTTTTCTTCTCTGATTGCTGTAGCTAGGGCTTCCAGAACTATGTTGAATAGTCGTGGCGAGAGTGGACTTACCTGTGTTGTTCCTTATCTCAGCGGGAATTCTTTCAGCTTTTCACCATTGAGAATGATGTGAGTTCTGGGTTTGCCCTAGATGGCCTTTATTATGTTGAGGTAGGTTCCCCCTATGCCCACTTTCTGAATGGTTTTTATCAGAAACCGGTGCTGGATGTTGTCAAAGGCTATTTCTGCATCTATGGAGAGGATCATATGGTTTTCATTCTTCATTTTGTTAACGTGATGTATCACACTGATTGATTTGTGGATATTGAGGAATCCTTACATCCCTGGGATAAATCCCACTTGATCATGATATACAATCCTTTTAATGTATTGTTGGATTTGGTTGGCTAATTTTTGTTGAGGATTTTTGCATCTATGTTCATCAGTGAGATTGGCCTGCAATTTTCTTTTTTTGTGGTATCTTTGTCTGGTTTTGGTATCAAGGGAGATGGTTGCCTCATAGAATGAGATTGGGAGTGTCCCTTCCTCTACAATTTTTTGGAAGAGTTTCAGAAGGATAGGTGTTAACTCTTCTCTAAATGTTTGATAGAATTCTCCTGTGAAACCTCTGGTCCTGGACTTTTGTTTGCTGGAAGTATTTTAATCACACTTTCACTTTCAGAACTTGTGATGGATCTATTCATATTTTCTATTTCATCTTGGCTTAGTCTTGGGAGATTGAACTTTTCTAAGAATGTGTCCATTTCTTCTAGGTTTTCCATTTTATTGCCATATATTTGCATATAGTAGTCTCTTGTGATCCTTTGTATTTCTGTGATGTCTGTTGTTACTTCTCCTTTTTCATTTCTAATTATATTGATTTGTGTCCTCTCTCTTTTTTTCTTGATAAGTCTGCATAAGGGTTGATTAATTTTGTTGATCTTTTCAAAGAACCAGCTTTTTGTTTCATTGATCTTTTCTATGGTTTTCTTTGTTTCTATCTCATTGATTTCTGCTCTGATCTTTACGATTTCTTTTCTTCTACTAACTTTAGTTCTTGTCAGTTCTTTGCTCCCTAGCTGCTTTAGACGTAAAGTCAGGTTGTTTATTTGAGCTTTTTCTTGTTTCCTGAGGTAGGCTTGTATTGCTATAAACTTTCCTCTTAGAACTGCTTTTGCTGCATCCCAGTGTTTTTGGGGTGTCGTGTCTTTGTTGTCCTTTGCTTCTGGGTATTTTTTAATTTCCTCGTTCATTTCTTCAGTAACCCATTGGTTACTTAGTAGTGTGTTGTTTAGTCTCCATGTATTTGCGTTTTTTGCCATTTTTTTCCTGTTTTTGATTTCCAGTTTTATAACATTGTCGTCACAGAAGGTGCTTGATATGATTTCAATTTTCTTAAAGTTACTGAGGTGTGATTTGTAGCCCAGGATGTGATCAATCTTAGAGAATGTTCCGTGTGTACTTGAGAAGAATGTGTATTCCTTTGCTTTTGGATGGAATGTGCTATAAATATCTCTTAAGTCCATGTGATCTAATGCTTCATTCAGGACCTGTGTTTCCTTATTGATTTTCTGTCTGGATGACCAGTCCATTGTTGTAAGTGGGGTGTTAAATTTCCCCACTATGATGGTGTTATTATTGATTTCTCCTTTTAAGTTTGTTAGCAGTTGCCTTACTACATTGTGATGATCCTACGTTGGGTGCATAGATATTTAAAATTGCTGTATCTTCTTCGGGGATTGACCCTTTGATCATTATGTAGTACCCTTCCTTGTCTCGTAAAATGTTCTTCATTTTAAAGTCTAGTTTGTCTGATAGGAGTATCGCTATTCTGGCTTTCTTTTGATGCCCATTTGCATGGAATATTTTCTTCCATCCTCTCACTTTCAATTTCTGTGTGTCTCTAGAAGGGAAGTGGGTCTCTTGAAGACAGCATATATATGGGTGTTGTTTTTGTAACCATTCAGTTAGTCTTTGTCTTTGGTTGGGGCATTCAGTCCATTAACATTTATGGTAATTAGTGATATATATATTCTTATTGCCATTGTATTAACTGTTTGGAGTTTTTGTTCTCTTTTTTCCTTCCCTTATTCTCTTGTTGTCTACTCTCACAAGATGGCTATCTTTAATGTTGTATTTGAGTTGACTTTTCTTATTTGTTTGTGTATCAACTGTAGATTTTTGGTTTGCGGTTACCCTGAAGTTTTGATATAGGAGTCTATATATAAATGAGAATGTATTAAATTGTTGGTTTCTAAATTGCACATGCTTCTCCAGTGACCTGTATTTGTGCTCTCTTGCTTTGATTTCTGATTTTGGTAGCACAATTGTGCATGGATGATTTAGTATCTTACTGTATATATGCCTTTACTGGTGGGCCTTGTCATTTGTGATGTTTTTGTTTCTGGTTGTGGCCTTTTCTTTTCTGCCTAGAGAAATTCCTTTAGGATTTGTTGTAAAGCTGGTTTAGTGTTGCAGAACTCTCTTAGCTTTTGCTTATCTGTAAAGGTTTTGATTTCTCCTTCAAATCTGAATGAGAGTCTTGCTGGGTTAAGTAATCTTGGTTGGAAGTTCTTCCCTTCTTTCATCACATTTAGTATATCATGCCACTCCCTTCTGGCCTGCAGAGTTTCAGCTGGAAAATCTGCTGATAACCTTATTGGGGTTCCCTTGTATGTTACTTGTTTCTTTTCCCTAGCTGCTTTCAATATTTTCTCTTTGTCTCTAATTTTGGTCATTTTGATTAATATGTGTCTTGGGTTGCTGCTCCTTGGGTTTATTTTATATGGTACTCGTTGCACTTCCTGGATTTGAGTGAGTGGTTCCTGTCTCATTATAGGGAAATTTTGAATATTATCTCTTCGAATATTTTTTCTCTCCCCTTCACTCACTCTTCTCCCTCTGGCACCCTTATAATATAGATGTTGGTGCGTTTCCCATTATCCCAGAGTTCTCTGAGACTCAGCTCATTTCCTTTCAATCTTTTATCTCTTTTCTCTTCTGCATTAGTGATTTCCACTGATCTTTCCTCCACCTCACTGATTCGTTCTTCTGCCTCCTGTATTCTATTGTTGGCTGCTTCTAAGGAATTTTTTATTTCAGTTATTGTATTTTGCATCTCTTCTTGTTTATCTTTTACAGCTTGTATTTCTTTGCTCAGTGTTTCCTGTAAATTATCAACATTTGCCTCTAGTTTATTTCCATTGTCTTACATCATCTTCAGCATCAACAGTCTAAAGTCTCTTTCTGGGAGGCTGATAATCTCCTCATCACTGAGCTGTCTTTCTGGGCTTTTCTCTTTCTCCCTCATCTGAGTTAGAGTTTTCTGTCTTTTCATTTTTATAGGTTTTTGGTGTGGTGAGCTCTTTGTAGACAATAGAGTTTTAGCTTCTCTTAGTTCAGGTGTTTGCCTCCCCTGTAGCTAAAGTTGGTATGGAGGGGGCTTGCTTAGGCTTCCTGATGGGAAGGAGAGATATATGCTCACTGGTAGGTGGGGTTGATTCCTCTCCCTCTGATGGATGGGGCTTTGTCTCTGGATGAGATTAGAGGCTGACCGTGTGCCTGAGTGGTTTTTGGGCAGCCTGTTTAGTGATGGGTGGTGCTGAGATCCCACCTGGATTATTGTTTGGTCTGGGGCTTCTCAGTGCTAATGGGAGGGACCAAATTTTCCCAGAGATAGCCACCTCCAGAGAATTGCAGGCGGATGAATGCTTCTGAGAGCTTCATCTCCAATGCCCTTCCACCACAACAAGCCACAGTCACCCCTGTTTTCCCAGGAGATCCTCCAAGAATTGCAGTCAGGTTCCACCCGGTTTTCTATGGAGACTGCTTTGCCCTGGGCCTCAGTGCAGGTGAAAGTCTGCTTGTGCCTTTCAAGAATGTGGTCTCTGTTTCCGCCAGTCCTGTGAAGCTCCTGCACACAAGCCCCGCTGGGCTTCAATGCCAGATGCTCTGGGGGCTCTTTCTCCCTGTGCCAGATCCCCAGGCGTGGGGTTTTGACATGGGGCTCAGAACTCTCAGTCCTGTAGCTGAGTCTCTATGATACAGTTACTTACCAGTCTGTGGGGCTCCCCACCCAGTAGGTATGGAGTTGCTTCTATCATGTAATCGCCCCTCCTACATCTTGATGTGGGCTCCCCTTTGTCTTCTGGAGCAGAATATCTTTTTTGGAAGTTTACAGTCAGTTTGGTTGAAGGTTGTTTGTTATTTGGCTGTAGTTTCGCAGTTTTATTTTTGGGAGAGAAATTGCGCTCCAGTCCTTCTATTCCATCTTAATCCCTATTCTTTGGGTAAATCTACAATGGTATATTTAAAGAGATTCTTTTTCTTATTATTAGATTTGAACGTGCTCTAAAGCAGATACATGTCAGTAAAGAAATCAGACAAAGAAAAAGAAAAAACAAGAAAGTAATAGGAGAAATATAAATACATACATCTGTGCTTACTAATATAAATATTCATATTTGATTTTATCACATAATATTTGACATAATCATCTTTCTATAATCAATCTCATTATTTCTAGTTATACTCACCTATCTGAACCACATAGAAATTCAACTAAAAACCTGGTCTGTGCTTCAGACTAAATATTATCCCATACACATGTGATTACCAATTTATACTTTTCAAGTTTCTTTTATAAAAGTGGTCTCATTTAATCATTTAGTGTTGCTAACTGTACATGACTTTCACTACCAGTGGCTCATTTGGAATTGTTGGCAGAAAACACTTCAAATTAAGAGAAAAATTTGACTCGCAAGACAGATACTTCACTGCCCTTAGGAAGCTTGTCAGCATTAGAGAAGAAGGCAGTGTAATATCTAAGCCCAAATAAAATTATCAAACACTTCAAAAGGTTATAGTGGTTAAATATCAAATATAAAAATTAACTCACAGAGTTCCCATTGTGGCTCAGCAGTTAATGAACTCGACTAGCATCCATGAGGATGTGGGTTCGATCTCTGGCCTTGCTCAGTAGGTTAAGGATCTGTGATTGTCATGAGCTCTAGTGTAGGTCACAAACGTGGCTCAGATCCTGCATTGCTGTAGCTGTGGCATAGGCCTGCAGCCAGAGCTTCAATTGACCCCTAGCCTGGGAACCTCTGATTGCTATGGGTGGGGCTCTAAAAGACAAAAAGCCAAAAAAAACCCTCAAATTTTATGAAAGGCCTAAATGGAAGGCCTGACACTATAAAATTATTTAAAAAATATAGAGGAAAATCTACATCACATTGGATTTGGCAATGATTTCATGCATATTATATGATACCAAAAGCACAGGAAACAAAAGTAAAAGTAAATAAACTGGACCATGTCAAAATTAAAAGTGTTTGTGCATCAAATGACATAATAAACAGAGTAAGAATGTAACCCATTAAATGGGAGAAAATATTTACAAATACTTTATCTAATAAGGGCTAATATCTAGAATATATTAAGTACTCCTATAATAAAAGGGAAAAAGTCTTCCTAAGCATCTATCCATTGATGACTCTTAAGAGGTTTTAACGTCTGGACTACTGTAAATTATGATGCAATGAACATGATGGTACAGATATCATTTTGAGATAGTATTTTCTTTCTTTGCTGTATATCCAGAGTAGGATTCCTGGATCATACTACTTTTCAAAGATTGAGGAAACTCCATGCTCTTTTTCGTAATGGGTGCACCAATTTAAACCCCCACCAACAGTGCAGCGGAGTTTCCTTTTACACCATACAACCTCATCAACATTTGTTATTTCTTGTCTTTTATTGCTGGTAGTCATTCTAGCAGGTTTATGGTGATATCTCATTGTGGTGTTTTTGTTTTGCTTTTAGGGCTGGACTCATGCCATATGGAGGTTCCCGGCCTAGGGGTCAAATATGAGCTACAGCTCCTGGCCTATGCCTCAGCCAATGTGATGCAGGATCCAAGCCATGTCTGTGACCTACACCCAGCTCACGGCAATACTCGATCCTTAATCCACTGAGCAAGGCCAGGGATTGAGCCCGCACCCTCATGGTTATTAGTCAGATTCCTTTCCACTGCACCACAATGGGAGCTCCCCCCTCATTGTGGTTTTGATTTACATTTCCCTGAGATTTCTGACATCAAGCATCTCTTCATGTACCACTTCTTTGGTTATTTATGTCTTCTTTATAAAAGTGTCTATTCAAGCCCACTGCCCAATTTCTTAACTGTAATATTCTTATTTTTATTAATTTTTGTGAATTCTTCATATAAGTGGGATATTAACTGATTGTCATATACATGATGTGCAAATATTTTTCCCATTCCATTTAGTTTAGTTATTTTATTTATTTATTGCTTTGCAGATACTTCTTAGTTTAATTTAGTCCCACTTATTGATTTATATTCTTTATACTTGAGCTTTTGGTGTTATATCTAAAAAACAAAACAAAACAAAACAAAATATTCCTCCACTTTGCCAAGACCAATATCAAGGACATTTTCCCCTATATAATGTAGAACCATTACAGTTTATGGGGTACATGTAAGTCTTTAATCTATTTTCAGTTAATTTTTGAGGGATGTAAGTTAGAGGCCTATGTTTATTCTTCTGCATATTGTTTCCATTTGCAACATTGTTTGTTGATGAGGCTATATTTTTCCCAATGCATCTGCTTCACTCCAAGGAAGTCATGTATTCTCTGACTCTCTGTGAGCATTTACTGCTGTTATCTCATTACTGTTTCTTTGGTCTTTGTGCTGTTTGTGTGCCAGTACCTATTCGATGTGTTCCTATGTTGTTTTTAGCTGTCAAAATTTAAGACCTCCATTGATATGTAAAGGGCATACAACACTGCATAATTTTAAGGTGTATGGCATAATGACTTGTCTTACATGTATTGTGAAATGATTACCACATAAGTTTAATCTTCAAACATCATTTCATTTAGATACACAAGGGAAGAAAGAGAGAGAAAGAAAGAAAGAGAGAAAGAAAAAGAAAGGGATTAAAATGGTTTTATCATGATTAAAAATTGTTGATACTCCTTTTTTTTTTTTTTTTTGTCTTTTTGCCTTTATGTAGAGCCGCACGCATGGCATATGGAGGTTCCCAGGCTAGGGGTCTAACAGGAGCTGTAGCTGCCAGCCTTCACCACAGCCACAGCAACGCGGGATCCAAGCCGCGTCTGCAACCTACACCACAGCTCACGGCAACTCTGGATCTTTAACCCACTGAGCAAGGCCAGGGATCAAACCTGCAACCTCATGGTTCTTTGTCGGATTCATTAACCACTGAGCCATGAAGGGAACTCCAGAGGACTCCTTTTCTTGACAACCTTCAAATAGTACCAAATTTTTTTGATTACTATAGCATTGTAATACATTTTGAAATCAGGAATCATGATGCTTCCAGCCTGGTGTTTCCTTCTCTGGATTGTTTAGTCTATTTGTGGTTTTTTGTGGATACCATATGAGGTTCAATAGTGTTCTTTATGTTTTACTGTAGAATGTCATTGGAATTTTGATAGGAATTGTACAGAATATATGGAGTTTTGGTAGTATGGATATTTTAAATTATCAGTTTTTCTGATCCATGAACATGAGATAGCTTTTCATTTATTGGTGTCCTCAATTACTTTCATCACTGTCTTACAATTCTCAGTGTGCAGATCTTCATCACCTTCGTTAAGTATAATTCTAAGTATTTTGTTTAGTTTATTTAATGCTGTTATAAATTGGATTGTTTTCTGTGTTTCTTTTGTTTTCTTTTTCAGATAGTTCTTTGCTAGTATATAGAAACAGATCTGGATTTTTATATTGATATTGTGTTCTGAAAATTTATTGAATCCATTTATTAATTCTAACAGTTTTTATAATGGTCTTCAGTGTTCTCTATATTACAAGATCATGTCATCTGAAAACAGTGACAGTTTTACTTCTTCTTTTCTAATTTGGATGCCTTTTATATCTTTTTCTTTCCTAACTTCTCTTGCTAGAACTTCCTATACTATGTTCAGTAGGAATAGTGAGCGTGGCTACCCTTGTTTTGTTCCTGACCTTAGCAGCAATTGCTCAATCATTGACTGTTAAATGTGCTGTTGAATTCCATTGGATAATATTTTGTTGGGAATTTTTGCATCTATATTCATCAGGGATACTGGCTCCTAATTTGCATTATCATAATGTTCGTGTCTGGCATTGATATTAGGAGAAGACTGGTTTTGTAAAACATTTCCTCCTTTACGTTTTTTAAGATGAAGAAGGACTGGTATTATTTGTTCTCTAAATCATTGGTAGAGTTCACCAGTAAAGCCAACTGGTTCTAGACTTCTCTTTGTTGAGGGATTTTTTTTTGTTTGTTTCAGGGCTTTTGGTTACTGACTATATCTCTTTACTAGTAAATGGTCTGACAGATTTTCTATTTCTTCATGATTCAGTCTGATAAGTTGTATGTTTCTACAAATTTATTTGTTCTACTGGTTATCCACTTTGTTGGCATATAGTTTGTCATATTAGTTTCTTATGAACAATTGTATTTTTGTCATATCAGTTGAAATATTGCCATCTATTTCATTTTTGCATAGACATATTTGGGGCTTCTCTTTTTTTTTCTCAGTCTTACTAAATGTTTGTCAGGTTTTTTTTTTTTTTTGGTCTTTCATTTTTTTAAAAAAGATGAAGTATTAGATTGGTTAATATTTTCTATTGTTCTTCTGGTCTTCATTTCATTTTTTTTATGCTCTGATCTTTATTTCCTTCCTCCTACTATCTTTGAGCATAGTTTGTTATTTTTCTACTTCTTTGAGGGGTAAGTTTAAAGTGTTTGCTTTATAGCTCTAAACATTACTCTAGACCTGCTTCTGGTGCTGTCCATAAGATATGTTATGATATATTTGTGTTTATATATTTTTGTTGCAAAATACCTTTTGATTTTCCTTTTTATTTCTTCTTTGACAATATGGTTGTTCTAGAATGTGTCATTTAATTACCCCCATTTTTGAATTTCTACTTTTTCACCTGTTTTTGTGTTCTAGTTTCTTAATACAGTCAGAAAAACATAGATACGTTTTATGATTTCAACCTTCTTAATTTGCTAAGTCTTGTTTTGTGAGTTCATCTATAACAATCCTGCAGATTGCTCAGTGTGCACTTGAGACAAATGTGTATTCTGCTACTGTTGGGTGACAGAGTCTGTACACATATCTGTTAGTTTTAATTTGTCTAAGGTATAGTTCTGGTCAATGTTTTCTTTTTATTATTTATTTATTTATTTTTGTCTGAATGATCTATGCATTGTTGAAAATAGAGTATAGAAGGGCCTTACAATTATTGTAATTCTTTATGTGAAAACATGTAACTGTTTTTTTTTAATTTATTTTTTTTTACATTATACCTAGCTGTACAGTGTTGTGACAGGGTTAAATGTCGTAAGTGGTTAGACATAGTTCCCAGTGCTATACAGTAGGATCTCCTTGCTTTTCCAGCCCAGAGGAAACAGTCTACAACTATTAACCCCAGACGCCCCTACCATCCCATTCCCTCCCCCACCATTTGGAAAACCTCAAGTCTGTTCTCCAAGTCCTTGATTTTCTTTTCTGCATAAAGGTTCATTTGTGCAGTATATTAGATTCCAGTTATTAGTGATATCATATGGTATCTGTTTTTCTCCTTCTGACTTACTTCACTCAGTATGAGGGTCTTTAATTCCATCCATGTTGCTGCAAATGGCATTATTTTATTCTTTTCTATGGCTGCGTAGTATTCCATTGTGTATATATACCACATCTTCCAAATCCAATCATCTGTCAATGGACATTTGTATTGTTTCCTGTCTTGGCAATTGTGAATAGTGCTGCAATGAACATGCGTGTGCAGGTGTCTTTTTCAAGGAAAGTTTTGTCCAGATATATGCCCAAGACTGGGAGTGCTGGGTCATATGGTAGTTCTATGTTTAGTTTTCTAAGGTACCTGCATACTGTTTTCCATAGTGGTTGTACCAGCTTACATTCCCACCAACAGTGCATTCACATTTCTCCAAACCGCCTCCAGAAATTCTTGTTTGTGGACTTGTTAGTGATGGCCATTCTGACTGGTGTGAGGTGGTATTCATAGTAGATTTGATTTGAATTTCTGTAATTATCAAAGATGTTGAGCATTGTTTCATGTGCTTGTTGGCCATCTGCAACTCTTCTTTGGAGAACTGTCTATTTAGGTCCTTTGCCCATTTTTCAATGGGATTGTAGGCTTTTTTGGTGTTGAGCTGCTTAGGTTGTTTATATATTTTAGAGATTAAGCCTTTGTCAGTTGCATCATTTGACACTATTTTCTCCCATTCTGTAAGTTGTCTTTTAGTTTTCTTTTTGGTTTCCTTTGCTGTGCAAAACTTGTCAGCTTGATTAGTTCCCAGTGGTTTATCTCTGCTTTGATTTCTGTTGTTTTGGGAGACTGACCTGAGAAAACATTTGTAAGGCTGATGTCAGAGGATGTTTTACCAATGTTTTCTTCCAGGAGTTTAATGGTATCTTGTCTTATATTTAAGTCTTTAAGCCATTTAGAGTTTATTTTTGTGCATGGTGTGAGAGTGTGTTCTAGTTTCATTGATTTGCATGCAGCTGTCCAAGTTTCCTAGCAATTCTTACTGCAAGGACTTTCTTTTTCCCATTTTAATTTCTTGCCTCCTTTGTCAAAAATCAGTTGACCATAGCCATCTGGGTTTATTTCTGGGTTCTCTATTCTGTTCCATTGGTCCGTATGTCTGTTTTGGTACCAGTACCACACTGTCTTGATTATTGTGGACCTGTGATATTGACTGAAGTTTGGGAGAGTTATGCCTCCTGCTTGGTTTTTGTTCTTTAGAATTGCTTTGGCGATTCTGGGTCTTTTATGGCTCCATATAAATTTTTGGATTGTTTGTTCTAGTTTTGTGAAGAGTTTTTTGGGTACTTTGGTAGGGATTGCATTGAATCTGTAGATTGCTTTGGGTAGCACAGGCATTTTTACAATATTTATTTATCCAGCCCATGAGCATGGAATATCTTTCCATTTCTTTGTATCTTCTTTGATATCCTTGATTAATGTTTTGTAGTTTCCTGCATTTAAGTGTTTCACCTCCTTGGTCAAGTTTATTCTCAGGTTTTTGATATTTTGGGGTGCTATTTTAAAAGGTAAAGTATTTTGGTATTCTTTTTCTAATATTTCATTGTTAGAGTACATAAATGCAATTTATTTTTGAAGGTTAACCTTATATCTTGCTACTTTGATGAGTTTGTCTATGAGTTCAAGAAATTTTGGGATTGAGTCCTTGGGGTTTTCTGTATAAAGTATCATGTCATCTGCATAGAGTGACAGTTTCACCTCTTCTCTTCCTATTTGGATGCCTTTTATTTCTTTTGTTTGTCTGATTGCTTTAGATAGGACTTCCAATACAATGCTGAATAATAGTGGTGAGAGTGGGCATCCCAGTCTTGTTCCAGATTTTAGTGGGAAGGCTTTCAGCTTTTCTCCATTGAGTATTATATTTGCTGTGGGTTTATCATAAATGGCTTTTATTATGTTAAGAAATGTCCCCTGTATTCCCACTTTGGTAAGAGTTTTGATCAAGAATGGGTGTTGGACTTTTTTAAATGCTCTTTCTACATCTCTTGAAATAATCATGTGTTTTTTGACTTTTCTTTTGTTAATGTGGTGTATGACATTATTTGATTTGTGTATGTTGAACCATCCTTGTGCACCTGGGATGAATCCCACCTGGTCATGTTGTATGATCTTTTTGATATGTTGTTGGATGCGGTTGGCTAAAACTTTGTTGAGAATTTTTGTGTCTGTATTCATCAAAGATATTGTCCTACAGTTCTCTTTGTGGTGCCTTTGTCTGGTTTTGGAATTAAGGTGATGTTGGCATCATAGTATGTCTTTGGTAGTGCTCTTTCTTCTTCAATCGTTTGGAAAAGTTTAAGGAGAATGGGTATGAGTTCCTCTGTGTATGTTTGGTACAATGCACCTGTGAACCTATCTGGTCCTGGACTTTAATTTGTAGGCAGTGTTTTGATGACATACTCAATTTCATTTCTAATGATTGGTCTGTTCAGTTGATCTATTTCTTCTTGATTCAGTTTTGGCAGTGTGCAAGTCTCTAAAAATTTGTCCATTTCTTCTAGGTTGTCAAATTTGTTGTCATGCAATTTTTCACAGTATTCTTTCATGGTTTTTTGTATTACTGTAATATCCGTTGTGACTTCTTTTTCATTTCTTATTTTGTTTATTTGGGTTTTTTATCTGCTCTTCTTGGTGATTCGAGCCAGAGGTTTCTCAATTTTGTTTACCTTTTCAAAGAACCAGCTCTTGGTTTTATTGATTTTTTCTATTGCTTTCTGTGATCCTATTTTTTTGATTTCCTCTCTGATCTTCATGATTTCCTCCCTTCTGCTGACTTTAGGGTGTTTTTATTCTTCTTTTTCTAATTCATTAAATGATGGGTTAGGTTGTAGATTTGAGATTTTTCTTCTTTTTGGAGGAAGGCCTGTAATGCTATGAACTTCCCTCTGAGCACTGCTTTTGCAGCATCCCATAGATTTAGAGTGGTTGTGTCTTCATTCTCATTTCTCTCAAGGCATTTTTTAATTTCCTTCTTGATTTCCTCATTGACCCAATGGTTTTTTAGTCGCATGTTTTTTAGTCTCCATGTAGTATTTTTTTTCTCATCTCCTTTCCTGTGGTTGATTTCTAGTCTCATGCCTTTGTGGTCAGAGAAGATACTTGGAATAATTTCTATACACTTAAATTTGTTGAGGTTAGCTTTGTGCCCCAGTATGTGATCTATCCTTGAGAATGTTCCATGTGCACTTGAGAAGAATGCATATTCTAATTTTTTTGGATGTAATATCCTGAAAATGTCAGTTAGGTCTAACTTTTCTATTGTGTCATTTAGGATCTCTGTTGCTTTACTGGTTTTCTGCCTAGAGGATCTGTCCATTGTCGTGAGTGGAGTGTTCAAGTCTCCTACTATTATTGTATTGCCATGTATTTCTCCTTTTATGTCTGATAGTACTTGTTGTAGGTACTTGGGTGCTCAGATCTAACTTTTCTATTGTGTCATTCAGGATCTCTGTTGCCTTACTGATTTTCTGCCTAGAGAATCTGTCCATTGATGTGAGTGGAGTGTTAAAGTTTCCTACAATAATTGTATTGACATCTCTTTCTCCTTTTATGTCTAATAGCACTTGTTGTAGGTACTTGGGTGCTCCTATATTAGGGGCATATATATTGACGATTGTAGTATCCTTTTTTTGAATGGATACTTTAACCATTAAGTAGTGTTCTTCTTTGTCTTTCTTTATGACTTTCATATTAAAGTCTATTTTGTCTGATATGAGTATTGCCACTCCTGCTTTCCTTTCTTGTCCATTGGCATGATGTGTCTTTTTTCATCCCCTCACTTTCAATCTATCTGTGTCCTTTGCCCTAAGGTGAGTGTTTTGTAGGCAGCAGATTGTAGATTTTTGCTTTTTTATCCATTCTGCCACTTTGTGTCTTTTGATTGGAGCATTCAGACCCTTGACATTTATGGTGGTTATTGATAGATATGTATTTATTGCCATTTTAGATCTTGTTTTCCAGTTAATTCTATGTTTCTCTTTTCTTCTTTTCTTTTTTTGATTGGATGGTTTCCATTTATTTTATACTTGAGTTGTTTTCTTTTCAGGATTTGTGAATGCAATGTTCCATTTTGATTTGTAGTTGCACTTTTCTTAAGTATGTTAACACCTTCTTATATCTGCTTTGATATAATGAGATATCTGGCCTGATAGTCATAGGCTTAAAGACATCATTAATTTTTTTTCTGTAAAAGTTAAAAATGTGCATGTTTTCCTACTTTACCTCCCCACAATGTATGATTTTGTTTTGTTTTTTAAATTTAATTTATTTATTATTTTATTTTTTCTTCTTCTTATTTAGATCTGTATGCTGGCTTATTCAAATAATTGTTTTCTACTTGTGTTTTCTTCCATTCTAATTCTTACTTTTTACCTTTTTTTATCAGAACCGTTTTAGAATTTCTTTTAGAAAGTGTTTAGTATTGCTGTACTCTTTTAGCTTTTGTTTGTTGGAGAAACTCTTTATTTCCCCTTCTAGTTTTATAATATTCTTGCTGGGTACAGTATACTAGGTTGGAAAACTTTTCCTTTCAGCACTTTAAAAATATCTTGCCATTCCCTTCTAGCCTTTAGTGTTTCTGTAGAGAAATCTGCTGACAGCCTTATGGGGGAGTCTTTGTAATTAACGCTTTGCTTTTCTCTTGCTGCCTTGAGGATTCTCTCTTTATCTTTTGTTCTTGCAATTTTTAATGTAATATGCCTTGGTGTGGGTCTGTTTGGGTTCAGCTTTTTTGGGGTCCTCTGTGCTTCCTGTATCTTGATGTCAGATTTCTTCACATTTGGAAAGTTTTCAGACATAATTACTTCAAATATGTTTTCAATCCCCTTTTCTTTTTCTTCTCCTCTGGAATTCCTATTATGTGTAGATTGGGTTGCTTTATATTATCCCATAGATCTCTTATATTGCTTTCATGTTTTTTCATTTGGTTTTCTGTTTGCTTTCCTGATTGGGTAATTTACATTATTCTATCTTTCACCTCACTAATTTGTTCCTCTGCATTATTCAAACTGCTCTTTATTGCCTTTAGCTCAGTTTGCATCTCTGCACATGTGTTTTCTAGCTTTTCTTGGCTCCTCCTTTTGTTTTCTATTTCCTTTCTAAGGGACTCTGCATTGCTGTTTGTGTCTTCTCTTAATTCCTGGATATTCAGTCTTAATTCCTCAAGTATTTTCATTACGAACCTTCTGAACTCCATTTCTGTCAGACTGCAGAGGTCTGTTTCATGGTTGGCTGCTTTAGATGACTTGTCCTGTTCTTTTAACTGGGAATAGTTTCTGAGCTTCTTCATCTTGCTTGTGGTTTTCTTTTTCTGTGAGTTTGGGGAAGCCACACTATTGTCTTGTAAGGCTATTTCTAGGAAAGAGCACCCCTTTGTATTTTTTTGGTGGGGTTACTATATATTTTTTGGTGTGAGAGTTTGAATATTTGATGTCTCTTTCTTTGGTGTCAGCAGACTGGTATATCAATGGTGCTCTAAGTGTTTTCTGGGAGAATGAAGCAATGGCTAGGACCAACAGTTGGTGCCTGGTCTCTGGGCTCTCAACTTCAGTAAGAACATCCAGGAAGGTGGCCCTGGCTACTCCTAGTTGCCTGGCCCTGGGAAGTGGTACTGAGCTCTAGGCAGATCTACCATGTGTCCAGAGCAATTGGCAGGAACAGCAGCAGGAAGTATGCTTTCGCAGGGGAATGAGAACCACAACAGCTAGTGTTTGATTACAAAGTCCTCCTCTGAGGTGATTTTAACCACAGGTGGTACATGTTCATGGACTCCTAGTGGAAGAGGGCCATAGCCATCTCTAGAACCAGTGATAACTTTGGTGGTTTGACCGCTCCACCTGTAGTCCATGCATGAAGCACCCCTCTCACTTACCCCACATACAAGGTGCTGTACAGTTTTTCCTTAGTTGCAGGGTCTTGGGGAATGATAGACATCAGTCATATGGGTACTACCCAAAGCAGTCAGCAGTGGGAGCAATGGGGTTGGTGTGTTTCCAGCAGTGAACAGTCTTTGGTGCTTGGCTTGTTCTGTGTGGCACTCAGCCCTGGATGCCCTTGGCCCATGCTTTCAGGCTGCTGGGGGCCTGAGCCCAACACATCCCACCACCACAACCATGGGCCCTGCAGGGCAGGCTCTTCCCTGCCACCAGCACCTCCACGGGCTCAGCGGCACAGGCTCTGCCCCGCCACTGCTGCAGCCTCTGCAGTGCGGGCTCCACTCCACCCTCCATGCTAGTTCAAGGTGCTTCCTATGGTGGTGAGCCCCTCCCCCTCTCCTCCTCCCCAACAATGGAGGCTTGCCTCTCCTGCAGGACCAGACCTCCCTGGTTCCCTCTGTTCTAGTGTTCCACTCCACAGCCTGTAGAGTATCACTCTCCCACCCATGATGCACTGCTCCCTAGTTCCCTAGGCTCTCCCCACACAGCTGACCCCAGCCCTTACCCAGGGACTAACCTCTGGAGCCTGTCTCAGCTCCCAGCCCCTGCCCAAGCACCTCAGGCTGTTGTGTCTGTGCTGGTATTCAGTTGATATGTGTGAAGCTCTAACTCCGCTTTTCATTCTCAGTCCAGCTCCTGCATTTTTCTCAGGCTTTGAGGTCCCTCTAGCTCGGTTGAGATTACCATAGGTTAGGTGGCTTCCCCAGGTTTGGGTTCCTTTTCTTCTTCACAGCTCCCTCCTTGGGGCACTGGTGCTGTCCTGATTCCTTCTTTCTCTCTCTCTCTCTTTTTTTGCTGTTCTACCCAGTTTTGTCAAGAGTTTCTTGCAGTTTTTGGTGGTTTACATTAAGCATTCAGCTTGAGTTCCCGTTGTGGCTCAGTGGTTAAAGTATCCGACTAGAAACCGTGAGGTTGTGGGTTTGATCCCTGGCGTCACTTAGTGGGTTAAGGATCCAGCATTGCCGTGAGCTGTGGTGTAGATTGCAGACACAGCTCAGATCCTGTGCTGCTGTGGCTGTGGTGAAGGCTGGCAGCTACAGCTCCTTTTAGACCCCTAGCCTGGGAACCTCCATATGCCACGGATGTGGCCCAAATAATGCAAAAAGACAAAAAAATCAGCATTCAGTTGGTGTTTTTTCCAAGTTGTTTTATATTTAGCTGTGTGTGGTTTTTTTTGATGTTTTTGTTCAAGAGGGTGAGCTGACCCCTTATTCCTCTGCCATCTTGCTGCACCTCCACCAATTATCTTATATAAAACATCATACATGCCCTTCTCTGTTCTTTGAGAATATTCATGAATTGGAGTTGAAAGTAGATAAATAACTGAAAAACAGGATCTGGAGAATGATCTGGTGATCACTGTGCAGGTCAATAAACCCTTTGCTTAAACTTATTTAAATATCTGCCCTTGTAGACTGATCATTAATAAAAATGCTTTTTTTTAAATATCAAAACTTTAAAAAAGATGAAAGGACATGTGAGCCATTGAAAACAATACAAATGTCTGCTCACCCCATACATGCTTTTGTTGGTATTCCCTGCTCTCTATATATAGATGCATTTTAATTAAATAGAAAATGTAATTAAAATAAGTTTGTATAATATTTCACACACTTTTAATAACATGCTTTCATAGGAAAATGATAGAATAACTAAAGGAATCTAAAATAGAAATCTGAGAAGCAGTAAAATAAAATATTAGTACCTGAATCAGAACTACTGTAGCCACGGGGACTGCTGAGCCAGAAAGAAGACTAGAACCTGAGGGTTGCTGTTAGGGCAGATATCCACACAAGGGCTGCCGAGAACTTTCTGGACCCAGGTGCACCTCCAGGGTTGTAATAGGTAAGAGCTTCAAGGAGCTAAATGTGCAGCATCTGAGCTGGGACTGGTGGTTCCTTGAGCTGAACACTACGCAAGCATCCCGTGATTTTCGGATGTATTCAGGGACTCTCTGCTCCAAGACTCCTCAGATCAGGCAGAGGACACATGTGTTCCTGCAGCATTTTTAGGTGGATTGGGTGGCCTTGTGTTTGGAATGCTTGAAGACTTCCATGGGGTGCAGAATGCCTTGTGTTCCTCCAGAGGCAGGGGATGAGACCCACACATCATCTGTGTTCTATCATGATCTGTCCATTTGCAAGCCCATGACCATAGGGGCTTTAGGTACCTGGAGAAAGACGGTGGTGCTGATGAATGAATGGGGGACTGTGGTGGCATTAATTTTGGCAGCTGGGTTAACCCCTGTACTTTCTATGCTTAAGAGGCTTGGGGACATTTTCTTGTAGCCTTTTGAGCTCAGCCTCAGTTTTCAATAAGGCGCTAATGTATGGAAGCCTGACCAAAACCCGGCCTAAAGGATTAAGCAGGATTTGTTGGTATTATCAGACAAGCACTCAGGGAGTTCCCTCATGGCTGCCTGGCTTAATAGTCTCTCTTTTTCACTGATGTGTCTGTGTTAAGAGCTTGGTTGGAAGATCACATTTGGGTCAGACAACATGCCAGGGTATCAGCTTGAATGCAAATATATTGATAAAAATAGATATTGAAAAGAATTGTCATAATGAATAAAGATGTCAGTTAATGCATATGTATGTGAATATATATATATGTATATATATATATATTCATACATATATGTACATACATATTCCTACAGTTTAGATAATGTAACTGATAGATAAGGCAATCCAACAGGCTCTCTTTCCTCAGCATCTCGGGTGGCAGTGTTTTATTTTTGAAACTAGTGATGTAGAGCATAGGAATGGATTCCTTTCCAGGGAAGAGTGAATCAGACTGCCACACATGCAGGAAGGAAGATATTTAGGGAAGTTAAAAATAAATGAATGAATGAATGAATGAATGAATGAATAAAGAAAGAAAGAAAGAAAGAAAGAAAGAAAGAATTGTAGAGATAAATAATACATGCTAGGTGATTAGGACTGGTAAGTTGTCACATTGCTAGGAAATCCTGACAGGTTCAACACCATTCTTTTGCCAGTCTCTTTTTTCGAGAGGCAGAAGTCTTGACCCAGACACCTTCTCTGGGGAATGCTGAACTACTAATTTTCTCTTTGTTTAAATATAATTTATTATTTTCAATTAACACTAATATATTTGGCTCAATTACATGATAACCTTAATGGGGACAACTTGCATATGTTTATACATATTCTTTTTCACATATTATCCTCCTTTTTGTTTTAAAAATAATGACTAGATAGTTCCCAGTGCTAGAGAACAGGATCTCTCTGCTTCCTTACTCCAAGTACAAGGGTTTGGATTTCTTAGCCTCCAAATCCCAGTTTTTCCCGCAATCTTCCTCTCCAATCTGGCAAATAAAAATTGGTTATTGTGCCCTTGAATTTCTTTCTTTTAGAAGGGTCCACTGCTACCATTTGTAAGCACCAGTAGGAATGGATTTCCCATGGTATTGATCATTCACTTTTGCACATATTTCCCCTAGTATAAGAGTTTTACTTTCCGTCTATGTGGCTACCAACGTCATTTTTTTTTTTGCTTTGTTTTATATGGCTGAGTATTATTCCATTATGTCTATGGACTTCCTCTTCCTAATTCAATCATCAATCCTAGAACATGGACTCTGGTTCCATGTCTTGCTATAGGGAGTAGTGCTGCATGATCATAATGGGACATTTAAATATTTTAAAAGAATATGTTCTGGATATGTGTCCAAGAGTGTTTTGCTGGGTCATACAGTTTTCTATACTGATTTTCCAGATTCCCTGGATCCTATGGTCCTTAATGGTTTTACAAAATGACATGCACACCCACAGTGTATTAGGGCATCTTTTTCTCCACATCCACACAAGCGATTTCTATGTGTAGATGTACCAATGATGGCCTTTTGTAGAAACTTGGGGGGCTACCTCAGCTTTGTATTGATTTGCAATGCTGTATTCATGAGTGATGTTGCTAATTTTCCTTGTGCTTCTTTCCCTCTGCATAGCTGGTTTAAGGAAAGTTCTATTCAGGACTTTTACCAGATTTTCCATTGTATTTTTGGTTAAGTTTGGCTGTTGGGTGGTATCATGGGATGAGATGTTGATTTTGGAATCCAAGACTGACATGGGTTTTGGGATACAGAGAAAGTGTGTCTGCATTTTACATGGAAGGTGGTAAATTGCTGATATTTTGGAGGGCAGCTGTGCCAAGCCCTGGACATTTCCTCTCAAGAGGTCTCCTTCCTTTTCTTTCCATGAGAGGCTCTTCTCATGTTTCTATGCACCTGGTAGGAAGACCTGACCTAAAGCCAGTTCCATGATATTAAAAGCATTAGATTGATAGAAAGAAAGCCCACACTGAGATCCATCCCAGCACCATGAAGTAAATATCTGTCTTTTACACTGTTCTGGGTTTGGTAAACACATTTTCTTGAAAAACTTTTATGTGCTGACCACTCTTCCATGCTTCCAGTGGGGTCAATAAATTTAGAAAGAAAGAGGGAAGGAGAGCTAGAAAAGAAAGAAATAAAGATGCCAGACTTTACTGTATGAATGAAGGAATCACAGATGGAAAATTAAGGGGAAAAAATGATCATTACATACATATGTTCGTAAATATGTGAGTTCAGCAATACATAAAAATGAAAGAAGTCTCTCATGACAGGAAGGGTTAGGAGTTGAGGGATTAATATTAGTTACATGGTGTAGGTTGGACTCAGGGTTTTGAAACCTTCGACAGAGTGTAATAGAACACTTGAAAGGAAACTTCTTGTTATTTCTTGTAAGCAGTGCTAGGATATCAAATGAGCATATTACCCAGGGCCAATAAGGTCCCAGGGAGCTAAAAGCCAGAAAGCGGAGGAGAAACTGAGGGTTGATATTAGAGCAGATATTCATATGAGGGTGGCCCAGAACCTTCTGGACCCAGGTGAAGCTCAAGGGTTGTAACAATTTAGAGATTCAAAGCTCTAGATGTGCAGTATCTGAGCTGGGACTGATGGTGTCATGAGTGGAACTCGAAGCAAGCACTGGGTGATATTTTGTTTTTTCCCAGGCACCAGGGACTCTCTGCTCCAAGATGTCTCAGTTCAGGCAGGTCAAGTGTCAGTGCAGCCTTTTTTTTTTTTTTTTGTGAATTGGCACCCTGATTGGGTGCAGTGTGTTCAGAATGCTTCAGGATTTCCAGGGGTGAAGAATGCCTTGTGTTCCTCCAGAGGCAGGGGGCGAGTCCCACACATCATCTGTATTAAATTTTGATCTGGCCACTTGCAAGTCCCTGACCATAGGGGCTTTAGGTATGTGTAGAAAGAGTGTGCTGCTGAAGAATGAATGGGGGACTTTGGGGACATTAGGTGATACAGCTTGGCTAATCCTTGTACTCTCTATGCTCAAGATGCTTAGGGATATTTTCATGAAGCCCTTTGAGCTAATCCTCACTATTCAGTATGGTGCCAGTTTATGGATGGAAGACTGAAACCAGGTCTCATTAAATAAGCAGTGTTGGTTGGTATCATCAATAAAGCACTCAAGGGGTTCCATTGTGGCTGCCTGGCTTAAGAGCCACTCTTTTTCACTGCTGTGGCTGTGGTAAGACCTAGGTTGGGAGGTCAAAATCAGGGCAGATAACATTCCAGTGTCCCAGCTGGCATGCATATATATTGATAAATAAAAATAAATATGGAATAGATTGTCATAATGAATAAAGCAAACAATTAATGCTTTCCAGGGCAGAGTGATTCTGATTGCCACACACGGAGGGAAGAAAATAATTAGGGAAGTCATAAAATAAATAATTATACAAGTTTTGTAGATATAAAGTAATACGTGCTAGGTGATTAGGTCTGTTAGGATGTCACTTTGCTAGGAAAACCTGACAGGTTCAACTGAATTTGTTTGTCTTTGTCTTTTCTCAAGAGGCAGATGTCTCGACCCAGGCACCTTCTCTGGGGAACACCGAACCACTAATTTTCACACTGTTTAGAAAATAATTTATTATTTTCAATGAACACTAATACATTTGACTCAATTTCACATTAACATTGATGTGGAACACTGTGTATGCATATACCTATAATTTTTCTCACATTATTCTCATTTTTGTTCCAAAAATAATGACTAGTAATAGTTTCCTGTGCTAGAGAACAGGATCTCTCTGCTTCCTCACTTCAAGGGCAGGGTTTTGGATTTATTAGCTTCCAAATCAAAGTTCTTTCACAATCTCCATCTCCAATCTGGCAACAAAAATCGGTTATATTTCCTCTGAATTTCTTTCCTTTAGAAAGTTCCATTATTGTCAATTGTAGGCTCCCAGACAGAATCTGTTTCCCATGGTATTTTTCTTTCACTTTTGGACATGTTTCCCTTAATATGAGAGTTTAACTTTCCATCTATGCAGCTGCCAATGTCATTTTCTTCCCAATTTTTTTTATGGCTGAGCTTTATTCCCTTGTATCTATGGACATCTTCTTCCTAAACTAATCATCAATACTAGGACATAGAGTCTCTTTCAAATTCTTCCTGTTGGGAATAGTGCTGCATGAACATAATGGGGCATTTAAGTCTTTTAAAAGAACATGTCCTGGATATGTGCCCAAAAGTGGGATTGCTGGGTCATAGAGTTTTTCTATACTAATTTTTAACATTACCCAGATTCTGTGGTCCTTAGTAGTTTTACAAAATGATATACACACCCAGAGTGTATTAGGGCATCTTTTTCTCTACACACATTCCAGGGATTTCTATATGTAGTAGTACCAATGATGGCCTTTTGTAGAAGGTTGGGGGGGCTACCTCAGCTCCCTTTTGATTTGCAATTCTGTATCCATGAGTGATGCTGGTTATTTTTCCTGTTCTTTTTCCCTCTCTGTTGCTGGGTTACAGAAAGGCCTAATCAGGAGTTTTGACTGTTTTTCAATGGTGTTTTTGGTTTTCATTTGTTGTTGAATGGTATCAGCTGCTGAGATGTGGGTTTTGTAAACCGAGACTGACCTGGGCTTTAGGATCTGGAGTAAGTGTCTCCGGGTTGTACAAACAAGATGCTAAAACTCTGATATTTTTGAGAGCAGCTGTGACAAGTACTGGATGTTTTCTCTCAAGAAGTCTCAAAAACTCCATCCTTATCTTCCCATGGGAAGCTCTTCTGTTCTTTCTGTGCACCTGATAGGAAGACCTGACCTAAAGCCAGGTCAGTGATATCAAGGTCAGTAGGTTGATTGATATGAAGGAAGCTCTCCCAGAGATACCTTCTGGCACCCTAGGGAAAATATCTTTCTTTGACTCTGTTCTGCATTTGGTAAAAACATTTCCTCAAATAATTTCAATGTGTTGACCGCTATCCCAAACTTCATGTGGGCTCAACAAATTTAGGAAGAAGGAGGAAAAGAGAGACAGGAAAACAGAAGAAAAGAAAGATGGCAGACTTTACTGGATGAAAGAAGAAATCACATTTGGAATATTAAAGGAAAAATTCAACGTTACATACCTATGTTCACAAATATAAAAGTGCAGGAATCCATAAAAACAGAAGTCCACCATGACAGGATGGGTCAAGAGCTGAGGGACTAAAACTGAATACATAGAGCAGGTTGGACTCATGGCTCTGAAATCTTTGAGAGAGAGTAATCTAACACCTGGAAAGGAATTTCTTGTTATTTCCTGAAATCGTGTGAATGATATCCAATGAGCATATTACCCATGGAAAATGCTGCCCCTGGGACTGATGAGCCAGAAAAAGGAAGAAAAACTGAGGATTACTTTTAGAACAGATATCCACACCATTGTGCCTGAGAACCTTCTGTACCCAGGAAAAGGAAGAGAAACTGAGGGTTACTTTTAGAACAGATATCCACACCATTGTGTCTGAGAGCCTTCTGTACCCAGGTGCGGTTCTAGGACTGTAAGATGTAAGAGCTCAAAGGCTCTAAATGTACAGGATCTCAGCTGGAGCAGATGGTGCTGTGAATGGAACACTAAGCAAGCACCCAGTGATTTTTTGCCTGTTTCCTGGGAATGGGAGACTCTCTGATATGACACATCACATCACCCAGAGGACACTTGTTCCTGCAGCATTTTGAGGATGATTTGTACCATGATGTGTGGCAATGTGTTTAGAATGCTTGAAGCTTTCACTGGGGTGTGGAATATCTTGTGTTCCTCCAGAGGCTGGGACTGTGATCAAACAAAAGAGAACACTCATGCATAGCACACTACATACTCACAAACACACACTTCTAACTGACAACACAACAAACACAACCCATACTCACATCCACATGCAACTCACAAAACCACAAAAAACAACAGACTTTTGCAACCACACAATACACAACACAAACACACAGAATTCACTAAAATACACAACATATTATCACACAACACAGAGTCACAGGCAAACACACCTCACACACACAACACAACATACAACACCCCACAAATCATAACCATACACACCTCACACAACTACACAACCCAACACACAACCACACAACACACACTCATAAATACACACACCTCAAACAACCATACAACACATCACACAACACCAACTCACAACATTCATTCAAAATGACACAACACCAAATGCAAACTCACAACCACACAAGACATGAAAAATGCATCAAAGAAAACACACACACACCTAAAACACTTCTCATTCACAACCACACAAAACACACAACCGCACATACCACACACAAGCACAAAACAAAAGACAAAACCACATACTCAAAATCACACATATCTCACAATGCACAATACACAACCACAAAACACACACTCACAATAACACACACCTCACACAACCACACAACACAGGACAACAGAACACACACTCACAAACACACACATATCACACAACCACACAATAAAACACACAACCAAACATCACAAAAACACAGGCACGTAAAATTCACCCCAAAACACAACACAAAATGAACAACACACCTCACACAACTACACAACAGAGCACACAACACAACACTCACTCACAGACACTTCACACAAACTTACAGCACAACACACAAAACACAACATTCATTCAAAATGACACAACACACAGCAACACAACCATACAAGACATGAAACACACTCACACAAAAAACTCACTCACATCACAGAATATAAATTCACCTCCACAAGACACACATAACCACACATACCAAGAACAACCACACAGCACAACATACAGTCCACACTTACAACAACAGAAGCCACACACACAGCAATATATCACAATGCATGACACACAACCACACAACATATACTCACAAACACACACACCATACAAAAGCACACAGGAAAACATATGACCATACAACACACGACCACATACACCTCACACAAAAGAAGAAACATACAATACACAATACACACTCACATCCACACACATCTCACAACCACACAACACAACACACAACCATACAACATGCACTCACAACCACACACACCACACAAACACAGAACACAACACAAAACCACAAACCACACAGAACCACACAAAATCACAAAATGAAACTATACACACCACAGAACACACACTCACAGCCACACATATCTCAAAACACAAAACAGAACCACACAACACACACTAACAAAGACATGCACCACACAGAATAAAAGACAAGACAAAATGACACAACACACACTCAAAATAACACATATATCACAACAAACAATACAACATATAACCACACAACACACACTCTCAATCACACACACCTCACACAAACACACAACAAACTCACATGAACACACACTTCAAATAAACACATAAAACAACATACAAACATACAACACAACACAGAGCCACACAACACACACTCCTATGAACACACACTTCAAATAAACTCACAAAGCAACACACAAACACACAGCACAGACTGACAAGGACACAAATTCAACTAAAGCAACACAACACAAAACATAATACACACACAACCACACACAATTCACACTACCACAAAACACAACACAACCACACAATTCATACATTCACAGACACACAACACAAAAAATGCAAACACAAACACTTCACAAACCCACATAACTAAACACACAACCACACAACACAGACTAGCATGCACACAAATGTCACACAAACACACAAACCAAAACACAAAAACACAACACACTCAGAAATACACAAATCACACAACCTCACAATGCAACACACAACCACACAACACACACTAACCTGAACTCACATTAACAAAGAGCACTCACAAGCACACAAGACACACTAACAGAAAATTACCTCACATAAGCACACAACAGAACTCACAACCACACAAAACAGACTCGCAACTAAGCATACAACACAACCACACAACACAAAAGCCACACAACACACACTCACAACCAAACACACCACACAATCACTCAATACAACAACCACACAACACACACTCACAACCACACTCACCTCACAGTCATACCACACAGCACAAAACTACACAACAAACACACACATCTCACATTTCACAATGCCACACACAACCACACAAAACCACACACACCTCACACAAGCACAAAACACTACACAAGCACACATCACACTTATTCACAAACACAACTGAAAAAACTCAAACACACACTCTACAACATCACCCAACACAACACACAACCATGAAACACACACTCACACACATTCTCACTACCACGCAACACAACAAAAACCACACAACATGCACTCACTTGAGCACATGCCTCACATAAACACACAAAAATACAACACACAGACACAACCACACACAGCACACAACCACACAACACAAAACACAAATTCACAACACACATTCACAAAGCCACACAACCCAAAACAAAATCACACAGCACACACTCACATAAGCAACACACCACATAAACACAGCACACACAAGCACACACACAGCACAACTGCACAACATGACAAAAATCCACACAACACACTCACTTCAACACAGGCCACATAACTACACAACACAATCTACAACCAAAAATCACATACATTCTCCACTACACAACAAACACAAACCACACATCACACAGACACAATACACCCATATGAACACACACACATCACATAAACACACAACACAAGAAACAACCAAACAGCACACACTCACAAAAAAACCAACAAACCCATATAACACAACAATCAAAAACACAACATACACTCACAAACAAAAACACCAAACAACTACACAGCACAACACACAACCAGATAACACACACTCACCACCAACACACCTCACAAAACTACAGAACACACAAACACACAACACATACTCGCAACCACACATATCTCAAACACACAACATACAACGACACAACAAACACTCACAACTACGTCCTCACATAAATGTTCAACATACCCACACAACACACACATAAAACACAAAACACTACCACACAACTCAACACAAAACCACACAAGAAAAACACAACCACACATATCTCACAACACACAACCATGAAGCACGCAGTCATATGACCAAACAACTCACGTAAACACACATCATGACTCACAATTACACCACACACAACCACACAACACAATACACAACCACAGTACACACACTAACCACCACACACACCACAAAACACACTCTCAAACACACACATCACAATCAAACAACACACAACCACACAACACACACTCATAACCACACATATCTCTCATCACCCAACACAACACACAACAACACAACACACCCTCACAACCAGACACAACATACAACCTCACAGCACAACACGCAACCACCCAAAACACAGACACATGCACTCAAAACTCACACAACCACACAAGGAAACAAATAACAAAAAAACACAAACTCACATGAACAATCGCCACATCAACACACAACATATAATCACACAGTAAACACTCACAACGGAGATTGGATTAAGATGGTGGAATAGAAGAACTGGAACTCAACTTCTCTCCTAAAAAACAGCAAAACTACAACCAAATGCCAAGCAACCTTCAACCAAATGGACTGTAAACTTCCAAAAAAGATATTCTGCTCCAGCAGGCAAAGAGGAGACCACATTAAGAGGTAGGAGGGGTGATTATGTGATAGAAGCAACCCCATACCTCCCAGGGGGGGAAGCCCAACAGACTGGAAAGTAACTGTATCACAGAGACTTAGTTACGAGACTGAGAGTTCTGAGCCCCACATCAAACCCGCATGCCTGGGGATCTGGCACAGGGAGAAAGAGCCCCCGGAGCATCTGTCATTGAAGGTCAGCGGGGCTTCTGTGCAGGAGCTCCACAGGACTGGGGGAAACATTGACCCCATTCTTGAAAGGCACACACAGACTTAAATGTGCACTGGGTCCCAGGGCAAAGCAGTCTCCATAGAAAACCGGGTGGAACCTGACTGCAATTCTTGGAGTATCTCCTGAGAAAACAGGAGTGACTGTGGCTTGTGGTGGGGGAAGGGCATTGGAGGTGAAGCTCTCGGGAACATTCATCAGAGTGCATTTCTCTGGAGGTGGCCATCTCTGGGAAAATATGGTCCCTCCCATTAGCACTGAGAAGCCCTAGACCAAACAATAATCCAGGTGGGATCTCAGCACTACCCATCACTAAACAGGCTGCCCCAAAACCACTCAGGCACACAGCCAGCCTCTAATCTCATCCAGAGACAAAGCCCCACCCATCAGAGGGAGAGGAACCAACCCCACCTACCAGTGAGCAGACATCACTCCCTCCCATTGGGAAGCCTACAGCAAGCCCCTTCATACCAACTTCAGCCACAGGGGAGGAGAACACCAGAACTAAGAGAGGCTACAACTCTATTGTACACAAAAACCTATAAAAAGGTCACCAAACCAAGAACTTATAAAAATGAAATGACAGAAAACTATAACTCAGATAAGGGAGAAAGAGAAAAGCCCAGAAAAACAGCTCAGTGATGAGGAGATTATCAGCCTCCCAGAAATAGACTTTAGACTATTGATGCTGAAGATGATGCAAGGCATTGGAAATAGACTGGAGGCAAAGACTGATAATTTACAGGTAACTCTGAGCAAAGAAATACAAGCTGTAAAAATTAAACAAGAATAGATGCAAAATACAATAACTGAAATAAAAAATTCATTAGAAGCAGCCAACAGTAGAAAACAGGAGGCAGAAGAGCAAATCAGTGAGGTGGAGGACAGATTAGTGGAAATCACTAATGCAGAAGAGAAAAGAGATAAGAGACTGAAAGGAAATGAGCAGAGTCTCAGAGAACTCTGGGATAATATTAAATGCACCAACATCTGTATTATAGGGATGCCAGAGGTAAAAGAGAGAGAGAAGGAGAGAGAAAAATATTCGAGGAGATAAGAGCCGAAAACTTCTCTAAAATGGGAAAAGAACCACTCACTCAAATCCAGGAAGTGCAACGAGTACCATATAAAATAAACCCAAGGAGGAACACCCCGAGACATATATTAATCAAAATGACCAAAATTAAAGACAAAGAGAAAATATTGAAAGCAGCTAGGGAAAAGAAACAAACGACATACAAGGGAACCCAGATAAGGTTATCAGCAGATTTTTCATCTGAAACTCTGCAGGCCAGAAGGGAGTGGCATGATATACTAAATGTGATGAAAGGGAAGTACTTCCAACCAAGATTACTTAACCCAGCAAGGCTCTCGTTCAGATTTGAAGGAGACATCAAAACCTTTACAGATAAGCAAAAGCTAAGAGATTTCTGCAACACTAAACCAGCTTTACAACAAATCCTAAAGGAACTTCTCTAGGCAGAAAAGAAAAGTCCACAACCAGAAACAAAAACATCACAAATGACAAGGCCCACCAGTAAAGGCATATATACACTAAAGATACTAAATCATCCATGCACAATTATGCTATCAAAATCAGAAATCAAGGCAAGAGAGCACAAATACAGGTCATTGGAGAAGCATGTGTAATTAAGAAACCAACAACTTAATACAATCTCATTTATATATAGGCTCCTATATCAAAACTTCAGGGTAACCGCAAACCAAAAATCTACAATTGATACACAAACAAATAAGAAAAATCAACTCAAATACAATGTTAAAGATAGTCATCTTGTGAGAGTAGACAACAAGAGAATAAGGGAAGAAAGAAAGAGCAACAAAAACCTCAAACAGTTAATACAATGGCAATAAGAACATATATATCAATAATTGCCTTAAATGATAATGGACTGAATGTCCCAACCAAAAGAAATAGACTATTTGAATGGATACAATAACAAGGCTCATATATATGCTGTCTTCAAGAGACCCACTTCACTTCTAGAGGCATATACAAACTGAAAGTGAGAGGATGGGAGAAAATATTCCATGCAAACAGGCATCAAAAGAAATCCAGAGTAGCAATACTCCTATCAGAAAAAATAGACTTTAAAATGAAGAACATTTTAAGAGACAAGGAAAGACACTACATAATGAGCAAAGGATCAATCCAAGGAGAAGACATAACCATTTTAAATATCTATGCACCCAACATAGGATCACCACAATTTATATGGCAACTACTAACAACCTTAAAAGGAGAAATCAACAATAACACCATCATAGTGCGGGACTTTAAACCCCACTTACAGCAGTGGACAGGTCATCCAGACAGAAAATCAATAAGGAAACAGGCCCTGAATGAAGCATTAGATCAGATGGACTTAAGAGATATTTATAGCACATTCCATCCAAAAGCAACAGAATCATGATCAAGTGAGATTTATCCCAGAGATGGAAGGATTCTTCAATATCCGCAAATCAATCGGCGTGATACACCACGTTAACAAACTGAAGAATAAAAACCATATGATCCTCTCCATAGATGCACAAAAAGCCTTTGACAAAATCCAACACCCATTTCTGATAAAAATCCTTCAGATAGTGGGCATAGGGGCAAACTACCTCAACATAATAAAGGCCCTCTAGGACAAACCCAGAGCTCACATCATTCTCAATGTTGAAAGGCTGAAAGAATTCCTGCTGAGATCAGGAACAACACAGGGATGTTCACTCTCACCACTACTGTTAAACATAGTTTTGGAAGTCCTGGCTACAGCAATCAGAGAAGAAAAGGAAATAAAAGGAATCCACATTGGAATGGAAGAAGTCAAACTATCACTAGGTGCAGCTGACATGATACTATACCTAGAGAATTCTAAAGACTCTACCAGAAAACACTTAGAGCTCGTCAATGAATTTGGCAAAGTTGCAGGATACAAAATTAATACACAGAAATCAACCGCATTTCTGTATACTAACAATAAAAGATCAGAAAGAGAAATTAGGGAAGCAATTCCATTTACCATCACATCAAAAAGAATCAAATACTTAGGAATAAACCTGCCTAAAGAGACAAAAGACCTGTACTCTGAAAATTATAAGGTGCTGATGAAAGAAATCAAGGATGACTTGAACAGGTGGAAAGACATACCATGTTCTTGGATTGGAAGAGTCAATATTATCAAAATGACCATACTACCCAAGGCAATCTACACATTCAGTGCAATCCCTATCAAATTACGAAGGACATTTTTCACACAACTAGAACAAAATATTTTAAAGTTTGTTTGGAAACATAAAAATTCCAGAATAGCCAAAGACATCCTGAAAAAGAAAAATGGAGCTGGAGGAATCAGGCTCCCTGACTTCAGATGCTACTGCAAAGCTATAGTCATCAAAACCATATGATAATGGCACAAAGACAGAAATATACTCAGTGGAACAGGATAGAAAGTCCAGAATTAAATCCACGCATCTATAGTCAACTAACCTATGACCAAGGAGGCAAGAATATACATTGCAGTAAAGACAGCCTCTTCAGTAAGTGGTGCTGGGAAAACTGGACAGCTACATGTAAAGAAAAGAAACTAGAACACTTCCTAACACCACGCACAAAAATAAACTTCAAATGGATTAAAGATCTAGATATAAGATGAGACTCTATAAAACTTAGCCAAAAACATAGGCCAAACACTCTCTGACATAAATGATAGCAACATCTTCTCAGATCCATGTGTCAGAGTAAGGACAAGAAAAAGAGAAATAAACAAATGGGACTTAATTAAACTTCAAAGTTTCCGCACAGCAAAGGAAATCCTAAACAAAACGAAAAGACAAGCCACAGAATGGGAGAAAATATTTGCAAAGGAATTGACTGACATGGGATTAATCTCCAAAATTTACAAACACTGCCTACAGCTCAATACCAAAAAAACAAACAACCCCATCAAAAAATGGGCAGAGGATCTAGGCAGACAGTTCTCTAAAGAAGACTTGCAGATGGCAAATAAACACATGTAAAGGTGTTCCACATCACTCCTCATTAGAGAAATGCAAATCAAAACCACTCTGAGGTACCACCTTACACCGGCCAGAATGGCCATCATCAAAAAAACTACAAACAATAAGCGCTGGAGAGGGTGTGTAGAAAAAGGATCCCTGTTACACTGTTGGTGGGAAGGCAAATTGGTGCAACCACTGTGGAAAACAGTATGGAGATTCCTCAGAAAACTCAAAATAGAATTACTGTTTGATCTAGCAATCCCACTCCTGGGCATCTATCCAGAGGAAACCATGACTCAAAAGGACACATGTACTCCAGTGTTCATTGCAGCACTGTATGCAATAGCCGGTCATGGAAACAACCTAAACGCCCATCGACAGAGGAGTGGATAGGGAAGATACGGTACATACACACAATGGAATATTACTCAGCCATTGAAAGGAATGAAATAACAACATTTATAGCAACATGGATGGACCCAGAAATTATCATGCGAAGTGAAACCAGTCAGACAATCAGACAGCAACACCCAATGCTACCCCTTACATGTGGAAACTAAGAAAACACAATGAACTTCTTTGCAGAACAGACAATGACTCAGACTTTGGAAAACCTTGGTTTTTCAAATAAGACAGTCTGGGGGGTGGGGGGGATACACTGTTGTTTTGGGACACAAAATCTATAAAATTGACTTGTGATGATTTTTGTACACCTATATTTGAAATAAAATTCATTAAGTTAAAAAATCAGATCATATGAAATATTGCTAGAAATACAGCTTTTCTTCCATATGATCTTTCACAATTTTATTCAAACTTTTTCAGTTTAACGTATTGCTTAGTCTGTACTGAATCTTATATAAAAGGAATCATGCTCTAAAAAATACATTGTACAATATTGTGATTATAGTTAATAGCATTGGTTGCATATTTGGAAGATAAGAAACATGTCTCAAAACTTCTCAACAAAAAAACAAAGGAACATGTAACTATGTATTTTGCCAAAATTTAACTAGGATTATTGTGGTGATTATTTCACAATATATACAAATAAATGTTATGTTGTGTACCTGCATCTTGTATAATGTTATGTTTCACTTGTACTTCAAAAAAATCCAAATTTTGGAGTTTCTGCTGTGTGCAGCAGAAACAATCCCACTAATATCTGTGAGGATGGGGTTAGATTCCCTGGCCGCTCACACTCTGTGAGCTGTGTGGTATTGATGTGAGTTGTGATGTAGGTTGCAGATGCTGTTCAGATCCTGTGTTTCTGTGGCTTAAGCAGGTGGCTTTACCTTGGATTCCACCCTTAGCCTGGGAGCTTCCCTATGCTGCACCTGAAGAAAATACATGAAGAAAATCCAGTTTCCTTCATGTATGTTGTTACAGATAATTATTCACATAATGATAGTGTAAGTACTTTCTACACTACAGTTATATGTTGATATTGTTATATATACTGATAATGTTATATAGGTAATATATAAATATTATTTTGTTTGAAGTTACTCACCAAATCTGAGTCCAAAATATATATTTTATTTTTTACAGAAACCATTAAATTTACATTAGTCATAAAATATTGAAGATAAGTAAAATTCTAGTACATGGAATTCCATCGAATACTATGCATCTATACGTTTGTTTAAACTAAATTTAGGTGCTTAGTTGCCCTTTTTAAATGAGAAATGTGTAACATGCAGATGCTTGATTTATTTCAATTAATGGTTTCTTGTTGGGCATAACCAGATAAACAATGGCTAGAGACTCCAGGATCTATTACAAATTTTAAAAGTACAGTGAAAACTTCACCTCAAAAATTGTGATTTCATTGTTTGGAAAATAAAAAAAAAAATCATTGAATGAAATCGTCACTTCAGCTGAAATGTGTTTTCAATTTTGTCCAGTCAAACTTCTGGCAACTACTTTAATAGAGATTTAAATTCTTTCAGGGTCTTAGCCCCCAAGAGTTGTTTTATGCATTCTGTAAAACCAAGCAGCCATTATCACACCTTTCTACTAACCTAATCAGAATTTCCCATTTCCATTTGAAGACAGTATTCAATATCCAGAAGCAGTTTTGGCTTTGGGTGAGCATAAGACTTTAAACGGCACGTTTTTGCAGAGGTGCCTGCTTCTCCAAGGCAGACCGGGAATTTGCAGCTGACAGGCTTTGGGGAGTTCTTCTGGATGCCAATATCCACAGACATCCAGAATGTGCAGCCTTCCAGAAGTGAGATCACTCACAGTAGACTCTGGTGAGTAAGGCATTTACTTCAAATATCTTCATGGCTAATAACCCAATTTCTCTTATCCAAATACTTTCCATGTAACTGTTGGCATCCTTAGGTCTTCTCCAAGCAAACAATGAGTTTTCTCAGTTTTATAAAATGACCTCAATATTTAAAATACCTGTCGCTAGAAGAATTGTGGTATACTGATATTTGTAATATTCACAATAGTCATTTTTTATTTCATTGCCTTACATAATATTAGATATTTTTATTTCTTGGAATTTTCCCCTAATTATTTGTAGTTATGGAACACATAAATCACATGAACTATTCAATGGAGTGTATACATTTCGTGGTCATTATACAGATCAATATACAAGTTAAATTTGTTGAAATAATTACTATAAGATGTAAGTTCTCATTCACTTCCTGTTTAATGCCTTCCATCTGCAGTCTAAACTTGAATAGTGTTCAGAATAAACCAATTAACTGGTAGGGACTCCCAAGAAGAGGCACTGATCCCTCTTATAAACAAAGGTGATACAGTCATACTTTCATTAAATCCATCTCTGGATAGTCCAGTATAGAAAGGACATTCCCCTGTTTATCCTAACATTAAAACAAATAATGCCTACTGGTTATCATTGTAGTTTGATCACTCACCACTTCAAAATGTGAAGTTCTCTGATTGTCTAATTTTAATCTGGGAGTAATCATTTTTCTCTATCAGAGATAACAATTTTTTACCTGTTTTCTCAAGAGTGGGATTTTTGCTGTTTACGTTGGAAGCAAAAACTCCACCATTTATGGATTTAGGACTCCAAAGTTGAAGCTAACACTGATTAAACCAACTTTAATTATAGATGAAATAATGTATTTGTCTTTAAAAGAATGTGATCTGTCAGTTGGGAGGCAGGATGCCTAGAGACTGTTAACATAGCGGGAGTGAATACAAGTGTGTGCTAAAGTCAGGAAATCATGGTAGGAAAAGAAGGAGAAGGAGGAAGAAAGATAAGAAGAAGAAGAGGAGGAAGAAGGAGAAGGAGAAGGAGGAGGAGCAGGAGGAGGAGAAGAGAAGGAGAAGAACAAGAAGAAGGAGTAGAAGGGGAAAGCGTAGAATAAGAAGAGGAAGAAAGACACAAATGAAAACACAGAGATTAAGACTCTATTGGTTTCTGTACCAATCAAATAGTAAACATCATTCTGGAATCATCCTGTCTTTAACCTCTGCCCTAATCTTCTTTTTTTCTTTTGTCTATTTAGAGCCTCACCGTGTCATATGGAGGTTCCCAGGCTAGGGGTCGAATCAGAGCTACAGCTGCCAGGCTATGCCACAGCCCCAGCAACTCAGGATCCAAGCTCTGCCTGAGACCTACACCAGAGCTTAGGGCAACACCAGATCCTTAATCTACTAAGTAGTCCAGGGATAGAACCTGCATCCTCATGGATAATAGTTTTGTTTGGTAACCTCTGAGCCACAATGGGAACTCCCCCTTTGCCCTACTCTTTTGACTTTCCAAGGAAGGTATGATTGAGAATATTATTTATTTGAAACAAAAAAGGTTTTAGGACTCTCCTACTTTATTTTACTATTTGTATCTTAACATTAATAGAACCTGTGAGTATTCACCATTTATAGGCAGGTTTGCAGAGGAAATAAGCAGCGGGAAAATTAGAGTTCTAGCCTTTGTCCAAAGGCTTTTTTTTTACCTTATCAGGGCAGAATAATGACTTTTTGCTTACTATCTCTCTTTCTCCATAATTTTCCGAAACTTGGATTCAGAAGGATTCATGCAAACCTTCCAAAATGAACTCACATGCTCCATCTGTGGGAATTATTTCATAGACACCATCACCATAGACTGCGGGAAGAACTTTCACAGTCCCTGCCTGTGACTTTGCTGAGAGGAAGAACAAACCCCCAAGAGCTGCCCTGAATATAAGGCAATATCAGAGAAACCAGATTTCAAAACCAATGTTGTGCTCAAGAGGCTGGCTTCCCTTGCCAGATAGGATAGAGCTTCCCACAGCAACAGCTCTGAGGAGCAGATCTGTGGGACACACAGAGAAGCAAACAGTCTCTTCTGTGAGGCTGACCAGACTCTACTCTGTGGCCCCTGCTCTGAATCCCCAGAACATGCTGCCCACATCCACCAGCCAATAAAATGGGCTGCTGAAGAAGGCAATGCAGGCAATGCTTCCAGAACAATTTTGAATCTAGAGGCTCCTAAATTGGACAGAAAGTTGAGAATGAGAATGAAGTTCATGTGAACAGAGATGGTGGTGGTGGTGATTGTTCAATGTAGATCCCAAGGTATAACTGGGTCTTTTCAACTTTCCAAATAGGTGGAAATGCTGCATCCTGGGACATGTGGCAGCGTCAGGAATGCAGGCTTCTGATGACAGCTTGATGATTTCTTAGTCAGGGTACAAAATTTCTGAGACTCCACTTCTCAGGAAATGGAATCCTAAGAGTTCTCAAGTATGTCTCTCTGTCATTTCTGATATTCCAGACATTGGAATCAAATTAGGTTAATGTGGAAATATCTGACTATTTCATTCTAACTTGAGATTACTGATTTCTCAACAACTACCATTATCATATAAAGAGATGTAACTTACAATATCATCTTCTATGTCATGTAAGGCTCATATATATCTTGCAGGAGACACTTCTAAAGAGAATGGTTTCTTATGCAAAACCATCTGAATCAGGACACTAGGAAAACCCAGTCATTAGAGGTCAGAATGAACTTTACTTTTTGGCATTTTAGAGCAACACCTGTGGAAGTTCCCAGGCTACGGGTTGAATCAGAGCTATACCTGTTGGCTATGCCATAGCACATTAGCAAGGGATACAAGCCGCATCTGTGACCTAAAGCACAGCTCACCGTAATCCCAGATCCTTAACCCACTGAACAAGGCCAGTGATAGAACCCTCATCCTCATGGATCCTAGTCGGGTTCATTAACCACTGGCCATGAAGGGAATTCCAACCTGCTGTATTTTTTTTATGGAGATGCATATCATTCTAGCTTAGACTGTTAGCTAAATTCAAGTTCCCAGTTAAAGGGTAGTGGTCTCTTCCCTGGAAAATTCGCAGCTACAAACGACCTATCAGTAATCACAGGTATACAAGTCAGTCCAAGCTAGTTCAAAGAATTATAGTATGTGAGGAAACCAGGGCATGAAAATTATTCCTGGTCCAAGTTTTGAAAATTTTGATAAACCTCCTCAGATATAGAGCATAAGGCTCCATCACACCAAGTGTGGCTGTAAGGAAGGGGAGAAGAATAGAGTCTGCCAAGAGGAGAAATCGAGAATAGTGTTTTAAACTGGATAATATGGGATTAACCTAATTTTTAAAAATTAGAAAATTCAAGCAAGGAACAAGAGGAAAAAAATTCATGTAAGATAGGAAATGATGGAGTAAGAACCCTGACGAAATCTCTGGGGAGAGAGAATGGGAACCCTCAGAGGGCTGGATTTAAACAGGGAAAGAGACTAGAAACATAGAGAAAGTGTGGACAAGAAGGACCAGCAAACATTCAAGTCACTTTGTGGTGTGAGGCAGAAAGTGTATCCAGAGTATTCTGGCTGTCCTTAAAGAAATAATTTTGGTAGGTTTCTGCTGACTGAGGATAAGTAATGCTTGGAATCCACAATCTCTGCAGAACTATGTGACCTTAAGGAAGGGGATGATTACAGCTCAATGCCAGAAGATGCATCTGTTTCTCCAGGAGGAGGAGCAATTCCATCTGGGGTCATTGGAGACAGAAGCAAAGGAAACTGCTCAAGAACTCAAGGAGACTGTTTTCAGAATGACTCAACAGAAAGAAAACCTGAAAGAAATGTACAGAATGCTGACTGAGATGTGCCACAGACCTGACACGGAGCTGCTCCAGGTGAGGAGGGGGTTCCATCCTCAGAGAAGGGCAGTATTACCCAGGCATTGAAATGTCACCTGCAGGTACTGTTACTGTCAGAAAATGGGTGATGTTCCTTGACTCCCATTGTTATATATGTGTCCAGTCTCTTATTTCCTTACACCTTGATAATATTTTGGTAGTCTTTTTGCTCTTTTTCTATGTAGCATATAACAGAATTATTTTAGTGTGATCAGGGATAGTGTCCCCACTGATTATCAAAAGCCAGAAAAATTCTGTGAACAGGGAAAGTTAATTTTGTTGGAGTAATTTTCAAATTAGAGTCCCCTAATCCATGATCATGCTCTGTTATCCCACACTTACTGAAGACACTGAGGTATTGCCTGCTTTTTTTTGCTATGTTTCCCAGATCTGTAGCAACTGGGAAGGTGATTGTGAACTTAATTAGCAGATGCAGAAGTCAGCACAGCCAGTCATTCACTGCTAGGAAGTACCTGATTAGGAGAACATTATTTCTAGAAGCCTGACTGATTTGTTCCATCCTTGGCTTTTCTCTGTAGCTTGGTAATGTTTTCTAAGATTCAATATTTTGGAATTGATAGAACATTTTAATGCACTCTATGATTAGTTTTATATGTTTCTTTTATTTGCTTTGTTCTCACTTGATTTTTTTTTTTTTTTTTGGCCAGGTTTGGCTTATGGAAGTTCCCAGGCCAGGGACTGAATTGCAGTTGCAGCTGCGATCTAAGCCACAGCCACAGCAACAGCAGATCTGAGCCACACACACAACCTAGCATGCAGCTTTAGGCAATGCTGGCTGGAGCCTTAACCCACTGTGGAAGTCCAAAGATGAACCCCCATCTTCCCCAACACTATGTTGGGCTCTTAACCTGCTGAGCCACAACAGAAACTCCCCTGAATTGCTTTGATCATCATAATTTGTGAGATTGCTCCTTGGGAACAAGACTGGGTAATGAGTGGCATTGGAAACTTACATGTTGTTGCATCATTACATCCACTCTTCCTGCCCTCCTTCCTTCCCTGATGAAGTCAGTTATGTTCTACTCTCTGTTCTGCTATTAAGATAAACTCTGACTTCTTCAAAATTGGTTGTGGTGTGGCTGCACAACTACAAGTACAATAAAATTCATTGAATTAAAAAACAAAAGTGCATGACATTTTTTAAAAAAAGGAAAGCTTCTGATTTTTCCTTAGAGAGGTATTATAAAAAAAATAACTTCCTGAATGAACAAGAATCCTAAAGATGCAA
This sequence comes from Catagonus wagneri, assembly GCA_004024745.2. NCBI lineage: Eukaryota > Metazoa > Chordata > Mammalia > Artiodactyla > Tayassuidae > Catagonus > Catagonus wagneri. Next base: position 364,296 of record PVHT020000502.1, read on the forward strand.
CAGGACAAAACTCTCATGATTAACATGGTCTTTTTCTTTTATTCCATTGCAGGACTTGGGAAGTGTGTATCTTCATTAAGAATTTCTGATTTCTGAAAATGTTTCTCTCTTTTTGATGACATGGATGCATAGTCATCACTTGGTACCATGGGGAATCGGTCCACCATCACCCCCAACTAAACCCTAGGATACACACTCCCTTAGACAAAATGGCACAATATTTACTTATAACTTACAAGAATCCTCCTAAACACTTTAAATCATCTCTAGACTACTTATTAATAACTAATATAATGTAAAATACGAATCTCAGTAATTCCAGAAATGGAATAATCTGAAATTTATTTACTTATTTATAGAGAAGTGGGAATCTGAAATTTGGTATAATTTACATTTAGGAAAAATAAATTTTATGTTCCTGTGAGTAAAGGATATAATGTACACCAAGGACCTCAAAATGGGGGAATTCTCATGAAAGAGCTTGGATTAAAAACTGTTTTCCTGGTAATGATATTGTGATAAGCCTTTGGCCCTGAAGTCTAACTTATGTCATTCTTTACAGAAGTGAATTGGTAAAGATGCAAAATCCTCAGCAGGTGAACCCAGGGCTCCCTCCCTGGCCTGTTACTGGAATGCTGGCCATGCCGAACAACTTCAGAGGTAAGAGTCAGCCCTTCGGTGATCAGGTCAAATCCTTTGTTGGTCCTTGGGAAGGAGGCTTCTCTCATTTTAATTCTTTCTGACATGATGGAATTACATGGCTTTCCAGAATTTTTAGATCTTGACTGCCCATATAGTCATATTACAAAAATCAAGACTGAACACTGTGACAGACAGTTTACTGAAAATGCAAAGCAAGATACATCTGACATGGATGTAACTGTTAATTAAATTTTAATTGCAAGAAGAAAGCAATCATCCTGGTCATGTGGTTATAAAGAGATTTTTTTCCTCAGAGTAGCATTCTGTATTTGGTGGTTATTCAGGTTATTTCACTCTAGAAAATTTAAATACAACATTGCTTCTTTATAATGTGTTCCATGTATGTGTGATAGACTACCTTTATCACACACTGTACAAAGAGTATTGATTTTTTATAAAATTATTAAATTTTGACCAAAACCCCCTAAATTTGGCCTAGGCAAAATAATGTATTGTCATTAGGTCAATCTCAAAGCAACTGAAATTTGAGGAATATGTGAACATAATTTGCCAGAACATTCTTTTCAGAAGCTTCCACGTACTAATTGATGGAATTCTATCAAATGTTTTAACCTTTTAAAACCTAACAGTAGAGATTATAGCCCAATAAATACCCACAGACTAGCAAAGTACTCTGTAAATATTAAATGGCATTAAAGACAAAAGACAAAAGTGTTCTAAAGTAAAGAAACAAATTTTATGTATGTCCTAAATAAACTAACATGTAAATGACATTCAAAGAGACTTCACACAGGTCATATTATGTATGAACACTTTTTCTTTTTCCACATAATTTGAGGTGTTGCTGTATTCAGTAGAGGTGGTAATATCTCTTGTTCCTCACAGAAGGGCCAGTCTGGACTCTCTTTGCTGTCTTTCTGCTTTGCTTTTCCTTGGAGGAGGGAAAATGAAAAGACTCATTGGGTAGAGGGCCCCTGGCTCAAAGGACATGGAATCCCCTTGCTGACCTGATTTTCTCTTTCTTCAGGGGAGAACGTTCTGAGTCAGAAGATGAACATTCACAACGTGAGCCTTTCAGAGTATAGTGCAAGTGTGATATTTGAAGATGACCCTCACGGTGTGCCCAGAGAGCCCCAGCGTGAGGAGAGATTTCTCAGCAGGGGCTCAGGCCCTCCCCTCTGGGAGGCATTATTTGGAGGTGGATGCAACATGCTCCTCAAAGAAGATCCTGGGAATCTCCAAAGACTTCTGCATTAGGGGACAAGGATAGATGTATCAGCATAGATTCTGAGGAAGCATTATTTTAATTTTCTATGAAGGTCAAGAATAACTACAGTCTCTGCACCAACTCCCCACCCTTAATTCAGTATTGAAAAGGCCCCTGGGTAGGATTTGTTTGTTTCTGGATTATGACAATGACACTATGGGCTTCTATGACATTTGCACATGTTCCCTCATATATGCTTCCCTTCCTTCCTCCTTCTCCTGCCCTCTGAAGCCTTATCTTTTCCTTAGTTCCCCAAGAGGAGTCAAGTTCTGTGACCATTTATTTGGAGAACTTCTGAGGAACCTACTGTACTAACCCTCATGTGAGGCCACAGGATGATACCTGACTGTCTCTGGGCAGACTGTAATTTATGGGAACAGAGTTATTGTATGTTTATAAAGTGGGATAACCATGTGGAATGTCTAAATTTGTTAATTAAATTATCCATTAATAAAATTTGTATTAGGGAGCATTTCCTAGTACGTAATCAATTGATTTTCCTTTTTGTTTTTTAAATAATGGCTTAGTAAAACGACAGTTACACACCACAAGGTTTATCTATATTTTAAGCAAAGAGTTTTACTGGTATATTTGAACAACACTGGGTAGAAGAATGAATGGTGTGTATCTTAGCTTAGTAAACAAAAGGAGCTCTTGGGTGGCCTACTGCTTAAAGGATTAGGCCTTGCTGCTATGGTGGCACAGGTTTTATGCTTGACCCCAAAAGTTCTGAACTCCTCAGGTGTGGCAAAAATAAAGAAGTACTTTTGGAGTTGCTGCTGCTGCTCAGTGAGTTAAGAATCTCACTGCAGCTGCCAAGGTTGCTTCAGAAGTACAGGTTCAGGAGTTCCCTTTGTGGCTCAGTGGTTAACGAACCCGACTAAGAACCATGAGGTTGCGTGTTTGATCCCTGGCCTTGCTCAGTGGGTTAAGGATCCAGCGTTGCCGTGAGCTGTGGTGAAGGTTGCAGATGCGGCTCGGATCCCACGTTGCTGTGGTTGTGGCAAAGGCCACCAGCTACAGCTCCTGTTAGACCCCTAGCCTGGGAACCTCCACATGCCACAGGTGTGGCTCTACATAGAGGCAAAAAGACAAAAAAAAAAACAAAACAGAAGTACAGGTTCACTTCCAGGCCCTGTGGGTTAAGAAGCTGGCATTGCTGCAGCTGCAGCATAGGTTGCAGCTTGATTTGGATTCTGTCCCTGTCCTGGCAATGTCCACATGTCTTGGCAGTAGCATATATATATATATTTCTATATATAGTAGCATATATATAGTGTGTGTGTGTATATATATATATATATATATATATATATATATATATTCTGTTCATGTGAAAGCAGAGCAGTATATTTCATTAGAAAGTATTCATTCTAATGACATGTCCAGCAGAATGTTTTAGACCATAATTTCCTCAAGTTCAGTTTGTAATATCCAATTCACAAAAATTTAAGAGCTGGATGTATTTTGTCCTCTTTTTACATGGTGCAAAAGGTAGCTCCACTGTACCTTCAGGCCTGCATCTCAAAGGAAGCCATTCAGTGCATAATGGAGTGAAAGTCCTTGGCTTTTTACCATTTTCATTGTCTCTCCCTCCTTTCTTCATTCTTTCATTCCTTTTTCTTTCTTTCTTTCTTTGTTCTTCTTTCTTTCTTTCTTTCTGTCTTTCACTCTTTATCTCTTTCTCTCTTTCCCTGTTTCTTTCCCAATAACATCTGGAAGTTGCCTGGACAGAAATTGAAAGAACCCACACCACTGCAATAACCTAAACCACTGCAGTGACACTACTGGATCCTGAAATGCTGTGCCACTAGGCAACTCCTAATTGTCACCTAATTTTGATCATTTTACTCCACTTTCCTGGATCATTTCTCTTATCCTAGGTTTCTTGATTGAATGACGTTTTTTTCTGTAGAGTTCCCTTTATGGTAAGCCCTGGTAAAATTGGGTGGGATGCAGGCTGGAGGGGTGACAAGGATTCATTTTGAAGGGTATAGATGATGTATCTGAAAATAAAACATATATTTCAAACTAGAAGTTCAGGCACTTTTTCATTTTATTTTAAGGGCAAATAAATAATAGAATGGACACGTAACAGGTGGAGGTGCAGTCATCTAATTTATGACCTAGGAGAAGCAAATTTCTTTCCCTTTATCTGCATAGAACCTAGAACAATCACACTATCACACTACAGAACTTCAAGTAATAATTCACCTGCTGGATCTTGAATGTGAAGAAGTTTGAGCTCTCAGTTTGCTGCTTGAATAACTGGGACCATGTAAGTGGCCTCAAATCCTAGAAATGGTTCTGCCCCAAATGGCCAACACCATTGGTACAAAGATGAAAGTATGAAGTTACTGGAAAGAATGGAGAATAATCCCCTGTCCAATGACAGCCACACATTCAAAAGAACCCAGTTGGGCTGCTATGGGCAGGAGGCATGGGGACTGGGTCACTGATGAGCTCAGGGAAAGCCTCCTCTTGGCCACGCTCTGCCCACAGTTGCTGATGCTGCCCCCTTCCCTCCCCAGGCCCTCTCTCCCTCATTCAACTCCCTGGACAGGCCCCCTGACCATGCTGCCAGAGAGCCGCTACCACTGCTGCCAGAGGATGCCCTGCACAACAGAAATCTAAGAATGGGAGCATCTTGGCTGTATGGAATTTAGCATCAAGACAGTCTACTTGCTGTGGCATAGGCTGGCAGCTGTAGCTCAGATTGGTACCCTATCCTGGGAACTTACAAATGCCGTGGGGGTTTCACATAAAGGATAAAAATTTTAAAAAGTCTTCTTTCTGTCTCAAAGGTTGTAAAGTGCATGATGATGAAGCAGACACCAGAAATCCTTGGCAATACAAATGGAAAGACTCTGAGGTGTTACATGAGTCAAAATTGCTCTGTGTTCCTCAGCAAAACTCAGCTTTCTGCCAATCTGCAGGAGGGGGTCATACAGAGGTTTAAAGGCCACGAGGTGGTTCTTTCATGGATGAGAAGCTGAAAGACACCTCCAGTGTCTTCAGTGGAGAGCTTGGTGCTCATGATGCCAGGCGGCATCTTGATTCCCAGGAAATGAAGGGTCTGGGGACACCACCCCAGTCAACAGTGGGTGGCTCTTTGCAAATTAAGCTGAAATTCACCAAAACATACATGAATGGGAAACCCCTCTTTTAATCTTCCACATATTGGGGAGGGTGTTCCTGCTGTGTCCAAGTTGGAAGAAAGTTGACCAAAAAAAAAAAAAATAAGTTGAGGAAGAATGAGAAGAGAATCATAAAGTATGACTCCTTCCTGGAGCAGGGCCTTGTCAAAGTAGCCCTGGTGTCCAGGATCTCCTGCCCCTCAGATGAACAGATTCCAGCTGACAAATAATTTTGTGCAAACAACAGTAGAGACAAAGACCAGCTGCTGAAATACAATGTCCAGGAGCCGGTGTGGTGCAAGGAGTCCAGTTTTCCCCCTGTGGACATGCATGGTCTCCGCAGATCCACTTCTGCCCACCTAAGCCAAACTGGAAAGTCAGAAAAACAGTGCGCGCTTGCATTACATAGAGTTCACTGGTGATGACCCAGAAAGAGCTTGGATATTTGAGAAGACCCTATGTAATTTTTGAAGGAGAAAAAGAGTTTGAAAAATTATACCAGAAATTGCCAAGCAGGCACTAATGAAAACTGAGAAATTAAGATGTCAAAACCTAGTTGAGGGAAACTGAGAGCCCAGTGGGACAATGGGCAATTGTTCAGGCAGGAGCAGCTGCCAGCATGTTCACAGAGGTGAGAGAAACCAAGTTCACCTTTCTCTACATGGGAGACCAGCTCAGTCTGAACCCCCACCAAGGTGGCTAAGGAAGCAGACATTGCTGTGGACTCCTTGCGAGTCCTGGAGGAAACTTCTGATGACCCCACGTACACAAGACAGGAGGGCATTCCTGCCAAGAGGTGGTGGACAGACAAGATGTCTAGTGCTGCTGAGAACAGAGACTGGGACCCTGGGACAGTGAAGACCACTCCTCAAAAGACAGTAGAAATCACCCCCAAGTCAAGATTGGTGGCTCCTCCCTGCAGGAGGATGGCCCTGACCTCTATCCGAGAAGCAGGAAGGGCAGTGGGGCAGCCCAGTTTCTGGTCTTCTGTTAGAAGCCAGGGGACCAAGTTGTAAGCGAGCACTGGGACAGCTCTACCAAGAACACTGTAGAGCTGTTGGGGTCACAGTGTGATGTGCTCACAGAGAAGCAGAAAGCACGCTCAAACACCACATTTTCCCTCCTGGTGCCCTCCCAGTCCAAGAAAGACTCCGGTAACTCTAATGGGGAACAAAAGTAACCACATGCAGAGGACCCAGGACCCTACGGAAGAAGTTGAAGTTAAGGAGGCACCAGGTAGATACTCGGGACCAACAGGCACAGCGTTAGACAGAGAGAGATGGTCACTGACCAAGCAGCCCACACAAATGCTGGCAAGGCCATCAAGGAAGCCTCTTCACTGTAGAACTGGATAAGGCAGGCACAAAACATCTGTGTGACAAGTGCAAGCCCCTGAAGAAGCTGCCCTCCCCCTACTCCCAGGCAGCTGCATCACTTGCATTTGGCCAAAGATCCTCTACTTCTGAATTCCTAACTTAGAAAGAGATCTTGGCTGAACCAGGAGACCAGACCCTGGAGTCCTGGGACTAGAATGTGGATGAAACTCGCACTGAAGTTTCTGTGTCATCTTAGAGGTCTGAGAAAAGAATGACTGCCAAGAAGGGGCATGGGTGTCAGCTGTGCAAGAAGAAGCGAAGCCTGGCACTGTGCCAGGAATTCCACCTGCACTTCCTGGGCCCCTCACATGGCCAGAAGGGAGGCTCACCTGCCCAGAGTTCAAGGGAATCCCTAGAAACACAGAAGAGCAAGAGTAGGTCCCTGTCCTTCAAGCACATTAAGGTGAATAAGCTTCATGGGAAAGTGCAGATCCTCTTCAGGGGTTCACTCGTGCTTCATGTGCAAGGAGAGCAAGAGGAAGGTCCTGTGCTGCTTCCTGTTGCAGTGTGGGAACATCTACCATGAAGCCTGCACACACAGGTTCCTACTGCCAATGTTCCAGAGCTGGGGCTTCCGCTGCCCCGCTGTACAGTTGTGTGAACTGCCATGCAACCAACCCTTTGAATCCAAGACCATAAAAATGTAAAACAGTGCAGTGCATTGCTGTCTGGTGGCCTACAACAGCAGGGACATGTGTCTGTCAGCAGGCTTCTCTGTGACTGGCTCCAACAGCATCATCTGTGTGGCCCACATCACCACTTGGATGGGCAAGATATACAAAGCCCCCTCATCATTGCTGGTGCTTCCTGTGCTCCAAAAGGGAAGACTTGTTGAGCTTCAAGTGCTGCTGACCGCCTTCCATCCCGACTGCCTCAACATGGAAATGTCTGAACACAGCTGCTTCTGCAATGTCTGCAGGGTTAGGAAGAAGCTGCACTTCCAGGATGTCACCTAGGTGAAGCTTGGGAGAAAGAGATGGTGACCAGCAGAAGTTTTCCATAACAAAAATGTGCCCCTAGGTGTTCCCATTGTGGCCCAGCGGAAACGAAACTGACTGGTATCCATGAGGATCCGGGTCCAATCCCCAGCTTTGCTCACTGGGTCAGGAATCCGTTTTTGCCTTGATCTTGCAGATGTGTCTTGCATCCCTCATTGTGGGTGGCTGTGGCTAGGCCAGCAGCTGCAGTTCCGATTCAGCCACTCCCTGGGAACTTCCACATGCTGCAGGTGTGGCCCTAAAAAGCAAGCACAAAAAATCCCATAAAATATTCCCCCAAATAATCAGAAAATACAGTTCAAGACTGGAGAATTCCACGTGTTTTGCTTTGGGTCTGCAGATTATTACAGGGAGTGTTGGGCACTAGACTTCACTTACTTACAGGGGAACCAGGGCAGCCACGACCAGAGGGTCAGAGGGAAACAAAGAGTCTTCAAAAACAAACTGCAAGAAGCTGAATCTCACTTCCCTGGAATCAAACTGCAAAGGGAATCCCTAGAAACACAGAAGAGCAAGAGTAGGTCCCTGTCCTTCAAGCACATTAAGGTGAATAAGCTTCATGGGAAAGTGCAGATCCTCAAGACTGACACCTCCGTGGTCCCAAAGTGCTACTGCTGCCCATCCAGGAGCAACTCTTTGGCTCTGTCTCTGACGGTTTGACCTGGATGCTGATGTTTGAGTGGAGCCTCCAGGTGTGCCTGGCTGGTGAGTTCTGCCTGAATCAGTGCTTCATCAAACTCCAGCACCCAGTGACCAAGATCATCAAGACCCTCTACCAAAGTTGGAGCCTTGTGGCCAAGAGGGACACAAGAAAGGAAGAATTTGTAAATGAGTACATTGGGGAGTTGACTGAAGAGGAGTGCATGGCTAGGGTCAAGGACAAGCAGAAGAACAACATCACATGCACTTCTACAAGTTCACCATCCACGAAGAGCAGGCACTTGAAGCGAGCCCCAAAGGGAGCTATTCCCAATATATGAGTAGCAGCTGCCAGCTCAACTGTGAGACCCTCAAATGGACAATGAATGGTGACGCCCACGTGGGCTTGTTTGCTCTGCATGACATTCCCGTAGGGACAGAGCTGACCTTTAAATACAACCTTCATTGTCTGGGGAACAAGAACAGTCTGTCAGTGCAGAACCTCCCACTGCAGTGGGTTCCTCAGGGACAGGTCAAAGACCTCAGCATCATTTTCATCAGCGGACAAGGACAAAAAGACCAAGAAGAAAACAAGGAGGCCCTTCGGGGAAGGTGAGGGTACAAAGAAGTCTGAAGATGACTGCTTCCTCTGGGGGACAGCGTTCAGCTGGTGTTGTGCGACCACACGTCCTGCACCATGTCCTACCACCTGCCCTGCCTGGGCATAGAGGGCTGAGGATTGGGGACTGGCCTTCTGGACATGGCCAGAAGCCACCAGAACAGATGAACAGGCCTCCAGGGGAGGGACAACATCCCACCACTGAGCCATCTTGGCAGAGCCCAGCTGTGCCCACATTGAGGAACTTCAGCCACACAGTTCCCTCTGTGCAGAGCATAGTCCAGGACAGAGGATTCACACCTGTTCTCTGATGTCATGGAGGTTCTCTCCCATCTCTGCTCTTAGGTTACAGTTATGATTGAAAATTAACTGGCATATGAAATGTTTCTATCTCACCTGAAATGTCTAGACTTTTTTTCTTAAGTTCACTATTATCTCTTTAACCTTTTTCTTTAATTTTTCTTTTTAGGGCCCCACCTGAGGTATGTGGAAGTTCAAATATACTTGGGGTAAATATAGTGCTGCAGTTGTCTGCCTACACCAAAGCCACACATATGCTGGATCCCAGCATGTCTGCCACCCACACCACACCTCATGGGCATCTCAGGATCCTAAACTCACTGAGTGAAGCTAGGGTTCAACAGTTCATCCTCATAGATTCTAGTTGGGTTTGTAACTCCCTGAGTCACCAGGGGAACTCCCTCATCTCTTGAATATTAACAGTATTACCTGGCCTGCTTATCTGTGGCCATCACTGAGGAGAAGAAGGTGGGGTGAGGCCTGAGCAGAGACTCAGACCCTCAGTGACTTGGAAACCACTATTTTGATGATTTTGCTCTTATAGAATAGATGGATTTTTTTTGTACTAATGTAAAGATTGCCTCCAGACCCTTCTTTTTCCTCCTTGGGAGAAGCAGCCCAGGATGGGTGTGAGGGGAGCATAGTGTCTTGAGGTCCTGGTAGGTTCTTTCCAAGGCTCTGAGCTGATCAGTGCTACTGTGTTGGCCTTCACAGCACAGGCAGGTGGAGCTGCCTCCCTACCAAAATTTGTGTATTTTTGCAGTTGGCCATTCTTTACCAGTTTCTGGGTTTTATTCCCCATTTATTTTTGCTAAAGTGTTTCAGAAAGTAAAAAAATTGCAGTCAATAATGGGCTTGGAAAACGATGGGCTTGGAACACATTGCTTTTTAAGATATTTCTGAAGAAATGTGTAAACATTTAAGGTTACAAAGATTTTATGACTTGATTTGTTACTGATTATTTTTATGGTGAATCTAAGTATATCATTGGAGGAGTTCTCGTGTTCAGGGAGTTAAGGACCATGTGTTGTATCTGTGAGGATGCAGTTCCATCACTGGCATCCTCAGGGGGTTAAGGGTCTGGCATTACTGCAAGGTGTGACATGGTTTGCCGATGTGGCTCAGATCTGGTGTTGCCTTGGCTGTGGTGTAGGCCAGCAGCTGCAGCTCCCATTTGGCCCTTAGCCCTGGCATTTCCATGTACTTCAGGTGGGGCCTTAAGAGGTAAAAAAATATATATATTATATATTGTATATTATATATTAAATGATATGTACAATTTCATGCAAAAAAAACCTCCCTGAGAAGAGGAGGCACTGCTCACTGACTGCCAGAAAGCTTGTTTTTCAACCCTGGAAATGTGGAAATACAATTGAAGCCAGGAATCTAGAAACACAGCTCTAAAGGTATTTCTGCTTTTTTGGCAGTGGGAGGCAGATTTTCCACTTAATTAGACTTGATTATCCAGAAGCTTCTCAGCATAAACTTCTGATTCCTTCATCTTAGAAGGATTTCAGCAGGGCAAGAGCAGGAGAAATGCAGATGCCCAGGAGTCTCTCTCTTCCCATTCTTCATCCCCCTCTGCTCTTTCAGTGAAGCTCATGTTCAAGGAACTCTGGGGTGCCAGTCCTTCCTAATTATTCAGCCTGCTCTGTCCAGGAGTGGAGCAGACCTGTGGCCCCCCTCCACCATCCCCGTCCTTGGTACCCCAGGCACTAGAGGACGGAGGTGCAAACTCTGAGTGTAAAAAAGGGAAGGGGACCAGCTCTAGGACCACCTGTCCCTCCCGCATATCCACCATGGGTGACATCTGGGTGAACAGAGCCTTACTCCTTAATTTCCCCCCAGACCTGCCAAGTACAGGAGCCCTACTGGGTCTCCACAGAAAAGCCTTCTCTCTGGAGAAACCCACACAGAGTTGTCAAAGTTGGAGCACCTGCAGAAGCAGGGACAGGGAGCCCAGGATCACTAACACAAAGGACCACAGGGTCCCAGCCAGCTCAGAAGGAGGGTCTCACAGGGCAGTCCACCCTTGAGTCTGCGCTGAGTCTCCAGGGACCTTGCACCCACTGCAGGCATATTGCCTTTGTGAAGCTGCCCAGGTCACTCACTCCTGGGTCCAGTCCCTTAGGAAGCCTCCAGGATTCCTTGGTACTGCCACCAGCAGCTGCACACAGGACATTTTGTGAGCAGCTGGAAAACTGCTCTTTTTATGACCTGAATCTCTGCCAGTCTTTGGGACCCAGCTACTCTTGAGGATTTTCCAGGGCTATTGGAGCAGAAGGATTTTCCTCAGACCCACTTGAGATGCAGTCCTTGGGAGATGGGAGCCCTCTCCTAGCACCAGATCCTATAAGCAAGCAGGTGTCTGAAGCACTGCAGCTCAGAGGGCTGGTGCTCTGTCCCCTGGCCCCTCCTACTGGTAACTCTGTGCTGTCCAGGCTGCTTCAGTGAGATGGGAATCTCGGTGTTTTCATCCAGGAAGCCAGAAAGTTCTTCATTCCAATGGAGCCTAGAGCTGGACTTGTTGGAACCAGGCTCCCTCAGGTAGCTGGATGCTGGAAGCAGGGGTGGTGCTCGAGCTTCCTGTTGAACTTGGTCTTCATCTTCCATGACCTGCATGATGCTTACCCCTGAGCCAGATTATTTAGGAGTATGTCCCCCCGCATGCCTTCTGTGAGATCCAGGGACCAAGTCTACCTTCATAAAAGCAATATTTTTCTATAGATTGACTTATACACGTAGTCAAATATTTTTCAAAAGAAAGTGTCATAAAGCTAAATGAAATCAATATGCTTTATGTTTTTAACACACAACAAACATAAACAGTGAAATTCTTGTGTCTAAATAAAAAATGCAGTATAAAAAAGATAATAAAATACAAATACAAGTAATAACATTTTGACAATGAATACTGTAATTGAAGTTTTGGGAAAAGTTTGGAAGTTTTTCAACTCAGACCAAATAGTCATTTTCAAATATATATTAAATTCAAATGTATTATTTCTGTTGTTTTTTTCTTCCCTAAACTAACACCACCACACTGAATGATAAACAACCGAAAGTTAATTTTCTCATAGGTCAATTCTAAACCATTATTAAGGGTGACCTCAAGTATTTATGCCAAAGAAAAGCAACTTCAAGTGTTAACATTCTCATGAAGTAGGTAGAAAAATTAGTGACCCTTATTATTCAAGACCTAAATGAGAAAATTAAAATAATAGAGACTAATATCCTTTTCAACTGAATGATAATTTACTACCATCTGCAAATGCTACTGACAGTCATCTAAACTTCTCCAGCCACAGACAGTACCAGCCCCTTAAGAACTTCTCAGTAAACCCCAGGAGCTCTGTCTGTCTTTAGGTTAGGGCCGTGGGACTCTAAGTAAGCAGACTAGTAGGAGATGACAATGTGAAATGTCCAGACCAAAAAAGGAAGTCAAAAGAACGAATTGTGGTCCCCTTGGATTCAAAAGCCATGTACATCTCTGCAGGTTCACTTCCTACATGGCTCCATGACTCTGCTGCAACCAGGAAAGGAATCTGGGATCACACCCACAAGATGTGTGTGTGTGTGTGTGTATGTGTGTGTGTGTTGGAACCTGGAACACTGGGCAAGATGATTAGAATCCCTGCCCTCTCTGCCATGCTCACCCCACCCAGGGCTCTGGTCCCTTGGCCAAACATGCTCCCAGTCTTCCCCACCACACTCTGATTTCTATATGCCCTAATTTCTGGGTACACCTTGCTCTTTCTGCCTGCTGAACCCCTGGTCCTATAATTCCATCCTCCATCCACAGCCTCTGCATGACTCCTTCACTGCATGGGTAAAGGCACAGGATCAGAGGAGTCTCAAACCCCTTGCAGTGCTGAGTGAGACAGTGCAATACTCAAAGAAGAACAATCTCACAGATGACACAAAGAAGAGGCTCCTAGATTCGTACTTGCAAAGTGTATGCCACTCAGTGAAAGAACACCAGCCTTAATGGTGATTGGCTCCAAAAATTAACTCTGGCCTTTTATCCATAGAGACCTCTTGTAGATCTACTTCTGTGTAGCCACTCAGCTTCAAAGGCTCTGTTTGCACGAGGTGCTTGCAGCAGTCTTCAGTAGGTAGGAACACACCCAAAACATGTTCTCCTCTCTGACTTGGTATGAAAATGTGCCCCCTACATTAGAGGTTTCTCATAGCACACAGTGAGCGAGGGGATACACGCAGGATGACATTCACAAATATGACACAAAACAAGAAGTCTCAGGCTTCCTACTTGCTAAGTGTATGCCACACGGTAAAGGATCACCAGCCCCTATGGGGGTTTCCACAGGAAAGCTACCCTTGTCTTTTTCATACATTGACTTTAGCTATAACAGGGCTTATCGAGGTGTCCAAATATCAAAATTCTATGGCAGTAACGCAGGCAGTGAACTGAATTAGCTTGGAACATACTCAAAACTTATACTCCGTGGTGGAAACGGCTGAATGGGTATGAAAAGTCACTCTCTTCACTCTAGTGGAAAGGCAGCATTCACCAAGCTTGGCTGATAACCTCACAAGAGCAATCTCAGCAATAACACAAAACAAGAGGATTCTTGCTTCCTCCATATAATGTGTGTGCCACCCAGGAAAAGAACACAAGTCCCATTGGTTGTTTCCATCAGAAAGCAGCCCTTCCCTTTTTCCAAAACTGCTCTGATGTAGAACAAATTATTGAGCCACTCTGCTGCCAAATGAGGTGATTTCAATGGTCTTCAATAGTTAGAAACACACTCAAATCCTGTTCTATATTGTGGAAAATGTGGATTTGTTATGGAAAGGTGCTCTCTTCACTACAGGGCTAATCAGCACCTAGCGAGCTAGGGTGGTAATGGATAGACAGATACCTCACCTATGACACAGAAAAAGAGGCCTCTAGATTCCTACTGGCAGAGTGTATGCAGCTCAGGGAAAGAACAACAGCACAAATAACTGTGGGCCATGGAAAGCCACCCAGACCATTTTCCCCCCTACTAGAATTCTTTGAACTAGCTTGGATTGGCTTGTATATCTACGTTTACTCATAGGTCATTTGTAATTGCTATTTTTCCAGGGAAGAGACCACTACCCTTTAAGTGGGAACTTAATTTTAACTAAAAATGCAAGCTAGAATGATATCATATATATATATATATATATATATATATATATATATATGTT
>PVHT020000502.1:383801-397783 GCA_004024745.2 Catagonus wagneri
CAAGGGGGCGGGGGAGGGGTGGGAGGGAGTGGGGATAACTACTGCTTTAATGATGGAATAGCAAGGAGCTCCAACTGTAATGCACGGGGAACTATATCTAATTACATGTGACAAATCCATATATGTACATGTAATCAGGTCACCACATGGTGCAGTTGGAAAATCTGACAGAAATCTGTAAACCAGCTATAATGCAAAAGTATATATATATATATATATATATATATATATATATTCAGCTAAAAAATAAAAAAAGAAAGGAAATGGGAAAATCTGATTGGGTTACTCAGAAAGGTGTGATAATGGCTGACTGGTTTTACAGCATACAGAAAACAACTCTTGGGGCTAAGACCCTGAAAGAATTTAAATTTCTTTTATGGTAAATGCAAGAAATTTTTGTTTATCATTCATTCATTCATTCATTTATTTATTTAGTCTTTTTGCCTTTTTATCTAGAGCCGCATCTGCGGCATATGGATGTTCCTGGCCTAGGGGTCTAACAGGAGCTGTAGCTGCCGGCCTTCGCCACAGCCACAGCAAAGCGGGATCCGAGCCGTGTCTGCAACCTACACCACAGCTCACGGCAATGCCGGATCCTTAACCCACTGAGCAAGGCCAGGGATTGAACCCGCAACCTCACGGTTCTTAGTCGGATTCGTTAACCACTGAGACACGAAGGGAACTCCGATGCAAGAAATTTGGACAAAATTCTTTGAAAATACATTTCAGCTGAAGCAATGATTTCATGAAATGATTCTTTATTCTCCAAGCAATGAAATCACAATTTTTGAAGTGAGCCTTTGTACTCCACTTTTAAAATTTGTAATAGATCCTGGAGTCTCTAGCCATTGTTTATCTGATTACGCTCAACAATAAAACATTAATTGGAATAAATGATGCATCTGCACGTTACACATTTCTCATTTTAAAAAGTGCAACTAAGCACATAAATGTGTTTAAACAAATGTGTATGTATATAGTATTTGGTAGAATTTCATGTACTAGAATTTTACTTATCTTGAATATTTTATGACTAATATCAGAATAGTTTATGCAAAAATTAAATCTATATTTTGGACTCTGGTGAGTAATTTCAAACAAAATAATTTTATATATTACCTATATAACATTATCAGTATATATAATTATGCCAACATATGAATATAGCGTAGTAAGTACTTACACTATCGTTATGTGAATAATTATTTGTAACAAAATACATGAAGAAAATTGGATTTTCTTCATGCATTTTCTTCAGGTGCAGCATATGGAAGCTCCCAGGCTAGGGATGGAATCCGAGCTAAAGCTACTTGCTTAAACCACAGCAACACAGGATCTGAAGTGCGCCTGCAACATATACCTCAGTTCACCCCAATAGCAGATAAACCACTAACTGCAAGGGGCCAGGAATCTAACCCCATCCTTATGGATATCAGTGCGATTTGTTTCTGCTTCATCACAATGGGAACTCTGATAACTGGATTTTTTTTTTTTGAAGTATAAGTGACATGTAACATTATACAAGATGCAGGTACAGAACATAACATGTATTTGTATATATTGTGAAATAATGACCACAATAAGCCTAGTTAACGTTTGGCAAAATACATAGTTACACATTCTTTCCTTCTGATGAGAAGTTTTAAGACCTATGCTCTTAACATCTTACAGCTATGCAATCAATACTGTTAACTATAATCACAATGCCATATATTCTGTAGAATATAATTTTCAACATAATACAGGTGCCATGCAACCTGTAATTTGCTGACGCATATCACAATTTAACAAACCTCCAATGATTATATATGCTTTTTCACCAAGTTTGGGAATATAGGTTACATTTTTACAAATATATAAAGGTGATCTAGGTGTTGACATTATGGCTCAGCAGGTCATGGACTCAACATAGTGTTTGTGAGGATGTGGGTTCAATCCCTGGCCTTGCTCAGTGATTAAGGACTGGCATTGCCACAAGCTGTGGTGTAGGTCACAGATGTGGCCCAGAAACCTAGTGTTGCTGAGGCTGTCATAGGCTCTTGATCAATTTAATTTTAACATTTGATGGATATATGGGTATTTTTCCAATACTGCAGTGTTTCTGTTTGCGTCGATGGACAGGATAAGAGCAAGACCTTTCAGATGGAACAACACTGTTGACTGTAATGCTCCCAGTGATTCTCTGTACCTGGAAAGAAATTCACACACTGGCAGGGTCAGGATCCAGGACAGGGAATAGGGTTGAATGCTTATACTTATTGAGCTAAGTTAAACATCTGTTCCCATCTCACCTGGCTCTCTTGCATCTCCTCCGTGTCAGACAGTGGATTATTCATGATCTAGATGTTGCTACTGGAATGTGCATGTTGGTTGCAGTTTGTAAACTGAGGAAATCATCACATGCAGAATCCAGGTTTGACTCATGGTCATTGGGAGCTTCTGAAAATGGGAAGGGTCAAGCTGTCCATTGAAGCAAGTGAATACACTTCCCATATATTAAAAAAACAAGGTTAACTCAAAGGAGTCTTTCATACTTGATTCATATGGCATGTTCCTCCTCTTTTGTATCCAAGAGATTAATCAGTGCAGTCTCTTTACCTCCTCCCCACTAACACCTCAATGTGTCCAAAGGCCTCTGGGCCAGGTGGGGGTGTTCCTGGATTATGAAGCTGGTCTCGTGAGTTTTACCAATATGACCACCTGTTACCTCATTTGTACTTTCCTCTCCTGCTCTTTCTCTTCTCCTCTCAAGCCTTTTCTTTGCTCAGGACACTCCTGATCAGGAAAAAGACAGAAATCTGACCACAGGTGTCTGGAATGTCAGTAACTGAGACTGTTCATTTTAGTGCCTGCTTGAGTTTCTACAACTTCACTTGCCTTTAAGTAATGTATTAATTGAGTTTCGTTAAAGGGTTGATATGTAAGTATATGAGTTCATTTCAGTTTTCTTCAAATAAAAATAATCTCTCTTGAAATACTGGGCCTTCTTCATTTCATTTGTATTTTTCTTTTTTGGCTTCCCTGCGGCATATAGAACATACTTTATTTTATGTCTTATCCTTTCACTTGATTTCGAGGGTAACTGGAAGTAAAAGGACACCTGGATATGTTTGCCTTGTTTAATGGGTTAAAGCAAGTTTCACTGGATCCTTCTCATTGATAAACTTGAATTTCTCTTTTCTTCTCTATGCATCAACTAAATCACAGGCCTTCATGTCTCAATCTTAAAATCTCTTCTTTACGGTACAGTTTTTAAAAGCTTTTGGAATAAATGAGAACAACTTAATGTACAGATTCAGTCTATTTTACACTTTTCTTCATAAGTCTCACAACATGCTATAGACATTCATATTTAGTTTACACTTCAGAATTTTGTTTATGTCTGCAGTATGTACAGACAGGTTCTAAGCAAGTAGCACAAAGTACCTACATGAAAGAGATCTCATTGAGTTAATTAACAGATGTACAAGGACATAAATTTAAACATCCTATGTTACTGTTCAAAAGCATTTTAAATGTAATGAAAATCATGTGAAAATTAGAGATTATTAACAAAAATATAATTTAGGATATGTTTAAAATCTCCATTTCAGCTGATTTTCTACCAAACACACAATAAATATACATACGCATATCTTTTTTTGTGTGTGTCTTGTATTTTTAGGGCCACGCCCATGCCATATGGAGGTTCCCAGGAAGGGGTCCAATCAGAGCTGTAACTGCATGCCTACATCACAGGCACAGCAACACCGCATCTGAGCAATGTCAATTGTTCTGGAAGACCCAGAGAACTACAAATTCATTCAGGACCCTCAAGTTTCAAATTAAGTGCAATTAATTATTATGATAGGGTGTTTTTTTAATATTTCCCCTACAAACTTTGTAGCAATGACTGTGTAAATGAGCCTGATAATTGATTCAATCATGAAAATACATAAACAAAAAAAAATAACCATACAAAGCAATTTTTATGACCAACAACTTAAATCGAGCTGGCATTTGATGAAGCAGTATAGATTCAACCCTGAAGGCAAGTATCAGGCTAAGGAAAATTAGAACTACTCAGTAGCCAGGAGTAAAGACACATAGTTAGTGTAGGAAATCTAAGAAGGCAAGTTTAGATTTTCTTCTTTTTTTGATTTATTTTATTTTATTTTATTTTTTCCATTATACCCAGCTGCACAGCATGGTGACAGGGTTCCACATACATATATGGATTCATCACAAGTGGATAGACATAGTTCCCAGTGCTATACAGTAGGATATCCTTGCTTTTCCAACCCAGAGGCAACAGTCTACAACAATTAACCCCAGAACCCCCTACCATCCCATTCCCTCCCCCACATTTTTGACAACCACAAGTCTGTTCTCCAAATCCTTGATTTTCTTTTCTGCATAAAGTTTCATTTGTGAAGTATATTAGATTCCAGATATTAGTGATATCATATGGTATCTGTCTTTCTCCTTCTGACTTACTTCATTCAGTATGAGGGTCTCTAATTTCATCCATGTTGCTGCAAATGACACTATTTTATTCTTTTTTATGGGTGAGTAGTATTCCATTGTGTATATATACCACATCTTCCTAATCCAATCATCTGTCGATGGCCATTTGTGTTGTTTCCTTGTCTTGGCTATTGTGAATAGTGCTGCAATGAAAATGCATATGCAGGTGTTTTTTCCAAGGAAAGTTTTGTCCGGGTATATGCCCAAGAGTGGGATTGCTGGGTCATATGGTAGTTCTATGACTAGTTTTCTGAGATACCTCCATACTGTTTTCCATAATTGCTGTACAAGCTTGCATTCCAACGAAGAGTGTAGGAGGGTTCCCTTTTCTCCACACTGCCTCCAGCATTTGCTGTTTGTGGACTTGTTAATGATGGCCATTCTGACTGGTGTGAGGTGGTATCTCAGAGTAGTTTTGATTTGCATTTCTCTAATCATCAGTGATGTTGAGCATTTTTTCATGTGCTTGTTGGCCATCTGCATCTCTTCTTTGGAGAACTGTCTATTTAGGTCCTTTGCCCATTTTTCAATGGGGTTGTTGCTTTTTTGCTGTTGAGCTGCATGAGTGGTTTGTATATTTTAGAGATTAAGCCCTTGTCAGTTGCATCATTTGACACTATTTTCTCCCATTCTGTAAGTTGCCTTTTTGGTTTCCTTTGCTGCACAAAAGCCTGTCAGCTTGATTAGGCCCCATTGGTTTATCTTTTATTTCTGTTGCTTTGGGAGACTGACCTGAGAAAACATTTGTAAGGTTGATGTCAGAGAATGTTTTATCAATGTTTTCTTCCAGGAGTTTAATGGTGTCTTGTCTTATATTTAAGTCCTTAAGCCATTTAGGGATTATTTTGGTGCATGGTGTGAGAGTGTGTTCTAGTTTCATTGATTGGCATGCAGCTGTCCAGGTTTCCCAGCAATGCTTACTGAACAGACTGTCTTTTTCCCATTTTAATTTCTTGCCTCCTTTGTCAAAAATCAATTGAGCATAGGCATCTGGGTTTATCTCTGGGGTCTCTATTCTGTTCCATTTGTCCTTATGTCTGTTTTGGTACCAGTACCACACTGTCTTGATTACTGTGGCCCTGTGATATTGACTGAATTCTGGGAGAGTTATGCCTCCTGCTTGGTTTTGCTCTTTAGAATTGCTTTGGTGATTCTGGGTCTTTTGAAGTTCCATATAAAATTTTGGATTGTTTGCTCTAGTTTTATGAAGAATATCTTGGGTAATTTGATAGGGATTGCATTGAATCTGTAGATTGCTCTGCGTAGTATGGCCATTTTTACAATATTTATTTTTCTGGTCCATGAGCATGGGATATCTTTCCATTTCTTTGTATCTTCTTTGATCTCCTTGATTAATGCTTTGTAGTTTTCTGCGTTTAAGTCTTTCACCTCCTTGGTCAGGTTTATTCCCATGCATTTGAATTTTTGTGGGTGCTATTTTAAAAGGTAAAATATTTTGGTATTCTTTTTCTAATATTTCATTTTTAGTATACAGAAATGCAATTGATTTCTGAAGGTTAACCTTATATCCTGCCACTTTGCCGAATTTTTCTATGAGTTCAAGTAATTTTGGGATTGAGTCCTTGGGGTATTCTATATAAAGTATCATGTCATCTGCATAGAGTGACAGTTTTACCTCTTCTCTTGCTATTTGGATGCCTTTTATTTCTTTTGTTTGTCTGATTGCTTTAGATAGGACTTCCAATACTATGTTGAATAATAGTGGTGAGAGTGGGCATCCCTGTCTTGTTCCGGATTTTAGTGGGAATGCTTTCAGGTTTTCTCCATTGAGTATTTTATTTGCCATGGGTTTATCATAAATGGCTTTATTATGTTAAGGAATGTTCCCTGTATTCCCACTTTGGTAAGAGTTTTGATCAAGAATGGATTTTGGACTTTGTCGAATGCTTTTTCTGCATCTATTGAGATGATCATGTGGTTTTTGACTTTTCTTTTGTTAATGTGGTGTATATCGTTGATTGATTTGTGTATGTTGAACCATCCTTGTGCACCTGGGATGAATCCCACCTGGTTGTGATGTATGATCTTTTTGATATGTTGTTGGATTCGGTTGGCTAAAACTTTGTTGAGAATTTTTGCATCTATATTCATGAAATATATTGGCCTATACTTCTCTTTTTTCATGGTGTCTTTATTTGGTTTTGGAATTAAAGTGATGTTGGCATCATAGAATGTCTTTGCCAGTGTTCCTTCTTCTTCAACCTTTTGGAAAAGTTTGAAGAGAATGGGTATGAGTTCCTCTTTGTATATTTGGTAGAATTCACCTGTGAAGTTATCTGGTCCTGGACTTTTATTTGTAGGGAGTGTTTTGATGACATACTCAATTTCATTTCTAGTGATTGGTCTGTTCAGTTGATCTATTTCTTCCTGAGTCAGTTTTGGCAGGGTGTCAGTCTCTAAAAAGTTGTCCATTTCTTCTAGGTTCTCAACTTTGTTGGCATACCTTTGTTCATAGTATTCTCTCATGGTTTTTTGTATTTCTGTAATCTCTCCTGTGACTTCTCCTTTTTCAGTTCTTGTTTTGTTTATTTGGGTTTTTTCTCTCCTCTTCTTGGTGAGTCTATCCAGAGGTTTATCAATTTTGTTTACCTTTTCAAAGAACCAGCTCTTGGTTTTATTGATTGTTTTATTGTTTTTTGAATCTCTATTTTTTTGATCTCCTCTCTGATCTTAATTATTTCATTCCTTCTGCTGTCTTTAGGGTGTTTTTGTTTTTTTTTTCTGATTCATTCAGGTGATGGGTTAGGTTGTCAATTTGAGATTTTTCTTCTTTTTGGAGGAAGGCCTGTAATGCTATGAACTTCCCTCTGAGCACTTCTTTTGCAGCATCCCATAGATTTGGAGTGGTTGTGTCTTCATTCTCATTTGTCTCCAGGTATTTTTTAATTTCCTTCTTGATTTCCTCTTTTGATTGGAGGATTTAGTCCAATGACTTTTAAGGTGATTATTGATAGATATGTATTTATTGCCATTTTAGACCTTGCTTTCTGGTTGCTTCTATGTTTCTCTTTTCTTCTTTTCTTTTTTTGTTTGGATGGTTTCCATTTATTTTATGCTTGAGTGATTTTCTTTTCAATATTTGTGGATGTGATGTTCCCTTTTGATTTGCGGTTGCCCTGTTTTTTAAATATTTTAAAATCTTATTTCTGCTTGCTGTGGCCTGATAGCCATATAGGCTTAAACACATCATTAAAAAAATAGTCTATATTTTCTTACTTTCCCTCCCCACAATGTATGATTTTGTTGTCTTTTTTAAAATTTTATTTAGTTTTATTTATTTATTTTAGGGTCTTCATCTTTAGATCTGTATGCTGGCTTATTCGAATAATTGCTTTCCGTTTGTGGTTTCCTCCATTCTAATTCTTACTTTTTACTTTTTTGTTTTTTAATAGGAACCCTTTCAGCATTTCTTTCAGAAAGGGTTTAGTGTTGCTGTACTCTTTTAGCTTTTGTTTATTGGAGAAATTCTTTATTTCCCCTTCTATTTTAAATGATATTTTTGCTGGGTAGAGTATCTTAGGTTGCAAACATTTTCCTTTCAGCACTTTAAATATATCTTGCCATTTCCTTTTAGCCTGTAGTATTTCTTTAGAGAAATCATCTGACAGCTTTATGGGGGATCCTTTATACTTAATGCTTTGCTTTTCTCTTGCTGCCTGTAGGATCTTCTCTTTATCTTTAATTATTGCCATTTTTAATATGATATGCCTTGGTGTGGGCCTGTTGGGTTCAGCTTGTTTGGGGCCCTCTGTGCTTCCTGTACCTTGATGTCAGAATCCTTCATATTTGGAAAGTTTTCAGACATAATTTCTTTAAATATGTTTTCAATCCTCTTTTATTTTTCTTCTCCTTCTGGAATTCCTATTATGTGTAAATTGGGTGACTTTATATTATCCCATATATCTCTTATATTGCTTTCATGTTTTTTCATTTGGTTCTGTCTGGTGTCTTGATTGTGTGATTTCCATTATTCTGTCTTCCACATCACTAATTATTTCCTCTGCATTATTCAAACTGCTCTTTATTGCCTTTAGGTCAGTTTGTATCTCTGCAAATGAGTTTTCTAGCTTTTTCTTGGCACCTCCTTATATTTTCTAGTTCCTTTCTAAGGGAATCTGCATTGCTGTTTGCATCTTCACTTAATTCCTGGATATTCAGCCTTAATTCCTCAAGTGTATTCATTACCTCCCTTCTAAACCCCATTTCTGTCAGACTTCGGAGTTCTGTTTCATTTTTGGCTGCTTTAGATGACTTGTCCTGTTCCTTAAAATGGGAATAGGGAGTTCTCTTCGTGGTTCAGTGGTTAACGATTTCGACTAAGAACCATGAGGTTGTGGGTTCTATCCCTGGCTTTGCTCAGTGGGTTAAGGATCTGGCATTGCCGTGAGTTGTGGTGTAGGTCACAGACGTGGCTCGGATCCCATGTTGCTGTGGCTGTGGCGAAGGCTGGTGGCTACAGCTCCTGTTAGACCCCTAGCCTGGGAATCTTCATATGCTGCAGGTGCAGCTCTAGATAAAGGCAAAAAGACAATAAACAAACAAACATACTAACAAACAAACTGGGGATGGTTTCTGACTTTCTTCACCTTGCTTGTTGTTTTCTTTTTCTGTGAGTTTGGGGAAACCACTTTGCAGTATTGTAAGGCTACTTCTAGGCCAGAACACCCCTTTGTATTTTTTTGGTGGGGTTACTATTTATTTTTGGTGTGAGAGTTTGAATATTTTGTGTCTCTTTCTTTGGTGTGAGCAGGCTGTTATCTCAATGGTGCTCTGAGTATTTTTAGGGAGAATGAAAGAAAGACTAGGGCCAACAGTTGGTGCCTTTTCTCTGGGCTCTCATCTGCAGTAAGGACCTGCAGGAAGGTGGCACTGGCTACTCCAAGTTGCCCGGCCCTGGGAAGTCATAATGAGCGCTAGGCAGATCTACCAGGTGGCCAGAGAAATTGGCAGTAGCAGCACTAGGAAGTATGATTTCCCAGAGCAGTGAGAGCTGCAACAGCTAGTGTTTGATTGCAAGGTCCTCCTTCGAGGTGATTGAAACCACAGGTGGTACCTGTTCAGGGACTCCTAGTGGTAATGGGCCATGATCGTCTCTAGAGGCAGTGATAACTGTGATGGTTTGCCCCCTCCACCTGTAGACCATGCATGAAGCAACGCATCTCACTTAGCCCACATAAGAGGGGCTGTACAGGTTGTTCTTAGTTTCAGGGTCCTGAGGAGTGATAGAGATCAGGCATGTGGGTACTACCCAGAGCACTCAGCAGGGTGAGCAGCAGAGTTGGTGTGTTCCGAGGAGTCAACAGTCTCTGGTTCTTGGCAGGCCCTATGTGGCTCTTAGCCCCCTGATTCCCTTGGCCCATGCTTTCAGGTTCCTGGGGGCCTGTGCCTGATCTGTCCTGCGCCACAGGCTCCATGGCCCAGTCTCCGCCCCACTGCCACCGTAGCCTCCATGGTGCGGGCTCTGTCCTGCTCTTCCCGCTAGTCAAGGTGCTTCCTATGGTGGTCAGCCCCTCCGCTTCTCCTTCTCCCCAACAATGGAGGCTTTCCTCCCATGTAGGACCAGACTTCCCTGGTTCCCTCTGTCCTGGCTTTCCACTTCACTGTCGTAGAGTATGGCTCTCCCACCGGTGGTGCACAGCTCCCTAGCCCCCTAGGCTCTCTCCACACCACTGATCCCAGCCCTCTCCTGGCAACTAACCTCCAGAGCCTAAGTCTCAGCTCCCAGCCCCTGCCTGACTTCTCAGGCTGTGGTGTCTGTGCCAGTATTCAGCTGATCTGTATGTGAGACTCTAACTCCACTTTACTGTTCTCAGTCCATCAGCTGCATTTCTCTCAGGCTTTGAGGTCCCTCTAGCTCGGCTGATCTTTCTGTCGGTTAGGTTGCTTCCCAGAGTGTGGGTTCCTTTTCTTCTTCACAGCTCCCTCCCTGGGGCGCTGGTGCCATCCTGATTCCTTTTCTCTCTCTCTCTCTCTCTCTTTCTCTCTTTTTTTTTTTGCTGTTGTTCTACCCAGTTATGTCAAGAGTTTCTTGCAGTTTTTGGAGGTTAAAATTCAGCATTCCTTTGATGTTTTGTCCAAGTTATTTTATATTTAGATATGAGTTTTTTTTTTTATGTGTTTGTGGGAACGGGTGACTGTGACCTCTTACTCCTCCTCCATCTTGCTGCCTCCACGTATTATCTTCTTGATTGAATACTTGCCAATATGAATGATATGGTGTAAAGATTCTGGATTCTGTAATGTTCCTCTGAACATGAGTTCTAGCACATAGATATTATGGCTATACTCAAATTCCAACTCTCTCTCCCTTGCCAAGGACAATGACTGAAATATATCTCTGCTTAATTTTTTACTTTCTAGTTACTGTGATTTTACAGGACCCTCTGAGGCCTTTCCCATGCCATACATAGATGAGCCAAGGGTTCAAAGTGGATATTATATGCAGATTTTGAGGTTCATGCCATATGCAGCTCTTCTCCAAATTTTACAACTGATGTTCCAGTCTTTTCTTTTCTTTTTTTTTTTTTTTTGCCTTTTTGTCATTTTAGGGCCGCACCTGCGGCATGTGGAGGTTCCCAGGCTAGGGGTCTAATCGGAGCTGTAGCCACCAGCCTACGCCAGAGCCACAGCAACGCAGGATCCAAGCTGCGTCTGCGACCT
The DNA here is from genome assembly GCA_004024745.2 of Catagonus wagneri. NCBI lineage: Eukaryota > Metazoa > Chordata > Mammalia > Artiodactyla > Tayassuidae > Catagonus > Catagonus wagneri. The sequence continues at coordinate 394,989 of PVHT020000502.1, forward strand.
ACACCACAGCTCACGGCAACGCCGGATCGTTAACCCACTGAGCAAGGCCAGGGATCGAACCCACAACCTCATGGTCCCTAGTCAGATTCGTTAACCACTGCGCCACGACGGGAACTCCCTGATGTTCCAGTCTTAAACTCTACCCTCTGACCCCTTACTCAGTCCAGTAAGGCAGTAGCCTTCTACTACTTGAGCTGCACAGTTGGTGAAGTATCCTTAGAAAATAAGCTACTGAATGTTTCAGCCTTTCTGCCAACTTCCCAGATGGTTTCTCTCTGTTGCTTTTAAAAAAGAATTTTCTTTGTACTCATAAAATATTGTGGGAAAGAAAATTAAAATTTATTATTTATGCAACCAATTCAAACTTCTCACATCATAATATCACCACCTTCGGGCTAGGGTATTATTCTATACAGAGATGTTTAAACGTGCAATTATTTCAGATACAGTAATCATTTTATTTCAGATGTAATAATTTTGAAGAAAACTAAAGTGCACGAAATCTATGTACTTTTTAATCTACAATATTTAGAAGTAGCTGTCTACTTGGTTTTACAAATTGCTTTTGTTTGGACAACTAATATTTGTTTGAAACTAAGGATTTCTACCTTCTATCCTTATACTTTATTAGAAAGTATATACTTGGATAAAGAGATATTAAATATTTGTCTTAAATATGTATGAGGTTTGATTTTAGAGCAGCAAGAGTTTTGAAAATTGCTAAAAACAAATATAGAGGTTTCAGTTAAAGAACTAGAGCAGCTATCTGTGACCCCTTTTAATGATCAAGACATCGAGGCTTGGAGTTCCCATCATGGTGCAGTGGGTTAAGAATCTGACTGCAGTGGCTTGGGTTGCTGCAGAGGTGTGGGTTCCACCCTTGGCCCTGGTCTGCCGTACTGGGTTAAAGGATCTGGCATTGCTGAGCTGCAGGGTTAGTCATAGCTGTGGCTGGGATTCAGTCCTTAGCCCAGGAACTTCCATATTCCGTGGGTGCAGCCATTAAAAAAAAGAAAGGCATCACGGGTTGAAAGTAAAGCATTTTATAACCTCCATGACAATGCGTTTGGTGTTTCAGCAAGAAACTCCTAATAATGCAGATTTCAGAGTTATGAAGTAGTCATAATAATGTCTTTGCTCCCCACAAATCTTCAGAACCTAACTTACATAGTAAATACATTTTCTTTAAATAGGATCCATGTTTAACCTGTCTATCATCATCAACCCTTAAAGAAAGTCTTGGAGATTCCTTTTCACCAGGATCTGGGGAACAAGCATTCACGACAGGTGGGCATATCAAATTACTCTATCTTATTTGTGAACTCTGTATTGCTTAGAATGCTATTTGTGAAAGGAATCATACTTTACAGACTTACAGGAACAATATATGTTTGTATTTGCCTAAACTTCAGTTCTGACTATGCGATTTACTAACCATGTGATTTTAGATGCAGAACTTAATCTCTCAGTGCCTCAATGTCCCCAGGTTATAGTAAACTTTATAATTTTATAAGGCTGTGGTGAAAATTAAGTGATGCTGTGCATCTTTGCACACTACCCCAATTCTTGGTACATGCAGAGCTTTGCTAAATGTGAGCTATCTTTATTATGTATTTGTTGCTGCAATAAACCACATGGTGGGTAGGTAACTTTTAGAGTGAGACTGAGCTGGATTTGAATCCAGGCACAACTACATAAACAAAGTAGCTCACCTTTCTGGCCTGGGTATATTGATCTTTAAAATGGGTATAATAAGAGTAAGGTGACTTTGAGACTCGAAGTTGTTAATACATGTAAAGCACTTAGAAATAGGATTGGTTATTGCGTAGAAAGTGTGAGGTGTGAATAGTACCATTATTTCTTTCCTTAGTCCTATTACTACAGATTAATGAGAGCTAAAGTCACAGTCTGTTTCTGAGACTGGGACTTGTAACTAACATTTATTAAGTTCTTACTATGTCGTATAATTTTTGTCATTTTACAGATGAGAGAAAGTTAAGTGCAAAGATTATGGGGAACATACACAAGGTCAGTTATTAGAGCCATAATTTGAATCTTTGGCTCTAGAGTCTTTGTTCTTTTCACTGAATACATTGATTAGCAGCTTGAAAGACTCCATTAATGATACTTTGAGTCATGAGTACTCTCCAAATACGAATATATAACTGAAGTATAAAGTGATAATAAATCTAGCTCACCTCAAAACGCATTCCTCAAAAGTGGCTGTAATGAGAGTTCCCTTTGTGGCTCAGTGGTTAATGAATCCAACTAAGAACCATGAGGTTGCGGGTTCGATCCCTGGCCTTGCTCAGTGGGTTAAGGATCCGGCATTACTGTGAGCTGTGGTGTAGGTTGCAGACGCAGCTCGGATCCTGCATTGCTGTGGCTCTGGTGAAGGCTGGCAGCTACAGCTCCTGTTAGACCCCTAGCCTGGGAACCTCCATATGCCGCGGGTGTAGCTCTTGATAAAAGGCAAAAAGGCAAAAAAAAAAGTGGCTGTAATGAAAGGCACAGAATTAAGTCTTTGACAGTAAGAATTTGAAAGTAAGAATTAAGTCTTTGACAGTAAGTCTTTGGCCAGTAGGTGGATCCTAGCAGAACTGAAAGTTGGTCATCAGCAGACAAAGCACTGATTTTCTGTTGTGCATGCTGAAGTGTAGTAAGAGTCAGAATAATAGAAGCACTTCTGTAAGAGCAAAACTGAGTTCTTCATGCCCCAGCTTGAGCCTGTCCCTTGGGCCCCGAGAGGATAAGTACTAGGCCTTCCTTTGCTGCCTCTTTGGCATCAGAGGCCA
>PVHT020000521.1:17569-42601 GCA_004024745.2 Catagonus wagneri
AGGGGTCTAATCGGAGCTGTGGCCACTGGCCTGCACCGCAGCCACAGCAACGCAGGATCCGAGCCGCGTCTGCAACCTACACCACAGCTCACGGCAACGCCGGACCGTTAACCCACTGAGCAAGGGCAGGGATCGAACCCGCAACCTCATGGTTCCTAGTCGGATTCGTTAACCACTGCGCCACGACGGGAACTCCCTAAAGTGGCCACTCTTGATGCCACTAATGAAAAGAGACATTCCCACAACTTCCAGGGACACAGGAGGAAAAAGTAATGAGAGTATGTACATACCTGCAAACTTTTCCCTTGCACCCAGTGATTCTGACTGTGTTACTAGGCTCATCCCTGGCTTCCCTGCTCATCCAGCTTGCTGGACGTAAGCATCCCTATACCTTGTGTCCTTCTTCCATGATCACCCATGTGTTTCTGTGTCTGAATCTGTACAGGGTTTCTTCCCACAAAACAGCCAGAGTCAGTGACAAACCCCACAGCCTGCACTTCCTTCCCCTGAGCGCCTTCAATTAAAGACCAGATCCTGCCTCAGAAAAAGCCCAGGTAAGGTGTCAGCTGGAAAGTGGAGAGGAAACCATGGGATAGTGCAGGGAAGGAAGGATCTGAGATGTGGGAGAGTCCACAGGGACCTCCGCAGACCTCAGGATGTGAATAAATGCTAAATACGGTTGATTGATATCAACAGTTACTATTATGATGTTGAAGTGACTTGAAGTGCAGTAAGCAACATTTGTTTTCATATCATTTTGAGTTAGAGTGCAGATTGCCATCAGTGGTGTGGTTATATCTTCCTAGTCAGAGTTGTTGCGTTTGAGTAGTTATATTACTTTCTATCAGGATTGGAGATGGATTAGTAAGTAGTGAGAAGACAGCTATTGTACTTGAATAAGTTGGATATTTAAAATTGTTATATCTTCTTCTTGGATTGATCCTCTGATCATTAATGTAGTGCCCTTCCTTGTCTCTTAAAATGTTCTTCATTTTAAAGTCTATTTTGTCTGATAGGAGTATTGCTACTCTGGCTTACTTTTGATTCCCGTTTGCATGGAATAGTTTCTTCCATCCTCTCACTTTCAATTTGTATGTGTCCCTAGAAGTGAAGTGGGTCTCTTGAAGACAGCATATACATAGGTCTTGTTTTTGTATCCATTCGGCTAGTCTATGTCTTTTGGTTGGGGCATTCAGTCCATTAACATTTAAGGTAATTATTGATATGTATGTTCTTATTGCCATCTTATTAACTGTTTTGGATTTTTGTTGCTTTTTTTTCTTCCCTTATTCTTTTGTTGTCTCCTCTTGTGGTTTGATGACTATCTTTAATGTTGTATTTGAGTTCATTTTTCTTATTTGTTTGTGTATCAATTGTAGATTTTTAGTTTGCAGTTACCCTGAAGTTTTGACATAGGAGTCTATATATAAATGAGATTGTTTTAAGTTATTGGTTTCTTAATTGCAATTGCATCTCCAGTGTCCTGCATTTGTGCTCTCTTCTCACGATTTCTGATTTGGGTAGCATAATTGTGCATGGATGATTTAGTATCTTTACTGTATATATGCCTTTACTGGTGAGCCTTGTCATTTGTGGTGTTTTTGTTTCTGGTTGTGGCCTTTTCTCTTCTGCCTAGAGAAGTTCCTTTAGGATTTGTTGTAAATCTGGTTTAGTGTTGCTGAATTCTCTTAGCTTTTGCTTATCTGTAAAGCTTTTGATTTCTCCTTCAAATCTGAATGAGAGCCTTGCTTGGTAAAGTAATCTTGGTTGCAAGTTTTTTCCTTTCATCATGTTAAGTATATCATGCCAGTCCCTTCTGGCCTGCAGAGTTTCAGCTGAAAAACCTGCCAGTAACCTTATTGGGGTCCCCTTGTATGTTATTTATTTCTTTTCCCGAGCTGCTTTCAATATTTTCTCTTTGTCTTTAATTTTGGTCATTTTGATTAATATGTGTCTTGGGGTGTTCCTCTTGGGGTTTATTTTATATGGCACTTGTTGTGCTTCCTGGATTTGACTGAGTGGTTCCTTTCCCATGTTAGGGAATTTTTTGGCTATTATCTCTTAGGATAGTTTTTCTGTCCCCTTCTCCCTCTTGGCACCCCTAAAATAACAGATGTGGGTGCATTTAATGTTATCCCAGTATTCTCTGAGACTCTCCTCATTTCCTTTCAATCTTTTATCTCTTTTCTGTTCCACATTAGTGATTTCCACTAATCTGTCCTCCACCTCATTTATTCGTTCTTCTGCCTCCTGTATTCTACTGTTGGCTGCTTCTAATGCATTTTTTTAATTTCCGTTACTGTATTTTGCATCTTTTCTTGCTTAATTTTTATATCTTATATTTCTTTGCTCAGTGTTTCCTGTAAATTATTAATCTTTGCCTCCAGTTTATTTCCAATGTCTTGCATCATCTTCAGCATCAACAGTCTAAAGTCTTTTTCTGGGAGACTGATAATCTCATCAGTGAGCTGTTTTTCTGGGGGGTTTTCTTTCTCCCTTATCTGAGTTCTAGTTCTCTGTCTTTTCATTTTTATAGGTTTTTGGTGTGGTGACCTTTTTGCAGACAATAGAGTTGTGGCCTCCCTTACTTCTGGCATTTGCCTCCCTTGTGGCTGAAGTTTGTATGGGGGGGGGGGCTTGCTGTAGGATTCCTGATGGAAGGGACTGGTGCCTGTCCACTGGTAGGTTGGGCTGATTCCTATCCCTCTGGTGGATTGGGCTCTGTCTCTGGGTGAGATTAGAGGCAGCTGTGTTCCTGAGGGGTCTTTAGGCAGCCTGTTTACTGATGGGTCAGGCTGTGATCCCACCTGGATTACTGTTTGGCCTGGGGTTTCTCAGCGCTGATGGGAAAGGCCAGATTTTCCCAAAAATGGCTACCTCCAGAGAAATGCAGGCTGATGAATGTTACCAAGAGCTTTGCCTCTAATACCCTTCCCCCACAGCAAGCTGCAGTCACCCCTGTTTTCCCAGGAGAACCTCCAAGAATTGCAATCAGGTTCGACCTGGATTCCTGTGGAGACTTTGCTTTGCCCTGGGACCCAGTGCATGTGAAAGTCTGTGTGTACCTTTCAAGAATGGGATCTCCATTTCCCTCAGTCCTGTGGAACTCCTGCATGCAAGCCCCACTGGCCTTCAATGACAGATGCTCCGGTGGCTCTTTCTCCCTGTGCCAGATCCCCAGGCATGAGGATTTGACATGGGGCTCAGAGCTCTCAGTCCTGTAGGTAAGTGTCTATGACACAGTTACTTTCCAGTCTGTGGGGCTTTCCACCCAGGAGGTATGGGGTTGTTTATATTGCATAAACACCCCTCCTACCTCCTGATGTGGTCTCCTCTTTGTCTTCTGGAGTAGAATATTCTTTTTGAAAGTTTCCAGTCCATTTGGTTGAAGGTTGCTCTGCATTTTGTCCTGATGTTGTTGTTTTTATGAGAGAAGTTGAGCTCCAGTCCTTCTATTCCGCCATCTTAATCCAATCTTGTACATGAATAAAATTGGGCTGAGAATGATGCAGAGACTTCCATGGCTGAGATAAATCATGAGTGAAGGCCAACTTAGATATAGTTGCCAGTAGTAGGTAAAAAATATCCAGTTAAGGAGTTCCCGTCGTGGCTCAGTGGTTAACGTATCCAACTAGGAACCATGAGGTTGCGTGTTCAATCCCTGGCCTTGCTCAGTGGGTTAAGGATCCGGCATTGCCATGAGCTGTGGTGTAGGTTGCAGACGCGGCTCGGATCCCGCATTGCTGTGGCTGTGGCGAAGGCTGGCGGCTACAGCTCCTATTAGAATCCTAGCCTGGGAACCTCCATATGCCGTGGGTGCGGCCCTAGACAAGGCAGAAAGACCAAAAAAAAAATCCAGTTAATAAAATATGTATTTCCAGTATAAAATATCTCACATCTTCTTTATCCATTTATTTGTTGATGGACATTTAGATTACTTCCATATCTTTGCTATCATAAATAATGCTGCTATGAGTATTCTGGAGCATGCAACTATTCAAATTAGTGTTTTTATTTTTTCAGACATATACACAGGAATAGAAATGAGTGATAATGTAGTAGTTCTATTATTTTTCTTCTTTTTGGTCATGCTTTGCAGCAGTGGCAATGCCAGATCCTTACTCCACCGAGTCACAAGGGCACTTCTATTTTTAATTTTTTGAGGGAACTCTATACAGTTTTTCACAGTGTCTATACCAATTTCCTTTTCCACATTGACTACGGTTCTCTTCATGTCTTCACCAACATTTTTTATTTGTTTTCCTTTTCATCATAGCCATTCTGAGAGGTGGGAGGTGATACCTCATTATGCTTTGATTTGCATTTCCCTATGATTAGGGAGGGTGACCATATTTTCATGGGCCTTTTGGCCATCTCTGTGTCTTCTTTGGAACAAATGCCTACTAAGGTCTTATTCCATTTATTAAGGAATTATTATTTGGTTTTTGATATTGAGTTATATGAGTTCTTTGTGGATTTTCAGTTTAATTATGTCCATGTTTTTGTTTTGTTTTTACTTCACTGGCCTGAGGAGTCATATCCAAAAGAAATATGGCTAAGGCTTATGTCAAAGTGTGCCCTCCTATGCATTCTTCTCAAGATTTGTATGGTTTCTGGTCTTACCTTAAGGTCTTTAAACTATTTTGAGTTGATTTTTGTATGTAGCAAGTGAAATGTTCTAATTTTATTCTGCTTTATATTAGCTGTCCAATGTCTGAGCATCACTTGTTAGAAGAGTCTGTCTTCCCCATTGTCTGTTTTGCCTCTTTGTCATAGAAAAAAAATGCCTATAGTTTCATGGGTTTGTTTCCAGGCTATCTATACTGTTCCATTGGTCTAGGTGTCTGTTTTTTTATGATACTATATTGTTTTGATTGCTGTAAATTTGTATTAGTGTGAAGTCAGTGAGCATGATATCTCCAGCTTTGTTCTATTTTTTTTATTCAAGATTGCTTTGTCTACCCAGGGTCCTCTTCTGGTTCCATACATATTTTCACACTTTTTCCTAGAAAAATTCCTTTCAGTTCCAACCCATAATAGTTTATCATATGCTCTAATAACCAATTTTCAACTTAATTAAGAAAACCAAAAGGATCCTTTATGTATGAATACAATTAGTCAACCTTCAGAGAAAGGAACATAATCAGAAAACTCTCAACAAAGGAAAGAGTAACTGAATGATGATAGAGTTTCACTCAAAATAATCTTTGTAAACCCAGTCAAATTCAAGGTGTTTTCTCAGGGATGTTCATATAGCTAGCAGCCTTGGAAGACAGACATAGTGGTATCTACTAGAGCAGAGGGCTGAGTTGTTCTCTGTTTGATATAATAAAAATACCATCTTTTTCCTTCTCTCCAGGGCAAATGTTAGCAGTCTTAGCACCCATATAGAAGATATGAGTCACTTATGCTCTAGGATTTTCTCCTGTAATGCAAAACGCTGCCTAGAACAGGGTTACCTGGCCCACTGGGCATCACCTTGTAGCAAGTGGGACTTCATGAACTGGTGCAAATGCTGATGTTCTGGCCACTGCTAATGCTGTGAGTAACTAAGTCCTTTCTCTCTGACCCAAGAGTCTCATGCTTGTTGCCAGCATCCATGAGATTCTGATAGGCAAATCTGATAGCTTGTCAGTAAGGTAAAACCACAACCCTGTCAATCAGTTCCTGGCAAGCCCTTAAAACAAGTAATAGTCTTAGGAACACAAACTCCTGACAGAAGGTCCATATTGTGGGAAAACAAACTGGAGTATTGGGTGTGAAATGTCACATGTATTTGAGTATAGCTGCTGAACATTTTCTATATGTTCGGTATGACTGGAAAATGAAGGACCTCTGAAAATAAACATGACAATAAAAGTATAGAAATGATGGACGGACATCTAACTTGGTTATAGGGGCCAAGTCCTACCCAGACCCTGCTCACTCAAAGTGATGATACAACTCGCCCTTGTAGGGCAACATGGGATTTTATGGGGCACTGTGGGAAAACTGTTTTAGCAAACATGATGGATGTTGTGGATGCCTGGATGTGGTAGAAACAGTTAAATTTCTGATTCCAGGTTTCCACACAACAAACACTCCAAAAAACTCTTAGAAATAAGAAATCAATTCAGGGACATGGTAGAACACAAAATCAATAGACAAAAACCAGTTGTGTCACTGTAAACTAATAATGAACCATCAGAGTGAGAAATTAAGGAAACCTTCTCATTGACAATAATATCCAAAGAAGAAAATATCTAGGAATTCAAAGACAATGAAAATATTAAGATGTGGAGTTCCTGCTATGACACAGTGGGATCAGAGCTGTCTTGGGAACAATGGGCTACACGTTCGTTCCCTGGGCTTGTACACTGGGTTAAAGATCTGGCATTGCTGCAGCTGTGGTGAAGTTTGAGACTGTGTCTCAAATATGATTCCTGGCCCAGGAACCTCATATTCCCTGGGGTGGCCAACAATGAAAAAAAAGTATTGCCATTGTGGCTCAGCAGCAATGGAAAGACTAGCATTAATGAGGATGCGGGATATTTTTCTTTTTTCTTTTTAGGGCCACACCATGGCAAATGGAGGTCCCCAGGCTAGGGTTCTAATCAGATCTACAGCTGCCAGCCTAGGCCACAGCCACAGCGATGCCAGATCCAAGCTGTGTCTATGAACTACACCACAGCTCATGGCATCACCAGTTCCTTAACCCACTGAGCAAGCCTAGGTATCAAACCCAAAGCCTCATGGTTCCTAGCCAGATTTGTTTATGCTGTGCCATGACAGGAATCCTGAGGATGCAGGTTTGATCCCTGGCATTGCTCAGTGGGTTAAAGATCAGGTAGTGCTATGAGCTGTGCTGTGGTGTCTAGAAGGGCTGCAGCTGGGATCTAATGTTGCTATTCCTATGTTCTAGGCTGGGAGCTGAAGCTACTTGACCCCTAGAATGGGAACCTCTATAGGCTGCAGGTGTGGCCGCAAAAGCAAAAACAAAACAAAACAAAACAATGTGAAGATGTAGATGAAGAAACTGAAGATGCAATGAAGAGAAAGACGGCCTGTGCTAATGGATGGAAAGAACTAGTAGTGCTCAAATGCCCACACCACCCAAACAGACACATGCGATGCAATTCCTACCAAAATTCCAATGGCATTTTTCACAGAAGCTGAACCAACAAACCTGACATTTGTCTGGAAGCACAAAGGACACTGAGCAACCAATGGCATTCCCGCAAGGAAAAACTCATTCCCTGACTTCAAACACCAGACAGTGTAGACATGGCACAAAAAGAGGCACCTGGGCCAGAGGAATAGAAGAGAGAACCCTGGGCCAGAAACAATCCTGCATATATGGGGTCAGATTGTTGATTACACAGCTGCCAGGGAAACATACCAGAGAAAGGTCAGTCCCCTCAGTAATTTGCCTGAAACAGAGAACATCACAAGCCCAAGTAGGACCAAGGACGCTGTGTGCACCACACATAACATGAACCAAAACCCAGCAACTGGCCACAAGCCCTTCCTTGGCTGAGTCCTCTGCAGATGGACCCCACCCCAGGCAGTCAGCCATGTGCACAAAGCTTTTCCCCACTTGTCCTTCATTGTTTCCTCTCATGGTGGTACCTCTCAGCTGGTCCTAGGGAAATGAAGCTCCTCTCATTGAGGATGTAGCCCTGTGCTGTTCCAAAGCCAGATCCACAGTGGGTCCTGAAACAAGTCTCCTGTCAGGTGTGTAATGAGCCAGGTCTGTGGGCAGGATAGGCAAGTGCTGTACAGGTAAGAGTGGAGGGATTCTTGCCCAGTGCTGGCAAACTGGGAAGTGCAGGCTACACCCTCACATGTAAGTGGAGGCCAAGTTCCCTGATGGTGGTCCTGCTGAATCCACTCCACTTTGGAAATTCACAGGAATGGAGGCCACTATCCCAGGACTTTTCAAAAAACAGAGAACAGTTAATGAAATTAGAGAACCAGATGCAAAGTAAAGAATGTAGATATGCCCTTTAAAACTTATACCAAGAGGCATTCGAAATAATCAAAAATATTTAAAATAGAAAACTATGAAAGAATTTGAGAAGCAAGCAAGAGGAAAATCTACATGACCGTGGGCTGTGTCATGTAGATCCTGAGCTTGGACTTCTAACACACAATATGGAAAGCCAACCCACAAAATGAAAAAAGTTAATAACATGTACTTCATAAAATAAAAACATTTCTAGTTAGTGAAATACCTTCTTCTGCACCACACACAAAACTGATTACAAACCCACTTTTCCACATCAAGCCTTTGCTGAGCTCTCTGAAGATGGAACCCCTCAGCAGTCATTTGCACACAAGAAGCTTCTACCCACTTTTCCTCCAAGCACCTACTGGATCATAAGGAGCCCCATCTCTGGTCAGCATGGAGGCTGCATGCATTTCCCTGATGCCAAAACCTGGATGAGTCCAAAGGAGACTGAGCTCTAAGAGCAGAGACAATGACCAGGGTCATCTTAAGCCCATGCCCAAACTTCGGCAGTGCATGAGGAGACAGGACTTCTTTCAGCTGTTTGCAGAGCCAAGCCCAAGGAGGAAAGTATATGTGCTGCTAGTCAGAAAGGCGGGCAGTAAGGGAGGTACAGGCAGTGCCAGCCTCACCCTTAACTGGACATAGCCCTCCATCCAGGCAGAATTGCAGAATCCTTTCTATTTTGGACATTCCAACTGAAAAGGAAACAATAATACCATAACTTCCCGCAAAATACTCAAGTAACAGCTCACTGGAAATTCTTCAGTAAGAATTGAATGGAGATGCAAAGTTTGGCACTTATACAAATTTCACTCACAATTATTTGTAGACACACTTCAAAGGCAAAACTATCCAAAATTCTAGAAGAATCCTTAGAAGAAAACTGGAGCTTCAGTTTGTTCACGGAGATCATGAACTCTGACTTTCAACCTGTGACACAAAAAAAGCAATCCAGAAAGGAGAATGAGAAATAGCCTCAACTTTATGAAACTAGATTTTGAGTCTGTGAAAATCTTTGTTCAGCATTTGAGGAGACAAGTCACAAACCAGGAAAAAATGGCTGCAAACACATAGCTAATAATGGCTAATGCAGGTTAGACCCTGGCCTTGCTCAGTGGGGGAAGGGTATGGCATTGCTGTGAGCTGCAGCATACATTGCATATGCAGCTTCATTCTGGCATGGCTGTGGCTATGAATGTGGCTGAGTTATAGACTGGCACTGCAGCTCCGATTTTACCCCTAGCCCAGGAACTTTCATATGCCACAGATATGTCCTTAAAAATAAAAACAACTGACTAAATAAAAGGAATCTGATGACAGAAGAAAAAGTAAGACTGTCACTATTTGTGGATGATGTGATACTCTATAGAGAAAAATCCTGAAGTTGACATCCAAAAAGAAATAGAGCTCATTGGAAAATTCAGTTAAGTTGCAAATCAGAAGAGTAATCTACAGAAATCACTTGCCCATTTGTCCACACAAAACTAACTCACAGCAGAAGATTTTAAGAAATTAAGACTTTGAGAAAGTAAGAAAACCTCATTGACAGTGACATTAACAAAAACAAAATACATGGGAATATGCTCTGACCTGGGAGTTGAAAGACCTGTACTGAGAAGACTCAGAGAACTTGGCAAAAGAAACTGAAGACAACACAAACAATTAGAAAGATACAGTATCCTCATGGATTTGAACAATTCGAATTATAAAAATGATTCCATATCCCAGGGCAACCAGAGATTCAATGCCATTCCTATTAAAGTACCAAAGGGATTATTTGGAGTACTAGAACAAAAAATTCTCAAGTGTTTATGGAAACCCCCCCCAAAAAAACTGAAGAGTCAATGCAAACAAACAGAGAAGCACCAAACTGAATGTATCTTGCTCACTGATTTCAAGCTACACTGCAACCCTAGAATCATCCAAACAAGATGGTACTGGCACCAAAGAAATACACTTAGACCCATGGAACAGAACTGAGAGCCCAGAAATATATCCACACTTGGATAACCAATTCACCTATGATCAAAGAGGTAAGAACATAACATGGGGAAAAGATAGTAGGAGGGACACTTTTTTCTGATATGAAGAGGCTAGGCAGGCAGGGAAGAAGATGGGTATGAGCCTGTACCTGTTCTTTCTTCATGTGTGGGGAAGGTGATTCTGCTTTTGCCAGATAGGATCTAAATTCTCCATGAATGATCCAGCAAGATATCAGCTGAAAACAAGAATATCAAAGTGAGGAGAATTGGGAAAAGATGGCAGATTGATGCTAGGGTCTCCTGAGCGATGATTTCCTTGAAGGCACATGCAAATGCCTGGTTTCTGGACCACCATGCTGCTGGCCAATTTGACGTGTGGGTCATTTGGAATGGACAGGGCTAACACCAGGCCATTTTGTGGTATTGACTCCAGCTTATCTTAATAGTGCCCTCATGCTCACCTTAATATGCAGTTCACACAGGGATGGCATTCTACCTGAGAAAGGGGACAGCAGGAAGTCACTGAGCTGAAGTGATTTCTGAGAGGGACTCTCTGAAGAGATGATGTAGAATGAGACCAGGGGGATAACGGCATGCTGGTTTGTTGGGAATGGGTATGTGGGCACTGTTTACTTTCTGGATGAGGCAACAGAACTCTTGCAGTGAATGTGTTTGTACTAGGTGTCTGGCAGGATGGGAGGTCAGTCCATGGACCAGTAAATTCAGACCACGTAAAGGGTTTCAGACTCAGGCCTTTGCTCAGAAAGAGGCCAAGAGAGGAGTTGGCTTTGGCCATTGCAAAGATTTTAACTGGCACACAATAGCAGTTCCAACAGAAGGTTCCCAGAATGAATTGACTTGCAGGAGCCAGCATGCCTACAACCCTCAGCACTCAGACCTGAGCCCCAGGGTGGTACACCTTTCACAGGAGAGATTTCTTTCCTGGTCTCAAGGAGACTGGCAGTAGGTAGAAAGTTCCTTTTCTGCATGGGTCTTCTTGTAAGTAATAATAACTCAAAACTAACTACATATCACTGAGTTACATTTTGAAGTGACCTGCCCTAAACACTAAGAGGGACAGAGAGAAACAACACAGAGACAGAGACAAAGAAATTGAAACAGAGAGGCAGAGGTGGGGGAAGGACCACGAAAGAGAGGAAATGAGGTGAAGGCACAGGATTTTCATTAAGTTCAATCTATAGTTACAAGCCAGTCACAATGTTCCTCTGATCTCAGAGTGAGAGCAATGAGTGATGACTTGAGGGGAGATCTCAAATTCCCTGCTCAAGAATTGAAGGTGTGCAGCCTGGATGGAAAACCACGAATCCTAACCACTAGACCAGCCAGAGGCTTAAAGCAAAGTTGCCTGATTCTTGTCCCCCTTGAAAGAAAGAAATCATTAAAGAAGGCAAAGACTGTAAAACACACACACAAAGTTTATAGTAGAGACACAGTGCAACATGTAGGAGAGTACACAGAGAAGTCTTTTATTGAAGACAGAAGCAAAGTATGATAAACACCTAAAAGCAAAGTGCAGGTGCAGGCGCCCTCCTGAATAGGGAGCATGAGAGAGAGGGGATTTAAATCACTTATACAGTATTTTTATGTAGAAAAGATTCACTTTGCTGTAACCCTAAAGTGAATACAACATTGTAAATCAACTATACTCTAGTAAAATTACACTTAAAAAGATAAATGAAACACTTACCTTGAATTTAAAAGTGCAAAGAAAAGAAAAGAATAAATTACTTCTATGGAGCAGTGCTTTGGCCATCTTATTTCCCTTTTGCTAATTATCCTGTTTTATTTCTCACACCTGACTGAACCAAGGGCCCTCCCCAATATGTGTGCCCCACATTTTGGCCAAGATGGATTCCAGAGCAAAGACTTATGGGAAGGATAGCAGAACTTATTGTGGCCTCGTGTCCACTCCCTTTCTGACCCCTAGGAGTCTTTCTGCACGAGTATAGTCAAGAAAGTCTCCTTAACCTCAAGACTCATTGATGTGGTCATCTTTTTTTTGGGGTGGGGGGCACACTCATGGCATATGGAGGTTCCCAGGTTAGGGGTCGAACGGGATCTGTAGCTGCTGGCCTACACCACAACCAGAGCAATGCCAGATCCTAGCCATGTCTGCGACTGACACCACAGCTCATGGCAATGCCAGATACTGAACCCACTGAGTAAGGCCAGGTATCGAACCTGCACCCTCATGGATCCTAGTCAGATTCACTTCCACTGCACCATGACGGGAATTCTGATGTGGTCATCTTATCTTTTTACACCAGTAGTGTCCCCTTCCTGCTATTAACTGTCCCCTTGAATCATCCAAGAGAAGCTAGGCCCAATTTACTCGGCTTAACAAGTCCCAGCTCTTCTCAGCCCAGGGTCCTATCTACCTTATATTCCACATCCACCACAGAAGCATGGGGATTACACAAGAAAGTCTGACCCAGAGGCAAGAATCCTGTCAGCCACTGTGGGGACAGCCCAGCACAGGGGCTGAGATGAGACATTTGGGCCTGAATCAAAACATAAAAGGAGGGCCTGGAAGCTTGTAGGCCAGAGGGCACAATGTCTGAATTTCATGGAATTTCACCCTTCCCACAGGGTTCCAGGGAAACAGGCAGGAAGAGAAGTGACTTCCCCTAGGTCCCAGAGCAGACCCAGGCCTGTTGCCTTTGTATTCTGTGCTCAGCCAGCCCTGGATATCACCCATCTTTGCTAAGTCTCTGCAAGAGTTCCATGTGATACTAGGTCATGGGGTTTCCAGGTCCTGAAGGTGTTTCTAGGTCTATAGACCTGATGGCATTCCTAGGAGGTGGATGGCAGAATGACACCCTCTGTGCAGATAGGGGTTTGGGGCGACCCTGCCAGGCACATGGCTTGTCCAGGTTCACATCACTGGTGAGTAGGAGGAGCTGGGTCTGAACAAGCTGTGTCCTCAGAGCTGGGGCCCTGCCTGCACTCAGGCCTCTCCAGAGCTGCAGAGTGGGCTGTGTTGACGTCACTGTGCTTAGACATGGCATGGGGTGGGGGGGGTGAACTGTCAGCAGCCCAGAGGTACCCTTGGGGAGCTTTGTGTAAGTAGAAGATTGGGATACATGGACACAAGAATGTGACCTCCCTGCCTTGGCAAGAGAGCACCACAGGACTTGCAACCTGGGTAACCAGGCACTCACTTCCCAGGGAGAGGACAGAGGAGGAATGGAATTGCTCTGCTGTGCACTGTTCTCCTGAGGCCATGGCCTCAGGAAAGAGCACAGCAGAGACAGTGTTTGTCAAAGGTGTAGAATGCAGTTCAGGTCTAAGGGCAGATGCCTATGGGCATTTTCCCAAAGAATTCCAGAGGGAACACAGGTAACTCCAGCGCAGCCTGGGGGCCTTATTGATCCCACAAGGCCCCTTCTCTGGATGTGCTGAGGTGGGAATTTGTGACTTGTGGATCTCCCTCAGGCAAGAGCAGCCTGATGAAGGGTTAGATGCCAGCTGGCTGGTCATGTCCACACCAAAGCTGACTGGGGCAGGAGTGTTCTGTCAATATCCAGGCCAGAACCCACTGCCTGAGCTTGATCCCGAGCCCTCTAGGGATCAAGAGGGATTTTAATAATCTCATTCCTCCCAAGGGGATATCTAAGAAGGCACAGGACTGGGCCTGATCTTGGAGAAGTTCAGGTGGGCAGAAGAATCAGTGACAAGATGATGGCCACACAGAGCTCTTATACCTCAATGCCAATCCACCTGCTACTCACTGTCGTGGCAGAGACACCACTGGACTCAGCCAGAAGCTGGGTGATGGGTACAACCCACCCATCTCTCTGAGAGATGGGCTGGGGCACCACACTGCCAACCAGGGCCAACACAGGCTCCGAGTGAGGGTGGCCATTGAGGACTCCAGAACCAGGCCCAGAGATGACTGGGTAAGTTCTTCCTTCTCAGAAACAACCCAGGCCAGGCCACTCCTTATGGTCCTTTCCTCAGCTTACATGCAGCTCAGCACAAATGGCTCAGATATGGAGCATCGTATCATCCTTCCTCTGCATCAGTTGGAGGACCTGGAGCCCACTCCATGTGGAGCCCACTCCAGGCAGAGCCCAGAGGTGAGAAGCCTGAGGAAGGGTGCCTGTGCGTTTGTGAGTGGGGTGAGAGTTTGGTCTCACAGGGAGGAGTCCCCAGAGACTGGTGATGGTCCATGAGCAAAGATGAGCCTCAGACCACCCACTGGCTGAACTGCAGTTCAAGAAGACATTCTGTTGTGATTTTCAGGGCTGGGACTTCTCTGGAATGCTCTGTGAAGATTTCTATCCTTGGAAACACACATGGAAAGGCAGACCGTGAATAATATTTCTTCCCTACAACTCTATCCTTTCCACAAGAATTAAATCCAGCTTCATTTCCAACAACTATACCTTTTTGAGGAGTTAGGTGCAGGTGCTGAAGCCAGAGAAAAAAGAAGACTCAGAGCATGACCAAGAGCCAGATGAGAACCCACCACTCCGGCAAGGAGAACCTGCATGTGCACCTGTAGGAGACCCAGAGATGGGTCAGGAATCACCATCTCCCAGGGGAGATCCATCTCTGCAACTGCCATGGCTGTCAGCTCTTAATCTACACTATCAAATCCCCCCCACTTGAACTTTAATTCCCTTTCCCTGCCATTGTTTCTTCTGGGTTTTTATGAACTTTTTTTTTCTTTCACTTTATTTGAAGCATCCTATATTTCATGTTTTAAGTTTAAAAATATAATGCATTTGAAGCATTTTTCCATTTAATATTTTGTGTTTTAGGGAGTTCTCATTGTGCAATGGAAAATAATCCTAATAATAATAACAACCATGAGGTTGTGGGTTTGATCCCTGACTTTGTTCAGTGGGTAAAGGATCTGGCATTGCCGTGAGCCATGGTGTAGGTCACAGACTCAGCATGGATCCCACATTGCTGTAGCTGTGGTGTAGTCTAGCAGCCATAGCTCCTACTAGAACCATAGCCTGGGAACTTCCATATGCTGTGATTGCAATCACAAAAAGCAAAACCATAAAAAATAAAATTTTGTCACTCAGGAGCATTAAGTACATTCCCAGAGTTCCCTTCATGGCTCAGTAGTTAACGAAACCAACTAGGACTCTTGAGGATGCATGTTCCATCCCTGATCTCGCTCAGTGGGTTAAGGATCCAGCATTGCCGTGAGCTGTGGTGTAGGTTGCAGACACAGCTCGGATCCCCGGTTGCTGTGGCTGTGGCATAGGCTGGCAGCTGCAACTCTGATTCAAACCCTAAAATGGCAACCTCCATATGCTGTGGGTGCGACCCTAAAAAGTAAAAATACATTACCAATGCTGTGCAGCCATCTCCACTACCTAGTTTCAGACTATTTCTTTCCCAAAATAAAACCCCTTATCCAAAGAACACAGTCCCCATTCCTCCCTCTTCTGGCCCCTGACAACACCTAATCCTTTTTCTCTGTTTTTCTACCTATTATGGATGTTTTCTACAAAAGAAACCATACAAAAGATGGTTTTTGAGTCAGTTACATATAGTAAATAGCATTGTTGTAAGTTGAAAGGGAAATCCAGATGGATTAAAGATGATATACACAATGAAGCTTCTCCTCATCCAGCCAAGGGGAGAGGAAAAGGTCCGAAGACCAGCACAGCTGAACCCACAGCTCCCAGCATGCCGGCACTGCTTCAAGGATTTGTAGGTTCCTCAGACCCACGTGAAGTAGTTGCTGACCCCAGCCCCATGCAGACAGGAGAACGAGGTACAGGGGACATGGTGACTCACCCAAGGAGGCAGCCAGGACTCAGGCAGAGAGTGCACCGGGCCCCTGACTGAGAGCAGCCTCTGGGCAACGTGGACTCAGCCTGCACCCTGTTCTCTCTTCCAGCATCCTGGCTTGCGAGGCAGGGAAGGCTTCCAGTGCTGACACCCAGGCATCTTTGAGGGATGCTGACAAGCGTGGTCATGAAGGCTCCTGGGAAAGGAGAGAGATTGAGGGCTGGGTGTCAGGTCTGCATCATACTCTAGCGCTGCCCCTACCAGCTGTGTGACCTGGAAACACTGCCCAACTTCTCTGTGTCAGGCTTTCCAATCTTGACTCAGGGGCTTGTTGTCTGGGCACACAATATGCCTCAATGAGAGCAAGGAGCCAGTCCTCCGCAAAGGAACTCTGCCCGTACGTTCACAAAGCAAAGCACATGTGTCAGGAATCACAGAGCTTATCCTCATCCAGCAGGGCCAAGGCAATCCAGCAGCACCTCTAGCACCTGCCTGAGGCCTTTCCCTCCTCAGGGACAGTGGTTCAGATCAGGCCCAGTCTCCCAGGAAGTCTGAATGGAGCTTTCTGACAAAAGGGAACTCCAGGTCCAAACAACCTTCCACGTCATCCCAACAAGGAACAAGAGCATCTGCTCCGTGTTTTAGCTGCAAGGTCTTCTCTTTACAAACTGCCCCTTCACTTTGGGCCTAAGAAATGTGAATTCCAGAGTACAAGACCCTGCAACTGATGACTCAGGGGACAGGGCCCACCCCCCATTCCATTCCTCATAGCCAGCCTCCCTACAGCCATGTAGAGCTTCATCAGAACATGGCCTCACCCGCTATTGTAAACACATGTGGGAAAAGCTGAGGATCCTAAATGCCTGGTCCCCCATGATCCAGAAACCAGAGTTTGGGGCAACAGACAGAAGAGGAGAAAGTACTTTCAGATCACACATCTGGTAAGGAACATAGACAGAATTGCTATGACTCCACAACCAAAAAACAACCAATCTGGACTTCCCTGGTGGCCTAGTGGTTAAGGAACCAGCACTGTCACTGCTGTGCCTGGGGTTTGGAATTCCGCATGATGCATGCATGGCCAAAAAAAAAAAAATCTGATTGAGAAAGGGGCAGAGGAACTAATAGACATATCGTATTTCCACAGGAGACATATAGATGGGCAGCAGACACATGAAAAAGTACTCAACATCACTCCTCATCAGGGAAATGAAAATAGAACCACAGTGAGATACCACCTCCCACCTGTCAGGATGGTTGTCATCAAAAAGACAAGGAATGACTTCCCTTAATAGCTCATTCGTTAAGGTTCCCAACTAGGATCCATGAGGATGCAAGTGGGATCCCTGGCTTCACTCAGTGGGTTAAGGGGACGCTATTGCCATGAGTTCTGGTATAGGTTACAGATGCGGCTTGGATTCCAAGTTGCTGTGGCTGTGGCGTAGGCTGGCAGCTGCAGCTCCGTTTCAGCCCCTACCCTGGAAACTTCCACATGCTGCAGGTGTAGCCCTAAAAAGAAAAAAAAAGACAAGAAAAATCAACATTTGGATGATACGGAAAAAGAGAAACTCATGCAATATTGGTGTGAATGTAAATTGGTACAGACACTGGAAAACAAGTATAGAGTTTCCTCAAAAAATTAAAATTAGAAGTACCATATGGTCCAGGAAATGAAGTCACAATGTTAAAGAGATATCTGTATCTGTGTTCACTGCAGCATTCGTCATAGTAACCAAGATATGGAAACAATTAAGTGACCATCAATAAACACATGGATAAAGAAAACGTGGAATATCCATAAAACGGAATTTTAGCCACACAAAAAAGAGGGAACTCTTAATATTTGTGACCTTGAGGGCATCATGCTAACTGAAATAAGTCAAACAGAGGAAAACAAATATATATAACCTCACTTGTATGTGGAATCGGAAAATTATATTGAACTCCTAGAGAAACAGAAGAGATTGGTTGCTGTCAGAGGTGGGATGGGGAGGAGGGCAGGCAATGAGATAAAGATGGCAAAAGGCACAATTTCAGCTCTAAAATACCAACGTCTGGGGCATGTAATGTTCAGCCAGGTGACTGTGGTTAACGATACCCTCTTGTGGTTTTGATGCTTGCTATGAGAGGAGATCTGAGAAGTTCTCATCATAAGAAAAATAATTTGTAACTATGTGCAGTGATGGGTGTTGACTAAACTTACTTGGTGGTCATTTCACAATATATACCTGTATCAAATCATTCTGCTGAATCCCTAAAAGCAACAGAGTTATATGACACTCTTATCCAATAATCCATCTCAGGACGTGGGCTGAGAGCCTGGACTAACCATTGCTGAAGCTGCATCTGCGCTACAACAGCAGAGGGCACTCATGACAGAGACCTTAGTTCCCTCAAACCTAAAATATTTCCCTCAGGCCCTCCATGGTAAAAGTGTGCTGAACCCACCCTGGAAGACCATGGTCATAGTAGCAACAACAGGGAGTTTTGTGAGAGATTTTCTTTCCTGGAAAAGACAAGCAGGGAAAAAACTGCCCCCTTGCTTCTGAGTTGAGTGCTAACTGTGCAGAGATGATGGCTGGAGCCGAGGCAGCCACTGCATCCATGAGGGAGCAATACCAATATTCTAGGAATGGTGGAGTAGAGAAGTGGGTGGCATCTGAGTCACTGAGGACACTCTTGGGCCACCTGACCCTTTCACAACCTCCCATCTTTCATATCATGGTTTTGTGATTTAAGGCACTCTCGGTATGGTTTCCTATCACTTCAAACATATAAATAACTGATAGAGCCTTCAAGTCTTAGTTAAAATTTCTCTGTCTTTAACTAGTTTCCCAGCAGATACAGGTCTCTGCTCCTGTCCCCAAGTCTTCACCCAGGAAATCAGCTCACACGCTATGGTGCCCTGTCTGCGTGTCTGGCTCATCTCTATTTGGTCTGTGAACATCTCAGGGTCAGGCCTCTGCCTTTTCTGCTCTGTGCAGCCTGAGCCTACACACAGTGGACCTTCAGAGGCTGAAGGAACTCTCCCCACCCACACCCACACCCCACCATGGCCAGCAGCCTCCAGCCATCAAAACATCTATGGTTTTGCTTTGGACCACACACTGCTTCCAGACCCAAGGGGTCTTGACCAGGGTACAGCATGAAGAGTGAGGTCTCTTGTAAAATGAGCTTGCGAGACATCAGATGTCACCTCAAACATGCATTCAAGGCTGAGCTGTGTATTCACTGTCAGCTTGGTCTCTCCTGTGGCAGTCTTGGGGGCCGTGACTCAGAGAAAGGAGCCCAGGGGCTGCGTTTCAAGGAAGATGTAGAGAGGACAGAGACGGACCCATCCGGTTCCAAACTCAGTGAGGTTCCCTGTGTATACTGGAACAGGACTCTGGCCCACAAGTGGGGAGTAGGTCCCAAAATCCCCAAATGAAGGGGCCGACCCCATAAATGATGGGGGCTCTTGGTGTCCCCTGAAGCAACTCCAGATGGCAGCCGCTGAAGAGGACCTCCTGTGTGATCACAGGAGCATGACTCCATAGTCATCACGCAAATAAGAGAGAGGGATGTGGGGTGTGGAGGAGCCAGGAGGGTGTGGTGGGGCTGGTGTAGGAAAGTGCCCCTTTGCCCTTCAGTGGGAACTGCTTTTGTGAGTCTCCAAGCAGCTGCATGGCAGTTACAAGCCTCAGGCTCCCACAGTAATTGGCTTGGGCTGGTGCTTTAGCCCCATCACGTGGACAAGCCACACCGTGTGGTTCCCAGGTATCAGCATCCGGGGTTTCTCTCTGGATCCACAGTTCCTCACTGCAGCTCACTTACCTCCCTTTTCTGAGCCTCAGTTTTGTCAAGAACGTGGACATGGGTCGCTACCTTAACAGGACTAACCCTTTAAGTATCAGTTTGGGTAATCCCGCAATTTAGAGCTGACCTAACAGATACTGCTTGAATCCACAGGGATCTCAAGAATAAACTGAAGTCTCTCAGTGCTATGTGGAAGTTAAGCCACACTGACGCAGTTCCAGGGTCTCCACTGAGCTGTACCATCCATTTTATTGAAAGTCTGTAACTGAAAACCAAAGTGGCTTAAACAAGCTGACAAACGAGCAGAAGAGACTGACATACACACCTGAGACGTCCCCAGGAACACGGCTTCCTTCAGGGCCGGAGCCGGTGCTCCACGAAGTCAGCGGGAGTCATTTCTCCTGACCTCTGGGATCTGCTTACTGGAGTCACCCTCAGATGGCTCTGCTTTATGGGAGAACATGGCCACCAACTGCCACAGGCTGACACCAACTGCCACAGGCTGCCGTCGCCCGCCCTCTGTTCCCAACGGAAATAGAGCTTCTCTTTCCCAGGATTCCAGCACGGAAACCCCGCCCTGGAGCCTGATTGGCCACTCGCCCGGTCCTGAGCCAATCACCATTGCCAGGGAGGATGGAACATACTGATTGGCCAGATCGAGGTCATGTGACCATCCTCTCTAGGAGATTGGTGACCGGTTCACCCTGACTTTCCCTGGTGAGAGACAGTGTGCTGTCAGAGAGCGGGATGTGTGTCCAGCAGCTGCATCCTCTGTACTCAGTTTCCTGGGATGTGTCTTCTCACATTCTCTTCCCACATCCTGTTGTCCTCTGTTTACAGAAGAATTCCTGGCTCACCTCTTTTTTTTCCCCAAGCCCCATTTCACAAACCCACACGAAAAAGGAACAAGACCTCCTTTTTGAAGATAGAATTGGGGGTTTCTCTCACCACTTCACGGCTTGCTTTTTGTGTTCCATTACAGTAATTTATGCAGCCAACAAATGTTCACTGAGCCCGTATTTACAAGCTGCTATGGGTTCTAAAGACTGTGAGTCATTTTGCGTAATGAGTATCACCCAGGAGCCTCCCAAAGGGAATGAGGTTTGTATGAGGAAGCCTCTGGTGGGGAGCTTCCAGTCCAAACCTGCACCCATTGTGTGACTCTGAGGAAGTCATCCCTCTCTCTGGCCTTCTTCTTTCTCATCTGCAAAATGAGGCACTGGGAAAGACGAGGTCCTGGAACCCCCTCAGCTCTGACATGCTGTGGCTGGGTCTTGGAACATGTCTCTCCAGCTGTGAGTCAGCCCATGAGCACCATGGACAGTAACCACAACACTCCCAGGACAGGGCTGGACCCGGTCCACAATCTCACACTTGTGCATCTACATCCTTCCCCCTCATGGCTGCTGAGGGCACCCTGGGCAGAGGAGGATAGGGGCTTCCTGTGCCTGTGAGGAGCCTGGGCTCTAGGTCTCTATACATTTGCCCAGTTCTGCTTCTGCTGCTGCCATGGTGTTCTCAAAGTTGAGGTTCTTGTCTCCTGACAGAAGGAATTTAGAAATGAGGTTGGATCTGAGAAAGAGAAGTCAGGATTTATTTCAGTGAGAAATATACCTCTGAAAAAGAGGTGGGCCGAGAGGCAAGCAGCTGCCCTGCACTTCCCTAGCAAGCTGGTTATGAGGGGCACTCAACCGCGTGAGCGGAATGTTCACAGGGTAGGTGGGCTTTGCGGGTTGTAGTTCTTAGCTTTCATCCCAACTAATCCTTCACGCAGGGAGGAGAGATTTTTGTCCTTATTTAAATTTTACGGGAAGGGCTGGCATCAGCGAGGGTTGGATCCTTCTTATCTGAATAGCAAATTTATTACAATGAGGGCATAATTAGCAAAAAGTTACATCCCACACTGGAGAGTTCCCCCCTTTTCCCCCTTTCTTTGTCTATCACCAGGGCACTTATCTCCCCAAAATGTGTCTTTTCCTTTCACTCTGGAGGTTCCTTCTTTTCTTTGGACCCCACAGTTGGCATGGTGTCTGCTTTCCTGCCATGTGGCCCCCATGGCTCCATTCTTTACATATAGCAGGTATCTGCCTCCTGAAACAGTGCTATTTTTTTTAAGCAAGAAGAGAGATTTATTAGAGCACAGGGAACCTAGGAACCAACAGAGATTGGATTAGCTGTCTTCACAAAAGACTGGAGCAGCAGCTGGTAAGAAATGAGATGCCAAATCTGCTGTTTCTTCCACCCTCCTGGGTCCCCATAGTCACTTGTGCTATCTTTGCACAGCACAAGGCCCTCTCCCCTTTTAAGACTATTGGTTTCTGAGTTCTGTTGTGGTGCAGCAGAAATGAATCTGACTAGTATCCATGAGGGTGTGGGTTCGATTTCTGGCCTCACTCAGTGGCTCAGGTAACTGGAATTGCTTTCTGTGAGCTGTAGTTTATGTTGCTGATGTGGCTCTGATCTCAAGTTGCTGTGGCTGTAAGGTAGGCTGGGGACTATAGCTCCAATTTGACCCCTAGCCTGGGAACATTCATAAGACGTGGGTTCAGCACTAAAAAAAGCAAAACTAAACAAAGTTATGGCTTCTCTCCAGCTTCACTGCCAGGGCCCTAGGCTATAGTACTAACACTTAGTCCTCATAAAACTGAAATGGCCTCCTAAAATTTTACTGCAGAACCCCTCTGCTGTTCTCACTATGGCCAGAGGTACTTATTAAAAATGGAAAATGTTCCTAAAATAAACATCCTAATCTCAAACCTGCTGGGGAATAAGACTACAAATTGCCCATATTCAGTGTCCTTTGCTGACAATCTCCTGTCACTGGATGTTTATACAGCCTTGCCTTTGCTTCTCTCAGTCAAGAAAATGGATTTATGAACAGTGAAAATGATGTGAGCACACATTTCAGAGCCAGTGCATGGTTTACCATTTCTTTTCCTTCTGAAGTGGCATGGGCATCCTGCAGGTAGAGACTGTCTGTTAGCCTGAGTCCAGAGAGGAAGATGACATGAGCAGAGCCATGCAAAGAGGTAGCATGAGAAGTACATAAACTTTATTGAAGGCCACTGATGTTTGGGGAAACATTTGTTACTCAGCATAACACAGACTATCCTAACTGATGCACATAGCTCATCATCTCTTGCTTTTGTCTCATCTCTGAGAAATCCCACTGGCCATTCACAATTACAAAAATTGCTCCTTCCCAGAGTTCCTGTTGAGGCTCAGCAGAAGGAACCTAACTAGTTTCCACAAGGATGTGGGTTGGATCCCTGGCCTCCCTCAGTGGGTTAAGGATCCAGCACTGCTGCAAGCTCTGGTGTATGTCATAGATGCAGGAGTGGCTGTGGTTTAGTCTGGCAGCTGCAGCTCCAATTCAACCCCTAGCCTGGGAAACTTCCATATGCTGTGGGTGCAGCCCTAAAAAGCAAAACAACAAGCACAACTTGATCCTTCACGTGTTACAACATTCTTTGGTTATTCTCTCTCCTGGGAAGGGTATTTGCAACCTTGTGTTAGTGCTATTACTCAGATAATACTTGAGATCTCAGCTTAACTGTGAAGAATACAGAAAAGGATCAACTGATCTGTGTTGAAAGGACATGGATTTACCTTCTTAGTCATTAGATCTCTTTCATTAAAATATAAGTTCCATAAGGAAAGAGCCCAGGTATTTAGCTCATGTGTTTTGGAGGCACTGCTCCACTCCCACAATGTGTCAGGGCTCCCTCTCAGGATCTAGATGTAATGGGGGTGAACCTGCCCTGAGTCCTGCAAACATTACATGTCCCATGGCAGTGGAAACAAACCCACAAGCAGCAGCATTTTTACCCCTTATGATCACCTTAGCAGAAGACGAAAAGAAAAGAGGCTGGAGGGGAAAAGAGGGAGACTGCCTGGAGGATTGCTTATGGAAGCCTCTTTTGAAGAAGGACTTGGAGTTGCCTGGAGGGGGGGTACTTCCTGGGTGGTGTGGTGGGGGAATGGGTGAGCAAGAAGCAGTGTGCACAGAGTTTCCAAGCCTTGAAAAAGAATGAACACAGGAGCAGCCAGGACCAGAAAAGAATACCTGGCATCTGTATTCCTGTGAGCACAAGTGTTCTTGCTAGGTGTTTTGCAAGTGAAAAGCAGCTTGTGGTGCTTATAAATTAAAGCCAATTATCAGTGATGATAGGAGCAGATTCCAGGCACTTCCAGACAATGGGTGTCAGGGCAAACTCTGATCTGGGAGTTGGATGGGTCCCATGGGGACACAAAGGTTAAAGTCAAAGAAACAAATGTAAGATGGGGTTAGATTTGTTCTTCGCTATTACATCAGGACCCCTGAGCAGTTGTGTGTATGGCACCCATCACAAAAGGGCTCATTCATCATGCTCTGGGAGCCTGTCCATGTCCTAGGTAGCTAAGGGCAGGCCTGGATGGGATGGCAGAGAGGGGCTGGGCCACCTGAGGACAGGGCTTTGGCACCCAGGCCTCTGAGGGATGTGCTCACCTGCCAGAGAGCCTGAGGGCAGGGCCTGTTAAGAAGGGCAGGCCCACCCGAGGAGGTGAATAGGGTGTACAGACAGAGAGCATCATCAGAGCTCTTGGTTCCAGGCAAGCCTCTTAGGCTCAAACCCTGGATCTCAGCCTGGAGTCCCTGTCTGGCAGATCTCCATGCCTGTAGTCCATGGGGGGTGGGGGGGCACCACTGGGAAAACTGGAGCTCTGGATGCTGGGAAGTGAGGGTCCTGATAGGCACAGACCCCATCACACGAGGGAACACACAGCATATGCAGCCCTGAGGCGGCTGACCTGGGAGATGTGAGCAGGGAATCAGGCCCCGCTGCTAGTTTCCAGGACCTGCACATCAAGTTTGTTCTGACCACATCTTCCAACATTTGTTTTTCAACTGGAATGGCTGTCACTGTTTATACCTCTCCGGATGCCCAGCCTAATCTTCCCAATGAGCCCATTCAGGCCCAGGGGTTCACCTGGGCTGACCCACATGCTGTGGATGGGACAGACATGCTTTGAGTGCCACCACTCCCTACCCCTTCTGTATGGCCCACCTCAGGGATCCCAGCTACCTGCCTAGTCTCTACTTAATGCAACTGACACCAGCCCCATGCAGGGCCCTGTGCCAGACACTGGGACCATCCTTGCACCCAAAAGTCACTCTATGGTTGATGTCAGCACAACTAAGGGCCTGTGGGGCCAGAAGAAAAGTCCAAGCTTCCCATAGGATGGGAGAGGTGTGGGAAAGCTCTGGAACAGCCATGGGGAGAAGCGAGCCTTGGTCTGGAGTTAAAGGACTGGGAGTTGGCAGGAATGAGCCTGGTGGCTGGAGCCCTGACAGTAAGCACTCTGCCCCTGGCTCTTCCGCAGAGCCTGGGGGTGGCTTCCTCAAATACCCCAGCAGGGAGGTTGAGCGTTCTGGGGATTTACTGATACCCTGGGGAGCTCCCTGGGAAGGGTGGTGGGGAGTGGGTTGTGGTGTGACCGCGGGAG
>PVHT020000521.1:43601-61254 GCA_004024745.2 Catagonus wagneri
GGCCCACCTCGTGGGACAGAGCCAGGTTCATCTGAGGCTGGGACAGGGCCACCCACAGAGGCCAAGATGGGTGCTGAGAGGGCTGATGGAGGCTGCAGGAGTCCAGCAGACACTGGGATTTCTCTTGTGACTAACACCATCATGCAGACCTTGGGCTGTGGAGTGGTGATAATTCCTCAGAACTGAAGGAACCTGGGGTGCCCGTGGGCAAGAATAAGCCCAGGATTTGTGTCTGCACTGTTTTCTGGGAAGGTCAGTTCATGGATTTCCAGAAGGGACAGGAGAATAACGGTAACTGGGGTGAGATTTGGTCTGTATGTGTCAGGTTTCTTGCCCTTGAGACACAAGGTGAAAGATGCTTTGGTTCTGTCCCTGAACCACCCCTGGAGGAGGTGCCTCCCTGATCGTCCTGCTCGTTTTCAGGGGTAAGCCTAGAAGCCCAGAAACAGGAGAAATTGAGGCCCTTGGTGGACCCTTCAGCCTCTTAGCACAGCTCACTCAGCCAGCAGCTCTTACCCCAGAGCCTTCAAGACGACAGCTGAACTGGATCAAGTCACAGGTAAGCACGGCCTCTTTTAGTCACCACAACATGGGACGAGGCACCTACTGTTCTTACTGCTCTTTGAGTTACCATTTGTCTGCAGTACAGCTGGAAATGGGGCAGAATCCCATTTGACAGAGAGAAACTGGTTCACCAAGGTTCTGTGACTCGACCAAGACACTCAGCAAGGAACTGGCAGCTCAGGCCAGGGCTTTTGGTTTCAAATCCCCATGGCCTGAGGCTGTGTCCCCTTTCCCTGCTCCTGGGCCCATCTCCCCCATCAATGGAGACTTTGTTCTCACCATTAATTCCCTGGATCCCAGGTCCCTCAACATCAGCACTCCTTCCCCACCAAGCACTTGAGGATGAAAGAGGACTGAGTATTTGAACCCTTTATGAAATAAGGCCTATGTGCTCAAGGGAGAGCATTCTGGACAGAAGCAGAGACAACCCCTCCTAGCAGTGGAAAGGAAAGCCATCTTGCTGATGGGTGGGCTTACCAATAGTCCTGGCTTTGTGTGACCCTGGACAAGTGGCCCAGGGTCCCCACTTCAGCATCTCACTCCTGCAGGCCAGGTCCCCTGCCCCCTCTTTGCACCCTATAGACTGCCTCAGAGGCAAAAGGCTAGATGCCCATTTTCCAGGACTAATACCCAAGCCTGTAGGGTTGATGAACTCTGCAACAAGACATTTTGCTAGTGATCAGCATGGAGTCTGTGCAACTAGGAATCATAATTTAAAAAAAAATCTCAAGATGTAGTTTTAGGCACCAAGTCAAGCCTAGAAAGGGGACCAAACAGGCAAAGACCAAAAACCCATGCAAACAGTGTCACCCAGAATGAACCCCAGAAGACCTGAATTCATTAGGTGGGGCTGGGTAAAAGGGTCAGTGTAGAATGAGCTGGGCTGAGGGCAAAAACCCCACCCACTGGGCAGAAAAGAACCTGGAAAAGGGGCAATTCAAGATGCACAAAAATGGGCATCTGCCAGCAAGGGTGGACATCGCCACTGGCCCCAAGCCCACCTCCCCTCCAGGCCTTGGCATCCAGGGTCGTTGTTGACCATCTTTTGAGGTCTGGCCATTCCCCTGTACACCTTGCAGTCCAGCAGCTCCAGATACATGCTCTTTGTAATATGTTCTAGGGTCAAAAATGGAACCTCGATGGTATCTGACCCTCACCCAATATGGACTCATCTTTACATCAGAGAAAACAGTATCAGAGCTTACGTTCGGATCCACAGGAGAGTCCCTAAGGGGATGGAAAGCTACTAGAAGCTGGGGTTACTCAGGGATGTTGGAGCCCCCCAAGGGCAGGGCTCAAGGAAAGTAAAATCATTTGAAAACCTACAGTATGAAAAAAATCCTGAATTCTGCCTCCCTGGCATGACCAAAACTAAAGCAGGGAAACTGCACTTTGAGTTGGTTGGTGAAAGTCCTAGGCCCTGGTGGGACACCCTTCACTGGAAGAATGATTCGCTCCTAGCAATCCAGGAGACCCCAGGGACCCACTTGCCCACATCCTAGCAGACCCATAAAGCAGGTGTGAACTCTGCTTGGCTGTGCAGACAGCCTTGGCACCCACTCCCTGACCTGCTGTCAAGTCTCTTCCCACCCCAGGGAGGATCCAAGAAAAGATTTTAAAATATGTTTTTTTTTCTTGTAAAATCATCTTCCTAATAACATGGCTGAGCAGGTATAGCTGGTAGCAGTGAGGCACCCAATGGTCTCTGGGGTACAGGTCAGCTGCAAAGACCCCTGGACCATTGGCCTGACCACCCAAAGATTAAGAGGTGTCAATTTCAAGGTCATATGTTAGAAGAGTCCCAACTTGAGGACTAGTTTCTGGTAGAACTCGATGTCCTCAGAAGTGGGCCTAAATTTTGTAGGGAGGCCCAAGGGTGATGCCGTTGATGTGGGTGAGGCTGTTGAAGTGGAGCCCACTGATGGTGTCGAGCAAGAAGAGGACAGAAGCAGAGAACTGGCTCCAGAAATCAGGGTGAGGCCGATGAGCGTGACCTGGTTTCTGAGAAGGATCACACAGCTCAGGAATCCCCCGAATGAGAGGATGAAAGAGACAAGGAGGAGGACTCAGCCCATGGCCCACTTGTGCCGTGAGTGGAGGTCCTCATACACCTGGGACATCATGGGGAACTCCAGGCCATCGATGGCACCACCATGGCCAAGGTGGCCATGTTGTGGGTCAGGGTCATGTCCCAGGCCAGCATGAGCATATGGACCTAACATAGGCCTCCGAGGCAGTGTGGTAGTCTGGTTGGAGGCTGTTCAGAACTGCCACTTCACGAATGGGTGGTCCTCGGCCAGGAGCCAGTGGCCATCACAGGTGGAGATGGAGGAGAGGATCATGGACTGGGAGGCACACAGGATGATGAGGGACCGAAGTAAGGACTCAGAGGAGAACAGGCAGGGCCTGCTTTGGGCCATCAGCCTCTGGGCCTGGGAGAAAGCACAGAGGCAGCATGTCAGGGAGGCCTGGCCTCACTCCTCCAACCTCTTCAGGGAGGACCCAGAACATGCCTTCCTGCTTCCATAGCCACAGTTTTCTTCTCCTGTCTCCCAAGAACCTTGGTCACAGCTTCCTCCTCATCTTTCAGCACAGACCCACCTTCTCTGGGGAACCCTTCTCACATTCTACCTGCTCCCAGCCGGTCCTCCAGTCAAAACCTATAAGCATGGTCCACCCAGTTATTCATCGGGCAGACTCCCCTGGACTTTGAAAAAAAGATTTTTTTGAATAATAGTTGATTTAAGTTAACCTATCTTGTCTGTCCGGTTTGACCTTGAACAAGCAGCCAGCCTGGGTTTCTTTTTCCCTTTTTTTTTGTTGGCCCCACCCAGGGCATGTGGGGTTTCCCAGGCTAGGAACCGAATCTGCGCTGGAGCAGAGACTCAAGCCATGTAGTGACAAGGCTGGACCCTTAACTTCTAGGCCACTAGCCAACTCTAGTACCAGCCCAGTTTTATCTGAATCCCATCCAGCTGCTTCTGCAGGTGCCAGGAAACTGGACTCAATATTATTCCCTGGTTTTTCTCAGAAGTCAGCGATGTTTGCCTTTTGCCCTTCAGCCTGGCTAAGCCTGTACCCCACCCAGAACTTGCCAATAGCTGTCTGTCCCAGCAGCTTCTGGATATGGGGGAGGGGTCCCCTGAGGCTCTCCTTCGGCTTCTGGTTTCAGCCCCAGGAAAGTGCACCCCATCCTCTCTCCTGTCAACCTGCACCAAACGTTCAGAGAACTGTCCCTCCTCTCAGCCCTGGGCTACCCCCTGGTCACCGTTCCCAAATCCTGGCCCAGAAACAAAAGAAATGCTCAACGAGCAAAACCCCATATGAGCCTCCTCCCAGAGCCTTCTCCACGGCCACCTTCTTCAGGCACAGAGGCCCTCTTCCCATGCCCAGGACAAGTCTAGAACTTTCTTCCTCAGACTGCTGACTCCTCCCAGTTCCCCTGGGTGCCTCCATTTCTCCACTCTTCAAGTCTCAGCTGAAATATCACCTCCTTGGAGAGATCCTTCCTGCCCCCCCGAGGCCCAAGGGAACCAGAACCACCTCTGGTCATTCTCTGTCAGATAATGTTCTGACCACAAGGTATCCATTTCTGTCTGTTTTATACTTATATAAATATTATTGTCTGTTTCCCTCGGGGACTGTGCTCTGCGGGAGGGCAGTGCCTTCCCTTTCGGTCACAACCATGTTCCCAGCCCCTGGCGTCCTGCTCAAGAGGAGCCTTGAGGCAAATGAACTGTCAAGTTTGCAGACAGTCCCATCCATCTCAAGACCTCTACCTTTTTCTGGCCGCACCCATGGCATATGGAACTTCCTGGGTTAGTGGACTAATGGGGGCTGTAACTGCCGGCCTTCACCACAGACAGCAGCTCATGATCTGAGCCACATCTCCAACCTACACTGCAGCTTGTGGCGATGCTGGATACTTAACCTACAGAGTGAGGCCGGGGACCGATTCCACATGCATTTCTGGGCCACAACTCTCAGTGAGAGCAGAAAGCAAAGCCACACTCCTGGAAGATTCCTGTGATCAGAGCCTCGGAGGTACTTGGGCCACCTGCTAACTTCCCCTGAGCAGCCCCAGGGACATGGGAATGAGGATCCGCCTGGAGTTTGTTTTACTTTTTTCATTCACCCAGTGGTACTGCCTTCAAAGTGTTTGATGTGTGTACTTGGCTATTGTGAATCCTTGCATGTTTGTATGAGTGTGTGA
Source organism: Catagonus wagneri (assembly GCA_004024745.2). NCBI lineage: Eukaryota > Metazoa > Chordata > Mammalia > Artiodactyla > Tayassuidae > Catagonus > Catagonus wagneri. The sequence continues at coordinate 48,379 of PVHT020000521.1, forward strand.
TTTTTACTTTTTTTTTGATTTTTTTTTATTTTTAGGGCCCCATCTATAGTATATGGAAGCTCCCAGGCTAGGGATCCAGTTAAAGTTACAGCTGCCAGCCTCCACCACAGCCAAAGCAACACAGGATCTGAGGCACATCTGCAACAATAGCTCAAGGCAATGTGGATCCTTAACCCAATGAGCAGGGCTAAGGTTCGAATCCCCATCCTCATGGTTACTAGTTGGGTTTGTCTCCACTGAGCCACAGCGAGAACTCTGATTTTTGCTTTTTTATGTGGCATTATGCTATAAAGTTTTCATTCCTACACTCTTTCTTTCTCTCTTCCTCTTTCTTTATATCTTTCTCTTTCTTCTTTCTTTCCCCAACCCCTGGCACATGGAATTTCCCTGGCCAGGGACTGAATCTGAGACACAGCTGTGGCCACACCAGACCCTAAACCCGTCTCACCAAATGGGGTATCTGGCCTGTGCCTCCACAGCAATGTGAACTGCTGCAGTGGGATTCTGGGCCACAGTGGGAACTCCAATGCTATTAAATCTCATATTTCCTGCTGTTTTCACCCAACAACATGGCATAAGGCCATTCCTATTCATTTCTATAAATCTAATTCAGCGTTTTACAAATGATAGGTTGAGTCCCAACAGAGGCTCCTGAAATCAATTTGGCAGGGGTATAATCAGCACTTATCAGAAAGACATACAATATAACTGAAAATATCAGAGTGCTTCAAACATAATTAGGGTAAATATTGCTTCATGAATCTCTTTTCAAAAATAGACAGGTTGATAGATAGAGGTTGCAATGTCAAAATTATTTCTTACCATGGATCCCAGTAAGAAAAGTTTGAGGAGTTCCCAATGTGGCTCAAAGGTAATGAACCCAACTAGTATCCATGAGGATTTGGGTTCAATCCCTGGCCTCTGTCAGTGCATTAAGAGCTGGCATTGCTGTCAGCTCTGGTGTAGGTCACAGACTTGGCTCAGATCTGGTGCTGCTGTGGCTGTGGCTGGCCTGCAGCTGCAGCTCGGATTCAACACTTAGCCTGGGAACTTCCATGTGCTGCAGGGGTGGCCCTAAAAAAGAAAAAGAAAAGAAAAGTATCAAAAGTTCAGGTTCATTGCTTCTGATTACTTTTAGACATTTCTTTCTTTCTTTCCTTTTTGCCTTATCTAGGGCCGCACCCGCGGCATATGGAGGTTCCCAGGCTAGGGGTCTAACAGGAGCTGTAGCCGCCGGCCTTCGCCATAGCCACAGCAACGCGGGATCCGAGCCGCATCTGCAACCTACACCACAGCTCACGGCAACGCCGGATCCTTAACCCACTGAGCAAGGCCAGGGATCGAACCCGCAACCTCATGGTTCCTAGTCAGATTCGTTAACCACTGAGCCACAACGGGAACTCCCTATTTTAGACATTTCTGCTTTTCATGCACTGTGTTTTATTTGTTCACATTAGTGATGAAGATGAGGTGAATCCACAACACCCACACCCAAGCACACTGATGAATATCTTAATCCATGTGTGTCTGTGAGCAACTCCCTTTATGCTGTGGAAGCCTCCAAGTACATCACCAACAGGTGGAGCCAGAGGTCACAGCATAGAAATGGCTCAGAGACCAAATGAAGAGGTCTGAATCTCACAGGTCATCACATCCATTTAAAGCACACAGCGAGAAGCCTCGGAGGGCAGAAGAAAGGCAGCAGGTTCACACACACACACACACACACGGGGGGCTGGGAACTGTGGAGCAGCTGCATCCTGGGTCTGCAGTGCTCAGCTGTCTTGTCTCTCTCTCTATGACCTTGGCCTTTTCCAGTGAAGGTGAGTTCTAAGGGTGACAGTGGATGTTTATGCAAGGGACCCAGCAGACAGACGTGACTCAGGGCAAATGCACACGCTCTTAGAATCACAGGATTGGTCAGCCTGGCACAGCTCTAACTGACCATGTAGTGTGACCACCAGCCCTGGGCTTTCTGTGCCAGAGGAGCCCTAGGCTAGAATGGACATCACCAGGAAGCAGCTGCATTCAGATGGTGACTATTAGGTGCCTGGGATTTATATATCTAGCATTGTATAAATAGTTTGTGCCTTGTGAAAACTGAAAGGGTCAGGAATTTCACATATTCTTCTCTATCTTCACCCAGAAAAAACTCTGCTTCAGTTATTTGTGATTATGATCAAGAGTGCAGCATAGTTTATCAAAGGTGCTTTGGTTCCAAGCAAAGGTGCAATTCTCCGTCTCGAAGCCAAGAGAGAATCTGATGGTAGAAACGGGCAGCTGTCTTCAAGGCAGGGAAGAGAAGGGATTTTTTCAGGTGGCCTCCAAGGCTGATGACTCTCCTGCTCTCGAGTCCATGGCTCCAAGGAAGGAGGCACATCGCAGGCCAAGAGAGCAGGCATGGCTGGAACAGAGACTATCCCCCGTGCCTTCAGCCCTGTGACTGGGATTTGCCAGATCTAGTGATTTAGCATCCTGGCCAGGAGGGGGCGCCCGTCCTTCTCAAATGCTGATTTCTGATCATCTTGCTCAGCCCTCAGTGGCCAGCAGGGGGCAACCAAACCTGCCCTTGCTTCCTGTTGCCCAGCTCTGGAGCAGCAGCCCCATGTTCTTCCCTGAGGCCAAAGGCTGTGTGTTTTCAGGATGGACTGAGGACATGCCTAAGTGGCTTTGGGACAAGTGCCTGGTGTGGCCCATGTGCAGAAGAAAAGACACCCATCTGCTCCCAAGATCTGCTGAGATGCCTGTGGACTCTGGTCCAGTGCAGAGCCTTCCTTCCATCTCGTGATTTCCTCTCCACTTTCTCAGGTGACACCATAACAGGGCTTATTTTAAGGCAGGAAGTGGTCTTTAAGAGAATGGGCTTGGTGGGAGGACCTGGGGGCAGTGGGGTGTCATAGGCATGGGCTCTTTTGGGGGGGGAAAGCCTGCACAGATTGTGACATGGAAACGCGTGTGTGATGGTGGAAGGAGGACACAAGGTACAGGGACCCTCACATCCAGCATGTTGGATGAGCTGGGGACCGGTGGACGAGTCTGGTGAGACACACAGAATCCATGGGCGAGAGGGACAAGTCTGTGGTTAGAAACATACTTTCCTTCCTTTTTCCTCCTGTGCCCCCTGGAAGTTGTACGAATGCCAGTTTTCATTAGTGGCATCAGAGTTCCTGCTTCAGGAGTTCCCATTCTGGCACTGGTCACCTGCACAGTGAGTTAGGGATCCAAGCATTGTCGCTTAAGTTCCACCTGCACCTTGGATCTGTCCCCTGCCCTGGAAACTCCATAATGCCTGTGCCACAGGGTGGCCAAAAAGGAGGAAAGCATAAAATAGAGCATCTGCTTGCCTTCGTCATCAAGGGCCTGGAACTGTCCACTTGCTCGCTTGTTGAGAAGAGCTTTCCTAACACCTGGTGCATGTGGACAGCAGGGGTGGAATGTAAAAGTAGTTGAAAAATATTGAAAATATAGTGGGGCCTTGTTTGCAAACACATTCATTCTAAGTCTCATCTTTGAAGTATGTCAAAATCTGAATTGACAAAAATTACTTCCCTGGATTTCAAGGAAATTATCTCTAATATATTTAATAATCATTCTTACCTCCCATTGTATCCAAATTCAAATGTCACCATGCATGACGATTTCTCATAACACAGTCACCAACTCAAGTATTTGTAAATATCGGGTCTTTGAATGTCTTTTGCAGGATTCCAGTGAACTAGCAGTGTTAAAAATCATACTAGCCAGGGTACTCCCAAAGTTTCTATAAAAATGTCATAAAAATATTGTGAATCATTTTAGGAGATAGAAGCAAGTGTTGTGATTATTAAAGTACTAGCAGTTTCATACTATAGAAGACACTATAAGAAGTAATACATTCAAATGTAAACCTTAAGAGCCAAAACATGACAGTTTATTTTTCCCCTAATGCTGGCCCCTGAGGCCTCTGGAAGTTGCTGGGCCAGGAATTGAATCTGAGCTGAAGCTGGGAATTATGCCTGTAGCTGTGGCAACACTGGATCCTTTAAGCCACTCTGCCACCTGGGTGAGTGAAGCTGTGATCCTGCAGTGACCTGAGGCAATGCAATCTGATTCTTAACCCACTGTGCCACAGCAGAAACACCACAATGGCACCTTTTGGTAAATTAGAGACTTTCATTTCAAATACACTTTCTCCTGATAAATCAAAATCTGAAGGCATTTGGACTCATTTTGCATATCTCTTTTCAACTGATAAATGAGGATATAATTCTATTTTGATCATAACCCCCTTTCCCATAAAAAATGCTTCTTTTTTTTTGGCTGTGACCTTGGCATGGGGACGTGCCCAGACCAGGGATGGAACGTGCAATGTAGCAACGACCCAAACAATTGCACTAAGAAGCTGGATCCTTAAGCCCCTGCACCACAAAGGAACTCCAAAAGTGAGCTTTTGAAAATAGAAACATGACAGTTTGTGTTCTTGGATGGAGTTCCCATTGTGGCTCAGCAGTTAACAAACATGGCTAGGATCCATGAGGCTGTGGATTCGATCCCTGGTCTTGTACAGTGGGTTAAGGATCTGGCATTGCCAGGAGCTGTGGTGTAGGCTGCAGAGGCACCTCGGATCCCAAGTTGCTGTGGCATAGGCTGGCCCTTACAGCTCTGATTCGACTCCTAGCCTGTGAACCTTCATAGGTGTGGACCTAAAATATAAAAAAAGAAGAAAGAATATTTGAGTCGTTTGAATATTATACAAATTAATCTTAACTATGAATAACATTTACATACTGCCTTTGAAATATGGAGTCTGCTTGTTTATTTTTCCCCAAGCGGAGATTTAAGCACCCAGTTCCCTTTCCTTCATTCATGTGCCATCATCATATGGCTTCAAATCTGGCTGTATTGCTTGGATTTATTGTACTCTGTGGTAAGGAGGAAATTGTATTGCCCATCGTGGCACATTTTTAGGGTCTTGGGATGCACAGGGCAAAGATCACTTCCCCACCATTTGATTTGTCCCGGACACACTTGCGTGACCAGTTGCCTGAGGGCACCAATGTCAGGAAAGGGAATCTTCCTGTGGACCAGTGGGAATGGAGACGCTGTGATGAAGAAGGTGGATTTGATCTTCTCTCTTCGGTTGTATGGACACTTCAGATTCATTTGCGTTTCCATACACATTTGAGAATTCATTGTTCTAGTTCTCCAAATAATCCCTTGGTACTTTGATAGGAATGGCATCAAATCTCAAAATTTTGCTGGGACATGGAATCATTTTCACAATCCGAACCTTTGAATCCATGAGCTGGGCATTTCTTTTTGAGCAGGGTATTTTTTGTGTTGCCTTCAGTTTCTTTCATCAAGTTCTTTCAGTTTTCTGAAACCCAGTCGTTGACCTCCTGGGTCAGAATGTACTCCTAGGTATTTTATTTTTGTGACTGTCACTGAGATTCTTTTCTCAATTTCTCAAACTCTTCATTTAACTCTTCTGCTGAGAGTTTGTGATGAGTATACAGATATGCAAGCAATTGCTTTCTTTTAACTCAATAAATTTATTCTATTTATAGTTGTACAATGATCACCACAACCCAATTTGATAGCATTTCCATCCCAAACCCACAGTGCATCCCGCCACCCCCCAACTTGTCTCCTTTGGAAACCATAAGTTTTTTAGTATCTGTGAAACAGTATCTGTTCTGCCAAGAAGTTCATTGTGTCCTTTTTTGAGATTCCACATCTAAGTAATAGTTTATGATGTTGGTGTCTCATTGTCTAACAACACTGAGCATGATAATTTCTAGGTCCATCCATGTGGCTGCCAATGCCATTATTTCCTTCCTTTTAATGGCTAATATTCAATTGTATGTGTGTACCAATCTTCTTTATCAACTCCTATGTCTGTGGCTATTTATGTAGTGCTGCAGTGAACACTAGAGGACATGTATCTTTTCAGGTCTTGGTTTTCTCTGGATTGAAGCCTAGGAGTGGGATTGCTGGATCAAATGGTCACTCTATTTGTAGTTTCCTGAGGACTCTCCCTACTGTTTTCCTCAGTGGTTGCACCAATTTACATTCCAACCAACAGTGTGATAGGGTTCCCTTTTCTCCACACCCTCTCCAGCATTTCTTGTTTGTAGACTTTTTGGTGATGGCCATTCTGGCCTTAGTAAGGTAGCACCTCCTGCTGGTTTTGATTTTCATTTCTCTGCTAATTAGTGATGTTGACCATTTTTTCATGGGTTTTTTGGCCATCTGCATGTCTTCTTTAGAGAACTGGCTCTTTTAATCTTCTGCCCATGTTTGGATGGTGTTGTTTGTTTGTTTGTTTGTTTTATCAGTTTTGGGGATGAATCCCTTGTCAGTTGCTTCCTTTGCAAATCTTTTCTCCCATTCTATGGGTTTGTTTGGTTTGGGGTTTCCTTGGCTGTGCAGAAACTGTTAAGTTTGATTAAGTCCCATTTGATTCTGTTTGTTTTTATTGTCATGACTCTTGGAGGTGGATCTGAGAAGATATTGCTGTGGTTTATGTCAGAGAATGTTTGGCCTATATTTTCCTCTAAGAGTTGTATAGTATCCAGTCTTCTCTTTAGGTCTTCAATCCACTTTGAGTTGATTTTTGTGTATGGTGTCAGGAAGTGTTCTAATTTCATTCTTATCCATGTAGGTGTCCAGTTTGCTCAGCACCACTTCTCGAAGGGACTGTCTTTTCTCCATGTGTATTCTTGCCTCCTGGTCATAGATGAGTTGCCTGTGGTGCATGGGTTTAATTCTGGGCTTTCTATCCTATTCCACTGATCACTGGTTCTGTCTTTGTGTCAGTCCCATACAGTTTTGATGAGTGTCACTTTGTAGTAATATCTGAAGTCAGGAAGCCTGAGTCCTCCAGCTCCATTTATCATTCTCAGGATGGTTTGGCTATGCTGGATTTTTTGTGCTTCCAAACAAACTTGAAGATATTTTGTTCCACTTCTGTGAAAAATGTCCTTGGTATTTTGATAGGGGTTATATTGAATCTGTAGATTGCTTTGGGTAGAATAATCATTTTGACCATATTGATTCTTCTAATCCAAGACCATGGTATGTCTTTCTTTCCTAAGTCAGGAAAGGGAATCTTCCTGTGGACCAGTGGAAATGGAGCTGCTGTGATAAAGAAGGTGTCTTTGATCTTTCCACCATGTGCACAAACACTGTTTTAGAACAAATACCCATTGTTCTTAGTCACAGCCATTTGATTCAATAAAAGTAGTATCTGTTCACAAAAATGAGCCCCAGGAATGTTTGTTCTTTATAATGTACAGGATGATTGGTCCTTTGAAAGGAGGATTCATATGGATTATCAAGGGCTCGTATAAAAGTTGGAAAAGATCTAAAAATTAAGGAAGGGAGTTGCCTCCATGGCCCAGTGAATTCAGTATCCAATTGCAGTGACTTGAGTCACTGTGGAGTTGTGTGTTTGATTTCCACCCTTGCATGGTGGGTTAGAAGGATATGGTATTGCCCCGGCTACAGCATAGGTAAGAGCTGCAGCTCAAATTCAGTACCTGGCTTGGGAACCTCCATATGCCACGGGTGTGGCCATCAAATTTCAACAACACAGTAAAGAAGTATTCTCTTCCTTGGTCTAGTAGGAGATATGGTTTGCTGCGGCTGACATCACTCAGTGACGCTGAGACCATCTCACACGTCCAGGATGGTCTGTGTTGTTACTCCCTCAGCTGGCAGAGAGGCTGGCAGGGATCCCACTCCTTCGTGTGCTTGGAGCACAGTGCCCTGTCCAGCTGTGGATGAGTCAGCTGTCAGGTGGACATACAGATTCTATCCTCTAGTTTCATGGAAACCAGTTCTTATCAAATGCACAAGGGACTAGAGAAGATTCCTGGAATTCTAGTTACTTTTTATTGTAAACCAGATGAAGAAGAAGTTGGCCTAGGTGATGCTTGTAGTATTTGTAGGAACTCATTTGACAATCTCATACTGCCTGTTGAAACCACAGTTTTCCAAAGAGATCTGATGAGAAGGGACCTACAAATTCTGATGATGATGTCTGTTTGAAATAGGATGTCAGAGATTACTGGGGATGTTTATATGTCAGAAAATGGGAGAACCTAGATGAAGTAGATTTATTTCTACAAAGATACAGCCTTCAAAGACTGAATCATGGATTCCTAGAAAGTTGAAAGAGACCAATAATGAGTGAGGAAAGAAATAAGCAAAGTCATTCATCCAACTTTCCCCACAAAGAAAAGCCCCAGCTTCCAAGTGAATTTTTTCCAACATTTACAAGAGAATATACACTGATCATTCTCAAACTCTCCCCCATAATATAACGGGCAGACACACAAGAAATCATTTTAGGAGGCCACCATTATCCTAATATCAGAGCCATACAAAGGCACTAGAAGAAACTGTGTGCCAGTCACCTTGATGAGTCCTTGCAAACATCATCAGCAAAATACTAGCAAACCCAATTCAATATCACCTACAAAGAATCATATACTATGATGCGGTGGAATTTATTCCTGAAATAAAATGATGTCCTTTTCTTACATTCTGTTTTTCACTGCAAAATAATGGATAAGCCCAACTGAAAGATAATGAAAGCGTTTTGGAATATTTTTATACATTTGAAGTTTGAAGCTCAGTCTGATCAGAGAATGGCTTGAAGAGCTACCTCATTATACCTACTCTAAATTCTCCACCTCGGTGTATGTGAACTCACGCCTACAGTATGGGAGATGGTATGGAACACACAGGGTTAGTGCTTGAGGGACAGCTAGGACCGGTGCAGTAGTGAGTAGAGACGTGGATGACAGTGGCTGTACTGGTTCTTTCCTTTCCCTTTCTCCTGCACCAGCCACACATCTTCCCTCACTTCCCTACCACAGTCAAGCTCCTCCACCCCAGCATCTGGGTCATCCCTCTTCCCTTTCCCTGGATGACATTTTCCTGACTCTTCACATGGCTGGCTCCCTTTTATCTTTAGAATTTCACCATCCATGTTAACTGTGAGGACAGCCTTTCCCTAGTTCCCTGTCTAAGTAGCCTCCCCATCACACACATGATGCTAGCCCCCATTGCCCTTCTTTCTCCTCCTTTTTTTCTGTCTTTTAAGGGCGTCAATCATGTCCTATGGAGGTTCCTAAGCTAGAGGTCTAATCGGAGCTACAGAAGTCTGCCTACACCACAGCCATAGCACGGCACATATGAGCCACATCTGTGACCTATGGCACAGCTCACAGCAACGCCATATCCTTAACCCACTAAGTGAGGCCAGGGATTAAACCCACAACCTCATGGTTCCTAGTCAGATTTGTTTCTACTGCACCATGATGGGAATTCCCGTTCTTCCTTCTGTGTCCTTCTCACTATCTGAAATTGTCTCACTTGTGCACTTGCTGGTTGTCTGCCCTACCCCATAGAAGGTCAGCTCCAAGAGGGCAGACACTGGGTCTGTCTTGTTGAGCACTCTGTTCCCTGCCCATTCCCTGTACATTCCTGGGAAAACAGTATTTCCGATGGTCCAATAAAAATCAGTGGAGAAGGCAGCTACTTGACTTTATTCTTTCCTGTTTGTGAATATAAAGGAATATCTGATTGTCCATCCTAATGCAGTGGACATCTCTATGCATGCCATTGTCTTTCCTGACCTCTGGTGATTTTGTCTAGGAATGTCTCCGAAGCAGAACTTGTGGCTCCATGAGGGAGCACGAGTGTATTTCAGGCCCCTTCCCAAACGTGCATTCCAGAAAGTCTGAGTGAACTCGAGGTCTGAGAGACCAGGAGTCTGGACACCAGAAGCGCTCAGAAAACCCTGGGGATCTGAACAACATGCAGATTCTGCTGCAGGGGTCAGGACTGGGGACTGAGGTGCTGCCTTGCTCACAAACTCCCCAGAGAATTCCCGCAGGGGCTCCACCCTGCCTGCTATCTCCTGTCAGTGTCTGGGCTCCATACAGTCGCAGCCCTGGGCACCTGAGCCTCCGTCCTGCCTGCTGCCTGCCCGGCCAGCAGCCCCAGCAGGAAATCTTGTGCTTGTTTTGGTCTGCTAGCCTCAGGCCCTGTCTCCATTTGGCTCTCACCAGAGCTCCATGCTCTCTGAGGAATGTGTGGTTCTCTTGGGCTCTGGGTTGGGTTTTCCACTCAGTGTGGATGAACGGATCCCTTCAGTTCCCAGGGTGTTTCACGGCCCTGGGTGGGCTAGTGGACATGTGGGATGACATTTCCTGCCTGTTCCCTCTCTCCTCATCTTCTGCCCATAGTCCCTCTTGTATCCTGGGAAGCTCCCCCACCCCCATCATTTCCTAATCAACTTGGCTTGGAGGAAGGTAAACCTGTCTAACACCCAAATTCAAAGGGGAGCCTCTCACCTAGATGGGGCCAGTCCACAGACTTCATCTCTTTTGTTTCAGGATCCTGTTCGTGGGTGAACCTGCAACATGGTCCCAGGAAAACTGTGCCTGGCCTTGGAACAGCACTTATGTGGATGAGAAGCTCTCTCAATCTGGAGGGCTGCCAGTCCACTTGCTGCTGACTGACCAGAGGGGAGGCCCACATGGAAAGCAGAACTAAGTTAAATCTGGCCCCCCACCTCCACATAGGCTTGTGGGCACACACAGAGTCTGGGCCAGAAGAGAGGGTTCATGGTGGGTGTGGTGAATGGCAGCCAACAGAGAAGCGGGTGCTCCAGGGAGATGGCAGGTGTTTCCACGTTCCAGGTATCTTGGCCTGTTTCCCAGTTACCCCGGAAATGATGAAAACCAGAGATGCCTTGGGTGGGCACTAAGGAGCTGCGTGGGAGACGGAGTGCAAACAAGAAAAGTGCTATTTCCAAGAAAATCCCAAAGTCCAGTTCAGCAGTCCTCTCTTGCCGTCGGTAGTCAGACATTCAAAGCCATCTTTGGGATGATATCCTTGAGGGAAAACATCGGAAACAGATCAAGAAACAGAGACACCAAGAGGATGAAGGGGAGAGGTGCGGGGAGGGAAGCCTGCAGAGTCTGTGCATTGGATACAAGGATTTCTTGGGGTGGGGGTTGGAAGAGCCTGCAATGAAACAGGGGTGGTGGTTGCACAGCACAGGGAATGGACTTCATGCTCCCGAATTGTACAATGTAAATGACGACATGGTCCATCTTGCTAATTTTATTCTTAAAACGGAAAGTAAAGTATTCCATAAACAACATGGAGGAAGAACAGGAAATGAGCAAACATCCAAAGATAAATCAGGAGAGGGGGGAAAAGAGTCAATTTTGGGAGGGGGAGCCCAAGGAACCAGGGTTTTTGGAAAGCTGATGTGGATGGGGACGGCACTTGCAGGGGTGGAGGAGACCTTCTGGAAGGTGGTTTTGGAAATTGGCCTTTGGCTCTTGCCAAAGCCATCTCCGGACCTATACTAGGGGAGGCTGGAGCAGTCAGTGCAGACTCTCCTTGCACGACTGTTGAATTGTCCCCTGGCCATTGGTGTCCTGCAGGGTTCGCTGCAATGTTTCCCTCCAATGCAGGTAAATGCACATCAGTGTCTGGGGTTGCTGCTGTAGCAGCTGCAGGTTCTCCCTGCCCTGGTGGTGAGTCCACATGAGGACTTGGGTCTGATGTGGGAGCAGGAGCGATTGTCCCTCCCTGGGTGGTGAGTCCACATGTAGACCTGGGCCTGATGCAGGAGCAGCTGCAGGTTCTCCCCGCCTGGCTGGTGAGTCCAAAGTTGTCCTTGGCCTGATGCGGAAGCAGCTGCAAGTTCTTTCTGCCTGGCTGCTGAGTCCACATGTGGACCTGGGCCTGAAGTGGGAGGAGCTACAGTTTTTCCCAGCCCGGGTGCTGAGTCCACATGTGGACCTGGGCCTGCTGCAGAAGCAGCTGCATGTTCTCCCTGCCAGGGTGGTGTCATGGCCTCTTGATGTGGGTCTCCTGATGAGAGAAGAATAGCTTCCATGCATGCCTGCCTTGCTATGTGCTTTTCAAAGGATAGCAGTCTTCCCAGAACCTTCCAGTCCAGTGCCTGCCCAGCAAATTCTGGGTCTGCAGTCCACTGGGTGGTTGGTGGGGGTCAGTCTTTGCTCCTGGCCCAACACCATCCTGTGGGGACTCCCTGCTGTGTGTCCCAGAACTCAGCTCCCTCCATACTCAAAGGACCCTGTCCCCATCTTCTCACTTCAGGCTGGGCCATGGGGAGCAGGCCTTCCAGCAGACACAGGCCCAGGTGGTCTCTATCCTTTGTTCCAGAGCCTGATGTGCTGAGCTCCCCAGGAGTTCAGGAGAGGACTCCGGAGAGCAGACGGGGTGGAGTTTCATCTTTAGGACTAGTGCCTTCCTCACTCAGCTCCTGACAGGTCTCAGGCAGGGGGCTCTGCAATGACAGTGAGAGGCAGAGGGCCTGGCCCTGAGGTGTCAGAGCCCTGTGGGGCCATGATCTTCTCTCTGCTTCTTCTGCCCCCTTGACCTTCTGCTTCCAGATCAGGTGAGGCACTGTCTGTTCAGATCCCCCTTCCCCCTGTGAGGAATGAGACTTCCCCTGGAAGGCTGGGGTACATCTCATGCCCAGGGCTCAGCCCTGACTCTAAACACTGTCCATGCTCCCCAGCCTACTTTTTCCTGGGTGTGGACGTGCCCCACCCAGCAGGCATCCAACCCTGCGTCAGCCTGCTCTTGCTTGAGGCAGACCCACCACTCCCCACCCTGCTCTGAACACAACCATCCATGTAAGGGACACGGGGCTACCTTGTGGGATCTGAGAGGTGCCTGCGCTGGGCTGGAGCTCCCTCTCCCTGGGTTACCTCTGGGTCCCTGTGGGCACAGGCCCGTAGGCATCTACCCTGTGTTCTCATCCATTTTCTGCTGGTTGCACAGACAGTTTCTCACCTCGGGAGATGGGGACACAGCAGAGCAAGTCCATCCCTCCTC
>PVHT020000521.1:62254-88871 GCA_004024745.2 Catagonus wagneri
CCCCCCCCCCCCCCCCCCCCCCCCCGCCCCAGCCCATGCCCGGTCTAAACAAAGTGACACCAACACAAATTAGCCCATGGCTCTGGGGAGGCCTGAGTGCAGCTAGGGCCCCATCTCTGAGGACACAGCAGGTTGAGACCCAGCTCCTCGTCCTCACCTGGGATGTGACCCTGGCCAAGCCACAAGTCTCCCAGTCTCCCACGTGTTCCATGTGCCCAGAGGGGGCCAACTGGCATCTCCCTTCTAGGAAGGCCATCAGGTCTATGGTCCTGGAAACCCCTCCAGTGCCTGGAAACCCCATGGCCTCATATCACAGGGAACCGCATCCATCTTCCATCTTCCCTCCATCCTCCTGAGCCTGGATCTTCTTGTTTTCAGCTGGAGGGGTTAGATCATTTGAGGAGCAATAAGATCCTCCCTGGCGAAAGCTGAATCATCCTCCCCACACGTGAGAAGGGAACAGGCAGGGGCCCACACCCCTCTTCTCCTTCCCTGCCTGCCCTGCCCCTTCGTGTCAGAAAACCATGTCCTTCCTCCTATCTGAAGCCAAACCCCAGGTGAAGGGCTTTGCCAACTACTCTTCTCAACCATTGCCCTCATCCTCTCCCCGCTTTCCCTCTGGCAATCACGAGCTCCTTCTCAGGATCTGTGAGTGGGTTTATGTTTGGTTGTGTTTGATCATTTTTGAAATAGATGTGACAGAGAAGTGACATCATAAGGTGTTGCTCTTTCTCTCTCTGCTCTATCTCCCTGAGTACGGTCCCCTCTGGGTTCATTCAGGTTGTTGCAAGACAACATTCTCTTTTATGGCTGACTCATCTTCCACTGTGAATGTGGGTAGACACACACATATACATACATAGTTATAAATGTGTATGTATGTATCCTATATGTATCATATGTCATATATGTGTGTATCATATATATGTGAGTGTATGTGTATTTACCATTTAAATATAAGTTGGAAATCTGCATAGCCAACGGAACCCACTCAACAGAGTAAAACATTAACAAGCAGATAAAGGATTGCTAGTAGCAGCTGCAGTGGAGACCCCCAACTTACGCAGGAAATTGTGGAACAGTGTGTCAATGACGAGTAGATGAATAGCTGCATTAAGAGCCATTGAACTGCAGTTGTTTCATATATTTATTTAAACTCTTTGTGAAATGGAAAAGACTCATGTTTATTACATAGGTGATTTGTCCCTCAAAGCTTTTTTTAAAAGGATGATTTCCAAGCAGGACTGAATTAGGAGGTAGTACCGAGTTTGTTCAGTGTCTACCATTCTCAGGATTTGTAACCCTTACCTGATCAGACAGAAGGATATTTTCTAAAAAACTAAAAGAATAATACAATGAGATGACAGACCATATTAAGAAAGTGAATTTTAGTTATTAACCCCCAGATAAATATTCTTAGCCCAAATCCTTTTGGACCCAGGTTAAATGCTCTATTAGAATAGAGATGCAATTATCTCATGGTAATAAAATGTTTTTTGTCCTTTTTTTTGGTCTTTTTGCCTTCTGTAAGGCCGCACCTATGGCATACGGGGAGGTTCCCAGGCTAGGGGTCGAATCAGAGCTGTAGCCACCGGCCTACGCCACAGCCACAGCAACGTGGGATCCGAGCCATGTCTGCAACCTACACCACAGCTCACGGCAACGCTGGATCCTTAAACCACTGAGCAAGACCACTGAGCAAGACCATGGTTCCTAGTCGGATTCGTTAACCACTGAGCCACGACAGGAACTCCGTAATAAAACATTTCTAAGAGTTAAAAAAAAAAAAGAAAGTATTTTCTCCTTATTGTGTGTCAGCTGGGTTGCTGTTTTTTTTGTTTTTGTTTTTTGTTTTTTTGAGACGCATTCTGCTACAGCTGCTTTTCAAGTCAAATATTTACTGTGCCCAAATGTATTAGATTTACATCATTACTCTGTAAAATAAATAATAAAACAAAGATGATTCTTGTACAGACATACACATACACACACACGCACTCACAATAGCAAACAAAACAGTGTGGCAACTTCCTCTGCTTAGATGTCTAGTCATGGAAAGGCTTTGCTGGAAGTAAGTTTGCAAAGTATAAAGCATATATTTTAGATGGTGCGTAGACACAGACCCACACTTGTGTCCTGAGCCGTGGGAGCCGCTGTGCCCTGGAGACCCGGCAAGTCTACACCCAGATTCTTGACTCAGGAAAACTGAGAGAAGAGGTGTTATTGCTGAAGCTTTGATGTTTGGATAATTTGCTGTACAAAGTAGAGGGAAAATGCAAAATGTGTTACGTGTTTGGACATGGCCTGTTTGAAGCCCCTCAAAAGCAGACCCTTCAGATCAGGAGTCCTGCCAGGGAGCTGGATCTGTCTCCCACTGGGCCTGGGTGGCTTTTCCCCAGGACACTCATCATCTGGCTCCAATTCCAGGCTCAGCCAGGTGTGTCCCAAGGCTGAGTTAAGGTTTTCTGGGACCAGCCAGAAAGATCCTGAAGCACACTGAGTTCTCTGCTCACTGGAGAATTCTGTTTCTCTTAGCACTGAAGAAGTTGGGATTATGATGGTACATAAGCCATTGGGCAATTTTTTTTTTTTGTCTTTTGTCTTTTTAGGGCTGCACCCTCGGCACATGGAGGTTCCCAGGCTAGGGGTTGAATCGTAGCTGCAGGTGCTGGTCTACACTACTGCACAGCAATGCGGGATCCAAGCTGCATCTGCAACCTACACCACGGCTCATGGCAACGGCATTCCCCAACCCAGTGAGTGAAGCCAGGGATCAAATCCACATCCTCTTGAATGCTAGTCAGGTTCATTCACCGATTAGCCACGATGGGAACTCCATCTGGGAATTCTTGAATTATGAACTGATAATCATTACTTAGTTCTCAGAAGCCTCATCAATATTGGGTGTCTGGGGAAGCCATTTGGTTTCTGGGCCTGAGCCACTGGTCATGACACCTTGGGAAGCCTTGTCCGAGGGCTGCACCAGCCTCTCCCTAAGGACTTTCTGTGCCATCATCTCCCTTTAGCATCACTGTGAGTGACAGAGAAAAGATGAACTAGGAGTGGATCCTTCCCCTAGAGAGTCCCTGCTCAAGAACTATTTATGGAATGAATAAATGTTTCTCTTATTCTTTATCATTGATATGGTTATATAAATTTATCTGTTTATACCTAGAGTGGTATGCATTATTTTCTTTTGAACATTATTCTTTTCCTTTCTTTTTTTGGCCAAACCCATGGCATATGGAAGTTCCAACCTGTGGCACAGCAGTGAACCAAGCCACTGCACTGTCCACACGGGGTCCTTACCAAGAGAACTCCTATTGAACATTGTTCTGAAGTGTCTCCAGGCCATCTGCAGTCTTTGCGGACATGACTGTGAGCAGCACTGAGCTCCATCTGCCGGTGGACACTGGTGCCTGAGCCCTCCACCATCTGCTGCAGACTTGGTCTGCCCAGCATGGCTTGTGGCATAGATTAGCTCCCCAGAATGTCTTTGCTGTGCCTATGTTTAGGGGATAGTTTCTCTTTTAATAACAACTGCTGAGATGTATTGACATTTTCATGTGCAGACATATCTATTTGCTTAGTGAGATTGATTCCCCACAATGGGCTCTTTGGGTTAAAAGGCAGCAAGAAAGACATGCAGGTGTCAGCTTGGCATCCTGGCGCGGCCCAGGTGTCGTCCTGCGTAACTCAGGATATGCTTTGTGTGAGGGGTGCTGTTCTTGGCCAGTGATGTGTAGTGTGTCAGGGTCAGAAGGAAGCCGTGTGGTAACGGTGGTTGGTAGGGGCTGGGAGGACGCAAGATTCTTAGCAGGTAACCAACAACTTCTTGCTATATTGTTTTCTTTACAGGCTTAGAAAATCCTACATAACTAATCAAATTACCTAAAGGATTTTAAATTGCTTTTTTTTTTTTTAGGGCCACTCCTGCAGCATATAGAAGTTCCCAGGAATAGGGGTCGAATCAGAGCTGTAGCTGCCAGCATATACCACAGCTTCAGCAACATGGGATCCTAGCTGTGTCTGACCTACACCACAGCTCGTGGCAATGCTGGATCCTTAACCCACTGAGCAAGGCCAGGGATCGAACCCACATCCTCAGGGATACTAGTCGGGTGTGTTTCTGCTGAGCCACGATGAGAACCCCTAAAATTAAGTTTGACAAACTGATACTGATATTCATCTAGAAGAGAAAATGTACAATAACAGCTAAGGAGAATTTGAGGAATTTTTGAAAACTCTAGCAATAAAATTGGCAGCGATAGATGGAGCAATGAAGCAAAACTCCTAAATCTAGGAAAAGCCCAGATATATCTGAGAATGGTCAGTATTGAAGGAGGTATCTTATATGGGTGGGGAAAAAGGAATAGATGACTGTTTGGAGAACTGACTACAAATTTGGGGAAAAACCATTGGCAGATCTCTTTCCCACCATTAACAAATACAAGTTTCACAAATATTAAAAAACTAAACATTGAAAACATTAAAAAGGCAAGTTAGGAATATAGGTGAATATTATATACCGTTGGTGTAGAAATGGCTATTTCTATATATCTATCATCTATCTTATGACCATATTTGTAAGTCACATATGTGACCAAAACAAATGAAAATGAATGGATGAATTTTTTTTAACCCCTTTTTTTTTGTCTTTTTAGGACATGTGGAAGTTCCCAAGCTAGGGGTCTAATAAGAGCTACAGCTGTCAGCTTACACCACAGCCACAGCAGTGCCAGATCCGAGCCACATCTATGTCCTACACCACAGCTCAGGGCAACACCAGATCCTTAACCCACTGAGCGAAGCCAGGGATCCAACTCGCAACCTCATGGTTCCTAGTCAGATTTGTTTCTGCTTCACCATGATGGGAACTCCAAGAATGGATGAATTTTTTGGAGTTCCCGTCATGGCGCAATGGAAATGAATCCGACTAGGAACCATGAGGTTGCAGGTTCGATCCCTGGCCTCGCTCAGTGGGTTAAGGATCCGGCATTGCTGTGAGCTGTGGTGTAGGTAGCAGACGAGCCTTGGATCTGATGTTGCTGTGGCTGTGGTGTAGGCCAGCAGCTGCAGCTCCGATTTGACACCTAGCCTGGGAAACTCCATATACCTCAGATGTGGCCCTAAAAGCAAAAAAGAGAAAAGGGAAGATCCTTTCAGAAGTTCCCCTCTGGCACTTTGCATTAAGGATCCGTGTTGCCACAGCCTTGGTGCAAGTTGAAACTGACACTTGGGCTTGATACTTGGCCTGGGAACTTCCACATGCCTTGGGTGTAGCACCCCCCCCCCCAAAAAAAGTTTCTTTCATCATATTCTCTCTGTGCTCAAAATTCCATTGCCTCCACGATAAAAATCCCCATTTTAGCCTGCAATTCAAGTCATTTGGCTCTTTGTTGCCTTTCCACTTTATCTCTATTCTTCTACGTCAGTGGCTCTCAAAATTTTGATCTCATGACCTCTTTTTCTTCTTAACAATAGGTTATATCTACTGATATTTACATATTTGAAATTAAAACTGAGGAACGTTGAAAAGATTTGTTTATTTTATTTATTTTATTTTTTTGTCTTTTTTTTTTTTGCCTTATCTAGGGCCGCACCTGCGGTATATGGAGGTTCCCAGGCTAGGGGTCTAACAGGAACTGTAGCCACCAGCCTTCGTCACAGCCACAGCAACGCAGGATCCGAGCCGTGTCTGCAACCTGCACCACAGCTCACGGCAACGCCAGATCCTTAACCCACTGAGCAAGGCCAGGGATCAAACCCGCAACCTCATGGTTCTTAGTCGGATTCGTTAAACACTGAGCCACGACGGGAACTCCGAAAAGATTTATTGATGCATTAAGAAATTATAAGCACATTACATTATTGACATAGTTTTATGAAAAATATATTTTCCAAATTAAACAAATTTAGTGAAAAGAATATCACTCTTTTTCATTCTTGCAAATCTCTTTAATATCTAGCTTAATAGAAGGCAACTGCATTCTGATATTTGTTTCTGATTCAATATGTTGCTTTGGGGAGTTCCCTTCGTGGCTCAGTGGTTAATGAATCCGACTAAGAACCATGAGGTTGTGGGTTCGATCCCTGGCCTTGCTCAGTGGGTTACGGATCCGGCGTTGCCGTGAGCTGTGGTGTAGGTTGCAGACGCGGCTCGGATCCTGCGTTGCTGTGGCTGTGGCAAATGCCGGCGGCTACAGTTCCTGTTAGACCCCTAGTCTGGGAACCTCCATATGCCGCAGGTGCGGCTCTAGATAAAAATATATATATATATATATATATATATATATATATATATATGTTGCTTTGAACACAATATGAAAAAAAATCTGTCCTTGTGCAGATAATGTAGTTGGAAAAGTATTTTAAAAACTTTACAGATAACTGTAGATATTCTAAGATACAGTACTAACATTCAAGCAAGTTTCTCAAAGATTAGCTACAACGAGACACCTGAAGCCACGTCAACTCTGTCAAAATCAGTTTTTTCATACTCTGTTACATTAATATCCATTGGGCTATTGCACTCTGAGAAGACCTTTTACTTGTGCATGATTTTGATCTCTCAGACTCCCTGAAGGATCTTAGGCACCCCAGAGTTCCTCAGACTGCACTCTGAAACCATCTTCTATATAAACCCTGTACATTCAGCACCTATCGTTTTTAAAATGTACCCTGGATTTGTTTTTATTCCAGTAGAGTGAGGCCAACAGATCAGGGGATGATGGCCATTGAAAAGACAGGTTGTTATTTAGAGTTCCCAAGAGGAGGGGGCACGCTGTGCCATGCAGGGCCACAGGAAGTGCCAGGGCCAGTCAGGAGGCAGAACTAGCGAGGGGAAAGTATGGGCAGAAGACTTTACTGTGGTTTTTGTGGGAAGGAATGGATGAGGCAGAGTAAGAAGCTGAGCACATTTACAATGATCAGATAGTTTGAATGATTTCCGTGGGCTCCGGGCTGCAGGTGTGGTCTCTTGCTGTTCTATACCCGGTCCGGGGAGGCGGGGGGCGGTAGTGTCCTGTCCTGCAGGAACCTGATAAAAGAGACTGAAACGGGTATGGGTGAGGGATTGATTGGTTTGAATATCGGAGGAATGCTTGTTTGCTCTCAGGTGAGTTGTTTGCTATCAATAGGAATTAACTACCATTTAAAGGGGGAGTTTCATCTTGGATATTAAAGGGCTCAAGATATCAAAGCATCATGAAATATAAAAAGTAAAAAACTTGATTAAAACAGCCCTCAGCTTACTTTCCCAAAATACACTAGACATATTCCCGACACTATCTTTTTTATTAATTGTTGGTCCCCATTTTTTTACCCATTTGTACTCTTCTCATCCATCAAGACTGAGCTAAGAGCTCCTCTACTTTGAAGACTTCCCCAATAATTCAGTGTTTAATTGTACATTTCTCTTTTTTTTGTCTTTTCGCCTTATCTGGGGCCACACCCGCGGCATATGGAGGTTCCCAGGCTAGGGGTCTAACAGGAGCTGTAGCTGCCGGCCTTCGACACAGCCACAGTCACGCAGGATCCGAGCCGCATCTGCAACCTACACCACAGCTCACGGCAACGCCGGATCCGTAACCCACTGAGCAAGGCCAGGGATCGAACCCGCAACCTCATGGTTCTTAGTCGGATTCGTTAACCACTGAGCCACAAAGGGAACTCCATAATTGTACATTTCTTTGAAATACTACTTGAAATATTGTCCTATGTTGTTATTTAATTTTCCTTGGGTATAATAAATTCAATTTCTCCAACTAGATCGACAATTTCTTGAGATCAGCAACCTTATTTTATACTCTTGAATATTGTTTATATCTTCCAGAGTGTCTACCTTTACCTACCTGCAGACACCACCCAGGAATGAGCCTCTGGCATTCTTGCTCTGTGCTTGCCAGCATCTCGGCATCTTCTCTGCTCCTGACCTCTTGGCCAGTCTCCTTTCCGTGGTCCTTCCCTTTGGACTGGATACATGTCTGTATTGCTCCTCTGGGGTTGCCCTCGCCTCTCCTTCTCAGTTGGTCTGCACTTGCTTCTCAGATCACATTTGCTTCTGTTCATATTGGCTCTTCTACATCTCCTGAGATTTTTCCCTCCACTTTCCTTTGAGTTGTGGGAAGGGTGAAAGAAACACGAGGCCTGGCTTGTTGTAGACCTTGTACAGGTGTGTGTTGAACTATGGCTTTAAAGTGTTTTGAGGCACATTGTTTTCAGTGATTTGGAATCTTTTACACGATTTGTCGCATCAAAACAATCAACACTTTGTAGTTGCCCATTATGGCTCAGCGGAAACAAATCCGATCAGTGATTTGGAATCTTTTACACGGTTTGTCCCATCAAAATAATCAACACTTTGTAGTTGCCCATTATGGCTCAGCGGAAACAAATCCGACGAGTATCCATGAGGATGTGAATTCCATCCCTGGCCTCACTCAGTGGGTCGGGGACCCGGTGTTGTCGTGAGCTGTGGCATAGGTCACAGATGAGGCTCTGATTCAACTCCTAGCTTGAGAACTTCCATATGCCAAGGGTGCTGCCCTAAAAAGCAAGCAAGCAAGTAAATAAATAAATAAATAAATAAATAAATTTCAAAAAAAACAACACTTTAAAGAGACTTTTCTGTGTTCCTCTCTCCTTATATCTTAAAAACTTTAAGATAATTTATGAAAAATATCTAAACACTTTGTTTTCATGGCCTTGTATGTACAGTGGGAAAGACACCTCAACTTTTGATTTGGCTAAATGGGTCCTACTAGAAAGATTATTATGAAACAAATATTAGCACCTCATGAATGTCATATAACTAAAAAATGTAAATTACAAGATTATGGTGGAGTATTTAGGAAATATATTTTCCTATCTTTAGCTGACTCAATATCACAACCTAACTTATAGATAGGCTAGGTGTAGTCAATAGACAAAAAAAATTTTTAAAGGCATTTAGAGACTTGCTAAAGAAAGATTTTTTCCATTTATCTTTGTTTTAACCTCTAGATCCTTTTATGAATGAAAAGATCATGAATATTTTATTTCCTCATGGGGGCAAGAATAGGGAACACATGCACTGAGTGCTACAGTGATAACTCCTTCACTTATTGGGGTTTTGTTTTGACAAACCTCTAATAAGTGATATACCTAGATTCTGCTAATAGACTGATGAATTTGGGAAGCAAAGTTTATTTCCTGTTAAGCGGAATATGGAACATGTTCATCTTATGATTAAAGGTTAATCCTAAAATATTAATTTGGTAGTGGATTAAAATTCCCATACAGGATATTTAGTAGAACAGAGCAATTTATTTGGTTTTGTGTGATATTAGTTTTCAGCATCTAAGATCTGACTCTTTAGATCCTGGGGATACTTTTGAAAGAATATTGTCCTTTATTTTCTCCTAACAACGCATTATGGCTCATCTATAAATTGATCTTAATCTTCTTTGGAACCAAGAGGTTGAGGACTCTCAACCAGTCTGAGGACTTTACCAGCCTGAGTTTTTTAAATAGTATCTCAAATTTATTGTCCACTGTACATGTTTTTTGTCAAGTTATGTTCATTGTCTTAAACGTTCCTCTTATAAACTACAAAGAAATCATTCCTACATATAATACGTTAATATTTAGAGGTATATTATCACTTTATCAGTTTCCTTCATGATTTTACATACTATTTGTTTTTGAAATGAAGATTATAATGCCTAATTTTTACTAAATTTTTATAAGCAAATTAAATAATGCATCACAGCATTTTGAAAGGCAGTGCCATGTATGTATGAACTACAGTTTATGAAATATGATCATATTCCTTCTTAATATTTATATTTCTTAAATTATAATCTTACTCATTTGGCTGGTTTTCAGATAGTAGACCTCATATAATCCATCATTAATGATTCCCTTCCTGGATATTTTTGAGAGTCATTATAGTCTTCTGGAGGTGCCTTACAACTAGAGCCATAAAAAAGCCATGGACTATGGTTTTATGAAAAGGTAAGTAAATATTTTTTGCATTATTTCCAAGTGTCTTTTCTATTTTAAAAATCTTCTTTTTTTTTTTAATCTTTTTAGGGCTGCACCAGTGGCATTCAGCCCCTTGGCTAGGGGTTGAATCGGAGCTGTAGCCACCTGCCCACGCCAGAGCCACAGCAACACGGGATCTGAGCCGCATCTGTGACCTACACCACAGCTCATGGCAACGCCAGATCCTGAACGAGGCCAGGAATCGAACCCATGTCCTCATGGATGCTAATCGGGTTTGTTAACCACCGAGCTACAACGCAAACTCCCTATTTTAAAAATCTTAAATACCTTAAAAAATGGAGGGTCAACCACCACTACATTTGTCATATAAGCTCAACAGTGTTCCTTGCTATTTATACCACTTCTATTTAAGTATCCAGTCATGTTTAAATTTATCGATCAATTTATTGAATAAGCAATTTAGCCTAATAGTGATAAACAGAAATAGTAAAAATATCCCGTTCCTTCCTCAAAAAACTTCTTTCAATTCTCGCCCTTGATCTTTTCCTACAGCGATCGCACTGGTATCTCTAAGAGAGAGACCTGCAGTAAGCTTGGATGTGCCTTCGTTATACTGACTCTATGATAATTATAACTTCCCTTATTACCTTCTTCTTTTTCTCGTGCTCGCTTCGGCAGCACATATACCTTCTTCTTTTTCTCCTTCTCCTGCCTCTGCTTCTTCCTCTTCCTCTTCTTCCTCCTCCTCCCCTCACCCTCGCCCTCCTTCTCCTCCTCTTCTGTTTCTTTTAACAAAAGCCGCCACCCACAGTATGCAGAAATTCCCAGGCTAGGGGTCTAATCGGAGCTGCAGCTGCCAGCCTATACACCACAGCCTGAGCGACACCAGATTTGAGCCACATCTGTGACCTAGGCCACAGCTTTGGCAACGCCGGGTCCTTAACTCACTGAATGAGGCCAGGGATTGAACCCACATCCTCACAGAGACTATGCCAGGTTCTTGACTGCTGAGCTACAATGGGAACTCCCTTCCCTTATTTTCTTTAATCGGGCCCATCATCTTTATAGAATTCGCTTTTATTTCCAATCCAGTGACTTCAGCTACTGAAATGATCTACACTGTTTAACTGAAGGGGCAGTTAGAAGGGACACAGCAGAGAGGAGGATGCTGGAACGAGGGACATGCTGGGAATCAGAGACACTGAGTGCAGAAAGTAGGTTCCTAAGGGAGATACCAAGAAAGATTCTTCACGGGGCTTGAGGGTAGCCAAGGGGCTTCCAGCAGGGTGTCTGCGGCCCTGCCTGAGGATGGATGGATGGATGGAATCAAGCAGTTCAGGACACCCAGCCTAATCAGGTGCATTTGTTCAACCAACAGTTGTTTGCATATCTGCTAAGCCAGGCACAGGTAATACAATGAATACTAAGTTGTAGCTCTTAGCGCATTAGAGAGGTGCACTTTGATAGTACATATAACTTTTTGGTGTGGACAAAGCTTAAAGTTTTTAGGACATCTTGTCTCTACGCTTAATCTGAGACCTATAAAATATCTTATTAAAAATGTGACTATACTTGTGGAAAATATAGGGAGTCTCAGAAACAAATATTGTTTCTTGTTCTTTATCTAAACCTTTTAAATGCCCTTGAATTGACGATTGCCCTTGACTAGAAAGAAGAGATAAACCTAAACTAAAGTAAGAAAAAGGTAAGACATTTTGAGAAAAGGCAACTTAAGCTGCATGCATACTGCATTAGAAGGCATGTATTCATTATGCCCAAGAAATGGATCTTAGAATTTTTAAGTTGGTTTTCTAAAGCAATTGGTTTATGCTCAATATCCACAAGAAGTTATTGGAAACCGAAAAGGAAAATATAAATCCTATCGGTACGTCTCTACTTAGAAAGGATCAAAAAAGGGAATTTAGGAGTTCCTGTTGTAGCTCAGCAGATTAAGAACTAAACGCAGTGTCCATGTGAATGTGGGTCCTATCCCTGGTCTTGCTCAGTGGGTTAAGGATCCAGCATTGCCACAAGCAATGGTGTAGGTTGCAGATGTGGCTTGGATCCAGTGTTGCAGTGGGTATGGCCTACAAAGACTGGCAGTCGCAGCTTCAATCTGACCCCTAGCCTGGAAACTTCTATATGCGGCAGGTGTGGCTGTAAAAATAAAAAAGTAATTAATTAAAAGGGAATCCAAACTGGATAGGAGACAAAGACGGTTTTTTTAAAAATATTCCTTCTTTATTTTAGAAAAAGATTTAAAAGTATAGGATCTCAGAAGGATATGGCTGAGTACAAATAGTGAATACATTCTGAATACTAAAATTAGGCTGCAGCCTTTAAAGCTAAAACAGGTAAATTTTATAACAACTAAAATAACCGACTCCTTAGCATGCATAAATTACAGCTGCGTATTGCCTGAAAGCGATGTTTTAAATCTCAAATTCCTGTTGATATTTTATCTTTTTTTTTTTTTGTCCTTTTATAGCCGCACCCGTGCATATGGAGGTTTCCAGGAGAGGGGTCTAATCAGAGCTGTAGTCGCAGGCCTACACCACAGCCGCAGCAATGCAGGATCTGCAACCTACACCACAGCTCACGGCAACGCAAGATCCTTAACCCACTGAGCGAGGCCAGGGATTGAACCTGCAACCTCATGGTTCCTAGTTGGATTCGTTTCCACTAAGCCACAACAGGAACCCTGATATTTAATCTATCTTTAGTACCCAGCCCAAATAACTGCTCTTCTGACTGTACCTCTGCAGAGAGTCATGGAGTTCTAGTCATTGTATTTGTGATAAATACTGTTGAATGACCAGCACACATGAAATTAAGTATAAATATATAGTTATAGTATCTTCAGATTGAAACTTAAAAAGGAGATAATTTGTTATATCCTCATGATGAAATAAGTAAATATTAATTTTTTTTGGCTACACACACTATGTTGGAAGTTCCTGGGCCAGGATTGAATCTGGAACACAGAAGCAACATGAGTTGCTGCAGCGACAATGCCCAATCTCCAAACCGCTACACCACGAAGGAATTCCCTAAATATTAATTTTTAAAATAGCACATCCTGGTTTATTGATACTCATTGGCAAAATGATTTAGTCAACAAATGTTTTTTATTAAACTTTTAATGTAGGATATACAAAAATTTAGTAGATTATAATGAAGTACTTGCGTATGACTTTTTAAGGTAAATAGAAAGGGCAATGTTTTAAATTTAGCCAGATTATATCCCTGAAATTTGTTTCCATGTTTGCCCCTTTTATCTTGCTGTTAAGGCCAGTCCAGTTGATAGCAAGTGAAGCAATGTCGCCACCTACTGTGCAGAGCATGGTAATGAAGCTGATAAAGGGGAAAATAAATAATGCTCCAGTTTTAAGAGAATCATTAAGTAAAAAATCAAGCTAATTTTTAGTATAATTACGTTATACCACTCTTCAATGGTATTTGCAGCAAAGAATGTTACTGAATAGAATCAACCAATTCTGCTACGAGTTCTGTGAAGCTAGGCCTTCACAGCCACAGGCTTTTACCAGGAACCCCATCAGCCCATCAGTATTTTTCTTTAAAAAATATACATATGTGGAGTTCAGCTCACTCGTGGCTCAGTGGGCTAAGGACTTGACTAGTATCAATGAGGATACAGGTTCGATACCTGGCCTTGCTCAGTAGCTTAAAGGACTGGGTGTTGCTTTGAGCTGTGCTGTAGGTCACAGATGTGACTCAGATCCCATGTTGCTGTGGCTGTGGCATAAGGCTGGCAGCTGTAGCTCCGATTTGACCTCTAGCTCCTGGGAATTTCCATATGCAGCCCTAAAAAAAAGAAGAAAAAACAATATGTATATATAGCTGCTGGCCTACACCACAGCAACAGCAATGCCTACATGTGCAACTTGTGAGCTGTGGTGTAGGTTGCAGATGCGGCTCGGATCCTGCATTGCTGTGGCGTAGGCCGGCGGCTACAGCTCCAATTAGACCCCTAGCCTGGGAACCTCCACATGTCGTGGGTATGGCCCTAAAATGACAAAAGGCAAAAAAAAAAAAAAATCTATAATGCAGTGTTTACATATCTTAAGTAATGGGATAATTGCTTTGGTGGGGCACAGAATAAAAAACCACACAGATCCTTATATTGTGCTCTTGGGAAGTTACAATTACTGCACAAGATAGGCCAAAGAAATACTAAGTTCTGAGTAGTGTGATCAATACAAGTTTCAGAGACTTGAAAGACTTGTGGACTGGGACCAAATGAGGAATGCTTCTTGAGAAGATGGGTGTTGAATTGGATCTTAAATTTCCAGATGTGAAAAATGAAAAGAGGTAAAAGATGAAGATAAATGAAAGAAGAAAGCATGTATTTTTAGAAAGAGAAGTATCATGAGACACAAGTAATACAGACAAAAGATACTTCTATTTCCTTCAATTCTTTAGGCCATGGAAAATAAGGTTACTGGGTACAGAAAAAAAATAGTTATTTACCAGAGATGACAGCCCAGATTGAATTTTCTGTGGCAGGCAAAAATCCAGTAGGTTCATAAGTGGGGGAACAAAACCACAAAAGTGATGTTTCAGGATAACTAAGTTGGTTTTGTGTACAGGGCTAGGCTAGCCCATATGATATCTTTAGAAGAAAAAGTCTCTTTCTCTGATAGAGATGTAGCCTTATGGGTTCACGACTTAGTTGACAGAGCATGAAGTGGATTCTCAACCCCTTCTCACCCTCTACAATGGCTGTCCTTTTTCAAAGGGAAAAAATGTTAAGACATGGAGGAAAAAAGCCTGGGAGAGAATGGAGGTGATGCCAAGGGGAGGGGGTGGGTGGACAGCAAAAAGAAAGTCTGAAGAAAGAAGAGGAGCAATTAAGTTTTTAAAAATTGGAAAAATAAGAGCAAAGTTAGAGCTTATTCTAAGGTTTCTAGCACATTGGTCCAAAACACTATAATGCCTATGACAGGAAAGAGAAAAAGAGAGCTAACTTCTGCTTTCTGGTCCAACATCTAAAGAGCCTAGGAGCTGTTGCTTTGGTCCACACAAGAAAAAAAGCTGGACTGAAAATCAACAGCTCTTCCTGGCTTCATCAGAGAACTGAGGTCACAGGGCAAACCAAACTGGAGAGAGAGGCGAATACAGAGAATCACAACTTAATAGAGCAGAAGTCTCTGCCAGAACCAGTGCTGGGGTAAGAAAACCTGAACCGTAATTGATGCATTGCTGAAGGCTCACTGTGGACAAGTCTCAGAGTTCAGCACCTCAGGGGACCCAGTAACAGGGAGGCTTCCACATTTTTGTAAGTTTTACTCTAGGTTCCCAGAGTGAAGATTAGAGAAAAATCCCCGTGTGCTTCTGGCAGTGGGAGGGGGAAGGAAAGTAGCCATTTTGAAATAAACCCAGAGCATTCCGTTCTTCTCAACGAGGCTTGACCTCAAGAGAAACTATTTTACCAGAGCCTAACCAACCTGGCAGAAGAGAAACTCCAAATTCCAGCACCATCTAGCCATCTTATCTCATCTAAGAGGCAAAAGGGTAAACCAGAGAAATACTTATGAAGGTCACAGCTAGGGGCACAAGGTCAATAGATCATAGGATTATGGAACACACCCCTCCCACAACACCTCACCACATCAACAGGGCTCCTATGTAATAACAGCGGACTACAACTGAAAGAACTACATATTTCAGATTTTATTTAAGAAGTCTCTCGGGAACCCAAAGACAACAGGAGACAAAAACAAGGACACCAGAGGATATTTAGTCTCTGACACAGCAAGTAGTAAACACAACCTAATCCCTAGCCAGATAAACAAGCAGCAGAACTAGACTCAGATCTGTTAGGGATGTTAGAATTATCACACCAGGAATTTAAATTAGCTGTGATTAACATGCTAAGGTGCTAGTGGGAAAAGTGGACAACTTGCAAGAACAGGTGAGTAATATAGGCAGAGAGATGGAGACTCTAAGAATCAAAAGGAAATACTAGAAATCAAAAATACTGTAATGAAAATTAAGAAGGTCCTTAACAGGCTCATTGGTAGACTGGACATGGCCAAAGAATCTATGAGCTTGAGGATATGGCTGACATCCCTGCCCTGTCTGAATCTAGTTCTCCCCCTCCCCCTCCCCCTCCTTCTCTTTCTTCTTCTTCTTCTGGCTGCACTGGTGGCATATGAATGTTTCCAGGCCAGGGATCGAACCTGAGCCATAAGAGTGACAACACCGGATCCTTAACCCACTGCATCACCAGGGAACTCCTGAATCTAATTCTGATGCTTCATCTTCAAGCTGTTTTGAAAATTTTGGTTGAAAGCCAGACATATAGTAGGTAAAAGGAACTGGAGGAAACCAGCCTTTAGTATGAGGTTTTTTTGTTTGTCTAGCTGGGGGTTAGGCTGTGCTCCACAGAAGACTTAATCAGAAACTCTGTAGTAGGGTCCAGCAACCTGCTTTTAAGAAGCCCTCCATGTGGTTCTTATGCCAAGTATTGAAAACTATTTCTTTTTTTTATTATTTTTTATTTTATTTTTGTCTTTTTGCCTTTATGTAGGGCTGCACCCGTGGCATATGGAGGTTCCCAGGCTAGGGGTCTAACAGGAACTGTAGCCGCCGGCCTTCGCCACAGCCACAGCAACGTGGGATCTGAGCCGCGTCTGCCACCTACACCACAGCTCACGGCAACGCCGGATCCTTAACCCACTGAGCAAGGCCAGGGATCGAACCCGCAACCTCATGGTTCTTAGTCAGATTCGTTAACCACTGAGCCACAAAGGGAACTCCTGAAAACTATTTCTGTAGCATCATAATTACTAAGTAAATAGGGCTTAGCAATAGGTGGAAGGGCGTGCACTGGCTTCTACAAGAACTCTAGCACATGAGAGAGGTGAAGGCAATTATAACAACCATTGGTTGGTTGATTGTCACTGTTAATGTGCTGCAGAAGGGAAATGACAATCTCAGATTAGCCGGCTTTCTACTCAATGCACATTGTGAAATCTAGGAATCTTCTATGGCAGCCTATAAAGAGAACTTCAGAACCAGGATGCTTTTGAGAAATGTTTGATTCTAAGACTGTAGCAGAGAATATAAGAAATGAGCCTAGAGCACCTTGTAGTATCAGAAAATAAAGGAATGCTCAGGGAGAAAAATAGAGACACATCAAAGGGACATAAGAGTCGACTCAAAGAGCTCCGAATGAACAAAGCTAGAACAACTGCAGCAAAAACAAAACAACAGCAACAACAAAATAGGATTACAACCCAAAGTATAAAATAAACATACATGAGTTCATACTGATATAAGCAATTTAGGAAATAGGTAAATAGAGAAGAGACAAATTTTCTTTACAGAAGAATTCTAATAACACACTTACCCCTCTACAGAAGGTGAAACTGAAGGCCCTCCCTTCCTCTTGAGTCTGGGGGAGACTCAGTGACCTGCTTCCTAAGAACAGAGTAGGAAAAGAGAAAAATATTAACTTTTGAATGAAGAAATTTGGCAAATGCTACATTTAACTAAGGGCTAAAAGTTACCGTCACCAGATGTCATGTGCTCTCTACCTCTGTGATGTTCTTTCCAAAATCCCACAATGCCCATCTAAGCATGAGAAAAACATCTTTAGGAAATGCTCAGATTTTAGTAAATCTAGGACAAACTTAGATTCAGGGACCGTCCACAGGCTATCTGGTCAGCACTTCTCAAGACTGTTAAGGTCATGAAAAACAAGGAAAGCAACTGTCACAAACCAGAGGGGCCTAGGGAGGTGGGATAACTAAATGAATTGTGATACTCTGCTATGCAGAAAAGAGTTAATGTAGTAGGCCTGAGTCTCCTATCCTTAGAAAGGCCTGCCTGCCACACCATTATATGTAGAGTAAATCAACAAGGATTTACCGTATAGCACAGGTAAGTATATTCAATATCTTGTAATAACCTATAATGGAAAAGACTCTGAAGCTGTACACCTGAAACTAACACACTATTATAAATCAACTATAGTTAAACTTTTTTTTAAAAAAAAGAGAAAGTTGAGTTTCTGCTGTGGGTTAAGAACCCAATGTAGGGTCCATGAGGAATCGGGTTTGATCCCTGGCCTTGCTCAGTGGGTTAAGAATCCGGTCTTGTTGCAAGGTGCAGCATAGGTCGCAGATGTGGCTCAGACTCCTAGCCCAGGAACTTCCATATGCTTCCCGTGTGACCATAAAAAGAAAAGACCCAAAAAACCAAACAAACAAAAAAGGTAAAGTCCTACTTACAAGGGTGGCCCTTGACTGGCATCTGGGAACTTAGATTTGGGGAAAGTTCCCACTTTCCTGGTAAGAATGGCTCCTTATGCCTAAACCCTTTGTACAAACAATGTGGTTGGCCTATGCTGAGCACCTGCTTTCCTTCTGAGAGTCTAGAGTATGGATGTGTGTTAAGTAGAGGGTGCCTGGGTAACTAGCCCCCAACAAAAACCCTGGGCATTGAATTTGCAATGAGCTTACCTTGTAGATGACATTTCACACATGTTGTACAGCTCACTGCTAGAGGATTTAAGCATGTTCTGTGTACCTCCCCACTGAGAGAGGACTCTTGGAAGCTTGAGCCTCCAGACTTTACCCTATGTGCCATTTCCCTTTGCTGATTTTGTTTTGTATCCTTTGGTTGTAATAAAATACAGTCATGAGGATGACTATATGCTCAGTCATGTGGGTCCTTAATGAGTCATTGAATCTGGGGGTGATCTTGGTGACACTTGACACACCTGGATTGGATCCTGGGGGGAAAAAAAGAGGCCATTAATGTAAACATTGGTAAAATCCAAGTAAATCTAAGGTTTAGTTCATCATGGCTCAGCGGTAACGAATCTGACTAGTATCCATGAGGATGCAATTTGATCCCTGGCCTCGCTCAGTGGGTTAAGGATCCGGCATTGACACCGGA
The DNA here is from genome assembly GCA_004024745.2 of Catagonus wagneri. NCBI lineage: Eukaryota > Metazoa > Chordata > Mammalia > Artiodactyla > Tayassuidae > Catagonus > Catagonus wagneri. The sequence goes on from PVHT020000521.1 coordinate 81,170, forward strand.
GCTGCTGTGTAGGTCACAGATGAGGCTCGGATCCAGCTTTGCTGTGATTGTGACATAGGCCAAGAGCTGTAGCTCCGATCTGACCCCTAGCCTGGGAACTTGAATATGCTGCAGGTATGGCCCCAAAAGACAAAACAAAACCAAAAAACCCCAAAAAACAAAACACTCAAATGCTTTGGAAATTAATGAAAAATAACATACTATGCATCTCAAAGACACACAGAAAAATTAGCCAGAATGAAACACAGAGAGAAATGAGAGAAGGGGAGAGAGAGAGAAAGGGAGGGAGGGCCAGCAAGTGAGCAATCTAGCTTTATTTACTGTGGCCAGAGGGACAGACTGCAGTTAAAAAAAAGAAAAGAAAAAAAAAATCGGACTCAGAACCTGACTGTGAGAGTAGCAGAACTGAAAAGAAGGTTGAATTCATAACCCTTAGCATAGCGTAGATTCAAGTCAGGACTTGCAGGGGAATGAATCAGACCAAGACCTAGGATGGTACTATTTGGGTGGATACTCTTGGGAACTTTGAGCTGACAGATTTACCTCAACAGAAGTGGTCACTTGCTCCTAGGCTAGAGGATAATGGCCTTCCTTTGCCTGAAGATCATGGAGAAGCCTCACCCTGAGAAGGTGCCTTCCAAGATGCTACTTTCCTGTCCCAAGATTTCCCACAATCCCTTCAGTTTCTAGACCAATAACTAGGATCAAGTTTCATCATGGTCTGACTGCGGAAGCACTATCTTCTGTTTTGTAATAAAAAGCATTATTCACCAAATAACATACTGGTAGAATTGGAAGAATATACTTGGGGATGGATCTTGGTGTACATTCAGAGAAAGTGGGGTGAGGTGAGGATATTTGGTGAGTGTAAATGCCAAATAACAAAAACAACAACAAAATCAAAAATCTCTAAAGAGATTGAATTTAACTGAAGTTTATGAGATTATTTTGTTATCAGGGAGACTGGGACTCAAAAGAAGCTGTAGTGCAGGAAAATGAAAAAGTTGCATTTCTATGCACACTAGACTTTGTGGGCCGTCACTGACATCTTTTAAACCTTCAATAACTTCATCAGGTGAAGCATTCATGAACAGTCTTTGATCTTGTTTCTAACACATGGTTTGACTCTCAGTGACTACTAAATATTTTGTTAATTGCACTCACCGAGACTGAGTAGAGGCAGAGAAAAGTAAATACCTGTAGATTCTTGAGCATGCTTGCCAGTAAAGACGTGGAGGAGCTAAAGGGGCCTCTTTAAAATGTGAATGCTTTCCAAAGGAGAGTCCTCAGTCAGCCCTTTCCTCTTATCTCCATACAATCTCCTCTACAATATTACTCCTTTAAGTGAGTAGCCTCTCACACTGTTCTGCTGCTCGGTCTGCTTCCACATATAGAAGAATTACGTGAACTCGAAGTAATTCTTAGCATTACAAAAATCATTGAAAAATTGGAAGCTCTAGGAGTTCCCGTTGTGGCTCAGCTGCGGCATAGGTCACAGATCCTGCTCAGATCCAGCACTGCCGTGGGTGTGGTGTAGGCCGACAGTAGCAGCTCTGATTTGACCCCCTAGCCTGGGAACTTCCATATGCCACGGGTGTGTCCCTAAAAAGAAAAAGAAAAATTGGAAGCTCTAGTAGGGGCCACACTTCAACAAGTGGCTTAAGTTTACTAGCAGCTACCATGTGCTGTTTGGCTGGATTTGAAAAAAATGAAAGGTGCTGAGCGCCTACTACTTGCTGGACAGGTTTTAGATGCTGGGGATACAGCAGTGAACAAAAGTAATCATGGTGTTTATAGTCTAAAGAAAAGAGACAAAAAACGTAGTAAGTAAATGACATATTAGGAAGTGACAAATGCTATAGAAAATTAAACAAGGTTAAGAGGGTTTGGGAGTGTGTCCGTGGGAAGGATGCTTGCAAGTTCACATTCAGTACCTGGCTGGCTCACATGGGAATTTGAGTTTTGTGACCCCCAATTATTTAGCGGGATCACCATGTACTGTCACATATATGCCACACCCTGTTCCCATAAAACTGTTAGGAACTTGAAGCCAGGGAGTGTGCCTCATTCGTCTCTGGATTCCCAGAGTCGAGCAGCGTTTTCAGGACGAGAGCACGATGGAACGCGAGGAGTGAGGAGCCCCCTAGAGCCATAATAACGTCTACGACCCCTTTCCAGGGTGATTATTCCAAAGGAGTTTGCAACCCCGTAAGGGCCAACAGCAGAGCCAAATCCTTCGCCCGCCCTCAAAGTCATCGAGGCTCCATTCGTCTCCAGGGCAACGGGACTGTGACGCGCACGAAGCCGCGGGAGCACAGCCGCTCGGGACTAGCCCACAGCTTAGGAAAGAACTAAACCGAAGAGAACTCCGTCAGCACCCACGGCCCCATGCGGAGAATCCCGGACGACCGCGCCCCCTGCCGAACTGCCACCGGCTTGGCGGCTTCCGGGCCCCTGGCGTCTCCCAGTTCTAGGCGCGACGACTTCCGGCTCTGAAGGTCCCCCGCTCCGTGGCTCGCCGGGGCCCTAGCGATGGAAAGGTGTCCATGGCGGCCGCCTGACCCGTATAGCAGCTTCGGACCAGGGCTGCTGCCTCCTCCCGGCGGGCGGCGGCGACCCGGCGCTAAGAAGGTGCCCGCGGCTGGCCGGACCTCGCTCCGGGAAGGGAGTTGGGGGCGGAGCGCGGGGGCGGGGCGCGCACCGGGAGCTGGCAGGTCAGGCGGGGAGCAGGGCAGGTGCGGTGGCGGAAGTGCGGGTTCGCGGTCGGAGCCGAGCCGTCTAGGAAGCGGCGGCGGCGGCGGCGGGTGCCCCAGCCCGGAACAGCTGCCGAGCCTGGGACTGACCGCAGCCACTAGGGCTCGGGAGCCGGCGAGATGCCTCTGTTTACCGCCAATCCGTTCGAGCAAGACGTAGGTAAGTTCTGGGTCCGGGCCCCGAGCTGTTGTTTGTTGTGCTGGAAAGTGGGCGGCGGCTACTCCGGGGACTGGAGAGTCCAGCAAAGGGAGAGAAGGGGGCGGCGCCGCTGCTCAGCAGCTGGTATTTTTCAGGGGGCAACCGTCGTTCGTCGCCAGCAGCCTGAGGAGGGTCTGCAGCCCTCCTGCTGTTGGAGATCCCGAAAGAGGGCCTTTCCCCACGCCGGGAGCAGGAATAGGGAGGAGCCTGGGGCTCTTTGGAGACTTGACTAATTAAGCAGTTGAGGAGCTGATGACACAAACCTCCAGCCCTCTCTAGAGCTGGTTGAGTCTAGTGTCACCCCCTCCCTCTACTCCCCCCGCCCCGCACTTAGGGAACGATACAACAGTGGAGACCCTGCTTAGAGACTTCAGCTTGCCCCAGTTTAACAGGAAGAACCTATTTCATCTCGCTTATATACACATGCATCCAAGCCCTGATAGATCCAAGTACGGGCTTCCGGATTTATTTACGAGAATTGGAAGTGTTCCTCTATCCATGCATGGCGCAAGTGCTGTAAGAGGTTTTGTCTTAGTGTATGAAAAGGAAAATCGCAGAATCTCAAAACAGTCCAGAACAATTGATATTTTACTTATTTGGGATCGTCGGAACGCTGAGGACTCGGTAACTGTGGAGTGAGGAAAAGATGGACTGGGTATGAGCACTTATTTGTGGCATTAGACAAACAGTGAAACAGGCTAAGTAAATATTTCTGTAGCAGTAGTTAAGTATACTAGGTAGCGTTTTAGGATTTTAGGGGAATGAAAAAACGCATCGCTGAAAATTATTAGTTGTACAGAATCTTGCACATCTAGCAGTGAGGCACCTGTTTTATAGTTAGTTTTCTTAGTATGAGGAAAGTCTTGAAAATGCTTTATTTAGGGATATTTTGAGATCCCAGAAGCGTGCTCAGAAGTTAAATATGTTGTATAAGTCCCTTTCATTCCCAGAAAGCCAAAATTTTTATAATTATATTTTGCCCCTTAAATAGTCTTCAAATATGTATTTTCATAGTTTCATTCAACTTTTTTCTTGGTAGTTTAACATTGGTGACTATATTTATACCAAATATAGGAAACATCATGTTGAGGCTGGAAGCCTCTCCTTTTGGAACACCTAATGGTGTCTTACTTTGTTGCAGTGAGACCGGTACTTTTTATGGCCATTATCATAGAGGGGCCAAAAAGCAAAATAGAATAAGACAAATGATTTTCAAACTTAAAAACTGTAAACTGTTTAAGGGAGATCTTTTCTGGAAGCCCATTGTTTTTTGATTGAAAACTTCTAAAGCCGAGTTGCTCCGCCTGTTTTGCTTTTCTTATCCTCCCCCTCAGTGACTCCTGGAGTAAAAGAGGCACTGCTGTTCAGACCAAAAGAAAACCTGTGTATATATTATTTCATGGGCAGTGCCATCAACCAAAGCTTCAAATACTTGTTAACTCAAGTATGACTGAAGTCAATATCCCAAAGACAGTTTAAAGATGAAATGGAGAATTTGATTGTAACTTCTTTCAGGCAAGTGGTTGAAATTAATAGAAAAAGCAGAGTGAAATACTAAGGGTTTCAAGTCAAATTGGCCTTAAAACCTCGATGATAGAAGAAAAATTACATGTTGCATTTTTCAAAATTTAAAGCCCCTTTTAATTTGAAATACAGTAGTTAGGTTCTATGACAAGCAAGTTGTTATTTAACTCGAGATGTCCATAGCATTGCTCCTTTGCAGGGTCATTGTCCTTTTTACCTGCTCTCTTTGATTCAGTCAGATTTTTATTACCTTTTTTTTTCTTTTTGTGGTAGCTTTGTTTGCCTTTCATTCAGCGGACAGGCGTTGAGTGATTACCGTGCGTCAGACATTGTGTTAAGTTCTGGGGAAACAAATTTAATAAATAGACTGGGTTCCCTCAGGGAACTCTCATTCTTGTGCAAGACATATACACATAAAAAGACAATTGTAATATGTGGAAAATACAGTACTGGAAATACAGGAGATGCTTTACATTTTTTTTTTAATTTAAAACAGTCATCTTCCCTGAAGTGAAGACGAGGACCTTCAGGCAGAAACCTCTGACAATATCCTCTCTCCCCACTTTTCTGACAGCACTTAACATCTGCAGGAAGTCACCACCTCTTACTACACACAATGTGTGGTATGGTCATTTTATAATTGACCTTTGGTCGGTGCAGTCTCACCGTGGGGTGAACAGTCTTTCTGACATCGTTCATGTGGGGAAGAAATCCCTTTCTCAGACTCGGACACCCCAAGAAAAGGCTGTAGTGAGTCTAGATGTCCAGGGAGGCACTCATAAGTTGATGATGGTTTGTGGTTTGTCCAGTGGAAGCAGGGCAAAGGCTGGGAGCTAAGGAACCCTGGCAAGTTCCTACTTTTTCTTGGAGTGAGAAACTACAAATCCTGAAGGGAATGCTAGTTATGGTAGCATTAGAGCTCTTTAAATATTTATTGGAATTCTTCTAATCTGGGTTGTTTGTTTAATTGAATAAAATTCCTTTGAAGCTATGTGGATAGAAAAAAAGAAAAGAAAAGAACCACACATGCCCCCACCCCCACCCCGGGCCCTGAGTTTATCTTAAAGGGGATGTGTGGGTTTCCTGAGCTGGAGCCTGGTTGGGGCAACCTTGTTAGGAGATTCCAAAGAGAAAGTGAAACATGGGGGACAGAGCCACAGTAGAAAGATTTAGTGGTAGTGTTAAAAGGGGAGATGTCATGTCCTTATACTCTGTACCATTTTTTCCAGTCTTATGACGTTGGTTCCCAAATAAGTCATGTCTGTTTTGTCCCCTCACTCCAGTTCTTACTTGACTATCTTTTTTTCTCCTTAATCAAGCCAGGCAATCTTTCTTGCCAGTTTCTGCTTCTGTGCCATTTACTATTCACGGATAGAGTTTTGCTTTTTTCAACAACCCGTGGTATCTCCTTCCTTAAAGATACACTTGGTTGTGTTCCACCAAGTTAAGCTCAAATTCTGCCTCTACAAAACTCTTTTGACATAGTGGATTGAACTATGAACTTTTATCTTTTATCTTTTTTTTTTTTTTTTTTTGTCTTTTTGCCTTTTCTAGGGCCTCACCGCCGGCATATGGAGGTTCCCAGGCTAGGGGTCTAACAGGAGCTGTAGCCGCCAGCCTTCGCCACAGCCACAGCCAGGCGGGATCTGAGCCGCGTCTGCAACCTACACCACAGCTCATGGCAACGCCGGATCCTTAACCCACTGAGCAAGGCCGGGAAACGAACCCGCAACCTCATGGTTCCTAGTCGATTCGTTAACCACTGAGCCACGACAGGAACTCCTGAACTTTTATCTTAAAAGGAGACTTTCCCAAGTGAAATTTGAATGCATATATTGCTGTGGCTTCGGCTGTGTTGTGTTCAAATACCTTGACAGTGAGGTAGCTTGAAATTTTCAGTCATGTATGTAACCTTTTTCTCCAATGAAATTTTACAAGAAACCTAAATATAAAAATACATACTGATAGTACTCCAATAATACAGATTTACTTTATACATTTATATAGTTATTAAGGTAATTCTTAAACACCTGTGGTTATAATCTTTGCAAAAAATTAAAATTAAAAAATTTTGGTATGGATGAGAATGAGAGCTTTAACAGCCATTTTTTTTCCCTATACTTTCTTTTGTGTAAGGTACTAAAAATTCTAATACTGAGGAGTTCTCTTGTGATGCATTGAGTTAAGGATCTGATGTTGTCAGTGTAGTGGCTCAGGTTGATGCTATGGCACAGGTTCGATCCCTGGTCTGGGAACTTCCACGTGCACGCAGGCACAGAAGAAAAAAGAACAACTTAATACATAGTCCTAATTAAAATAGTTACAAATTTTAATTAATATATTTTGTATTTTTTAATGAAAGCTTTTTAGCATGATGTACAGAATATAGCATATATACTATTTCTGTCAGTGATGTCAAGTCCTAAAATTTTGCCACACTTCATTCTTTTTTTAAAGAAAACATTCAAGATACAGTTGAAATTATTACCTGTATTTAGTAGCTACCTGATAATACTCTTTTTCCTCTCTTCTCAGAGTTAAACACTCTCTAAAAAGATAAACTCTATTTTATAATATATATTATACATACAAATATATGTCTTGCTTTGCATGTTTCTAAACTTCATAAAAATAACACCATTCTTTGTAGTCATTTGCAGCTTGTCATTCAACATTTTTTGTGAGAGTTACTCATGTTGATGTTTGTAGCTCTAGTTGATGAATTTTAAGAGCTATGTGATAGTCCACATTTTTTAATCTATTCTACTAATATACATAAAGGTGGGTTTTTTTTTTTTTGCAGTTTTTTGCTGTTATAGATAACACTGTAATGAAAGTTCTTACCCATTTTTCTTGTTCATAAGAGTGAGAGATTCTCCAAGCATTGTCTCTGGGAGAGGAATTCTTTAATAAAAGTGTATATATGGATTTCCCGCTGTGGCACAAAGAGATCTGTTACGTCTCTGCAGCACCAGGACGCAGGTTCAATCCCCCAGCCCAGCACAGTGGTTTAAGAATCTGACATTGGGAGTTCCCGTCGTGGCGCAGCGGTTAACGAATCCGACTAGGAACCATGAGGTTGCGGGTTCGATCCCTGGCCTTGCTCAGTGGGTTAACGATCCGGCGTTGCCGTGAGCTGTGGTGTAGGTCGCAGACGCGGCTCGGATCCTGCGTTGCTGTGGCTCTGGCGTAGGCCGGCAGCTACAGCTCCTGTTAGACCCCTAGC
>PVHT020000521.1:94953-163410 GCA_004024745.2 Catagonus wagneri
AAATATATGTTAAACGCAAATACTCTAAAATGCTAAGTATGATTGTTGTCATCAGAGTCAGAAAAGTAGGTGAAATAAAATATCTTAGTTTGAAGTATTAGGCATTTAAATATTTTTATCTAAATTTAACTACACAAGAATTGTGTGATGTAGAAATTTAAGAACAAGTACATATTATTTTAATAGTATAAGCGTGTTTGATTTATAAACTAGAAAAAAATGACTGTCCTATATTTTCAAATAATTAGTTTATAATGAATTGGTACAGAAAGAACATTATTATATATTTAGTAAAAGCTGTTAGCTGTGGTTTCCTGTTAGATACCAGAATGAATTCTACTTATTTACTTGCTGCTTTTGAAAAAAAGAGTTTTTTGGCCAGTTTTCCACTGTTCTTCTGGAATTTTAAGATATAAAAATAGTTTTAAAAATTAATACATAAAAAGCAATTTTTCCTTTAAGATCTAAGCATTGCTTTAGTCATATCCTAAGATATTCATATGTAGTATCCTAATTATAATAAAATTTTATATTGCTTTCTGTTACAGTATTATCTATATGTCATGATTAATTTCCATATGACTGGGTATTTTTTGTCTAATAGAAACATATGGAATTCAGAGAATACAGAGTATATTGTCCTAGATTATTTCTGGGTGTTGGTAATGTGCACATTTGAAGAAATATTTCTAGTCTGCTTTCATGTACAAGAGTTCTTCACTTTACATAATTCCAATATGCATGAATTTAGTTATCACGTATTAGTTAAACAACACCAGTTCCCCAGCAAGCCTGTAATACTCTGAGCATAGAACCCAGTCAGGCCTGCTTAGATTTTGAACTGTAGAACTATGAGCTAATGATGGGTGGTGTTTTAAACCACTAATTTGCAGTAATTTGTTACATAGCAAATTTTAAAAAGCTAATACACTTAGACTCTGTTTAGTTTTCTTAAATCTTTTTTCTCTATTCTTAAAATTTGATAAATTTTGTTGACTTTTCTTCATGTTCTCTAACGGTTTCTTCAATCTTCAATCTATTTTAAGCCCATAAAGTGAAATATTTTAGTTGAGATGTTGTACCTTTCAGTTCTAGGTATTCTGTTTTTATGGTTTTCATTTTTCTGCCAAGCACTCATTATCTATTCACTTATGACAATCTTTTGCTTTGAGTTCTTGAAAAAATATATAATACTTGCTTTTAAAGTACTTTTTTTTGCTAATTCTAACATTTGGATTATGCTGTCTTTTTTATTGATTACTTTTATCTTGATTGTGGAACACATTTTTGCACTTCTAGTGATTTTTTTTTTATATTATGCTGGTCATTGTAGTTATTCTTTGTAAGGAGCTAAATTACGTTTTCTTTCAAAGAGTATTGAGTTTTGTCCTGTCAGGTAGTTATATTATTGGAGGATCTTTTAGGTTTTTGTCAGGCTTGCTTTTCTCTGTGAGATAGGCCTATTTTGATATTGTACTAAATTCTAGGATGCCTTTACAAGGTATGATAGCCATTTGGGGGTTTCAGATGAATGCCTGAAACGTTCTCGTTACTCTGGTTGGGTAAGGTATTAGTCAGTTTGGGCTGCCACAGCAAAATGCCATAGACTAGATAGCTAAGCTTTGTTTTCTCACAGTTCTGGTGACTAGAAGTCCAAGATTATGGTCCCTGCAGGGTTGGTGTCTGGTGAGGGCTCCCCCTTGTGTTTCAGATGGCTGCCTTCTCCCTGTGTCCTCACTTTACCTCATTTTTATGCATGCGAGGAAAGACAGCGAGCTCTGTGGTATCTCTTCTTAAAAGGATGCAAATCCTGTTGGATCAGGGCTCCACCCTTATTATATCATTTAACCTTAATTACATCTTTAGAGGCTAGTGTCCAACTATAGCCATTCTAGAAGTTAGGGCTCTTCAGTGTGTGAATTTTGTGTGGATACAAGCAGTCCATAATGAGCAGGAATTTCAGAGACTCCTTGCACTGCATGGCCTTTCAGCCTCCTAGTAGGTGATCTGTGCTAGACCTCATAGAGCCTCACCCTGTATGGATGGGTGGGTGTGTGTGGGTGTGTATGGGTGTGTGTGTGTAGCACAGCCTTGGACCAGCAAGGACCCATGATAAATCCCTGTGCTCAGAAATCTGGTCTCTGCCTCCTAGGTGCTTTATTTGGCCTAGTTCTCTTTGTGTTCAAGCAGAACACTGGGGCCGCTATGAGGCTCACTTCATATTTCCCTTACCGCAAAGATCCCAGATGTGCACTGCTTGTTATTCATTTCGTGAACACAGTTGCCTTGTATGTTTTCACACATTTTATGCTTGTTTTTGGTAGAAAAGCAAATCTGGTACCACATATTCTGTCATGGTTGAAAGCAGATCAGTCATGAGTTTTAATTTTCAAACATAGTAGGAGGAGCTTTGAAGATCTCTTATGGACATTCTTGTTTTATGTGGTTAAAATTTTTTTATTACTGATGGGGAGCCGATTTTTTTAAAAGTTTTATGGGTAGGCTTGAATTCTTTTTAATACTGTGTGTTGAACATAATGGGCTATGGAGAGAGCAAGTCTTTTTGTTCCTCAAAGATATTGATGCACTGATTATGATATTGTTAGAATCTTTCTGAAGTATTTCACTGTGTATTTGAGGCTCTCTATGCACAGTAATCAAAACCTAGTGATGAAATGTTATGACTTACATCCACCAAACCCTGAAATTTAGCATTTAGGCCTCAGGAGGTCTCTTTTAACTCTCTCTTCCTCTATGTATATGACCCAGGATAATGTGAGATATGGTCCCAACACTGGACAAAGTGACATGCTCTAAAAGAATGGTTCCTTAATTATAATATTTAAAAATTTTCCAGGAGCTTAAAATAGTCCTAAGTATATAATTTAACTGTTACTTTGTTCCCTTGAAAAGTAAAATCCTTTTGGCAGGCCATTATAAAGTCTTCAGGTCTTACACTTTTTAAAAAGAGTAACTGTGAGTCCTTTGTAGAAAGTAAACTGTGCCAGATAGGGTATTTAATAAAATTTTTTCCATTTTCTATAAAAATTAGATAAAGTAAAATAAATTCTGTTTAAGGTTCACAGACTTGTGGTTGCCAGGGGGAGCTGGGGTAGGGGAGAGATGGAATTAGCAGATGCAAACTATTACATATAGACTGGCTAAACAACAGGGTCCTACTGTGTAGCACAGTAGTAGCACTGTCTTCAATATCCTGAGATAAATACAATGGAAAAGAATATAAAAAAGAATATGGGAGTTCCCTTCGTGGCTCAGTGGTTAACGAAGCCGACTAAGAACCACGAGGTTGCGGGTTCGATCCCTGGCCTTGCTCACTGGGTTAAGGATCCGGCGTTGCCATGAGTTGTGGTGTAGGTCGCAGACGCAGCTCAGATCCCGCGTTGCTGTGGCTGTGGCGAAGGCTGGTGGCTACAGCTCCTGTTAGACCCCTAGCCTGGGAACCTCCATATGCTGCAGGTGCGGCTCTACATAAAGGCAAAAAGACAAAAAAAAAAAAAAAGAATATGCACGTATATATTTTATGTATAACTGAATCACTTTACTGTATACCATAAGTTAACACAACACTGTAAATCAACTATATATCAATTTTAAAAATTATTTTTAGATATTTTAAAAATTATTGGAAGGTTTTTGAAGAGTATTGAGTAGGCTTCACATTTACTTGTGTATATTGCATGGCCAAAATTGAAAAAAACAATTATTAAAAGTTGAGTTCTAGGGGAGTTCCCTTGTGGTTAAGGACCCAGTGTTTTCACTGCAGCAGCTTGGATTGCTGCTGTTGCACAGGTTCAGTCCTTGGCCCGGGAATTTCCACATGCTGTGGGAGCAGCCAAAAAAAAAAAAAAATTGAATTCTAGCAGAAATAGGTAGGTTATTAGTATGGTGCAAAATCAGACTCAGTTGCATGTGGGAAGTAGGTTTGAGTGTGTGTGTTTGTACTCATATACTTGTGTGCTAACAAAAATCGGTAATTGATGATGCTGGCTCCTCAGCTCAAAGAGGAAAGAACAGATTCTTAGATGTTGAAATTAATGAAAATAACTTGTAGAAATACTTTTTTTTTGTCTTTTTAGGGCTGCACCCATGGCATATGGAGATGCCCAGGCTAGGGGTCCAATCGGAGCTGCAACCGCTGGCCTACACCACAGCCACAGCAACACCGGATCCGAACCTCCTCTGCAGCCTACACCACAGCTCACGACAACGCCAGATCCTTATTCCCTGAGCGAGACCAGGAATCGAACCTGCATCCTCATGGATGCTAGTCAGATTCATTTCCACTGAACCACGACGGGAACTCCTAGGAATACTTTTTTATTCTTTCAGTGCCCCGTGTGCCAAATGAAATTCCAGGAAGACTAAAGATTTACTTGTAAAAGAGAAATAAATAAATGGGTGAATATTTAATCTCAGATAATTATAACACTGCCAGATGATATTTTAAAAAAAGGAATGATTGAGGACCTCCCGTCATGGCGTAGTGGAAACGAATCTGACTAGTAACCATGAGGTTACAGGTTCCATCCCTGGCCTTGCTCAGTGGGTCAAGGATCCGGCGTTGCCGTGAGCGGTGGTGTAGGTCACAAATGTGATTCAGATCTGGCGTGGCTGTGGCTGTGGCTATAGCGGCTACAGCTCCAATTGGACCCCTAGCCTGGGAACCTCCATGTGCCGCAGGTGCAGCCCTAAAAAGACAAAAAGACAAAAAAAAAGCAACAGTCGATCTGTACAGCAAAAACAAAAACCCCATCATAAGCAGAGAGAAAAGGTGAACATGAAGCTGGCAAGTCATGTGTAATATATGTGATTTGATCTTCAGACTCTAGACAAGAAGTTAGTCACCTGTACATCACTATACATGAAGTCCTTTGTCTCCATCTGAGCCCTTCCCTTCCCCACTTACCCTGTGTCCCTGTTGAGTTTCCCAGAGGTGGTGAACCAGCAGAGAGCTAGGACCTCCCTCTTAAGCCCCCTAGTGCTGTTGCCTTTTGTTGCCACAGGGTGTTGCTACTGAAACTTGATCCTGTGCAGCCCCTTGGATGTTTGTCTGCTCAGTGCTGAAGCTCTTGGCCCATCTAGAAATTTGCCTAGACTTCACTGGGACAACATCGGGGCCTCATAGAGGCTGTTAGAGTTGATATACTCAGAAACTCTGTTATTGTTTCCCACTTTACAGCTACTGTGTCGGGGTAATAGGATATGAGGGAGCAACGAGCATCATTCATTTATTCATTCATTAAACACATATTTACTCAGCATCTGTATGTGCATTGAATGCTGTTTTATGCACTAGAAATAACAATAGTGAACAGAACAAAAAATTCTTGCCGTAATGGAGCCTGTGTTCCTTCTGAGGGTTGGGCAGAAGGAGAGTAATGGTGGCAGAGACAGACAATAAACAAGATTAAGTGTTTATGCTATGGCACATCTACAGGAAGGCCTGTGTGTGAAATCCTGACCTCTTTTAATTATTTTGTACTTATTCCATGTGGGACATCAATATGCATGATGCCAGTAAGTGTAACAAAGAAGAGGGGCCGAGTACTTGTTGGATATAAAATTATAGTTTGCTGATAACGTCTCACTAGCTTGTATAGGCACTTCGTGGCCACACTGCATATAATGCTACATCATGCAGCTATTAAAAATATATTTTTATTGTCTGTATTGATATAGACATATATTTATGAACATAGATGTTTATAATGTGGAACTACAGGTTAAGAAATTCACAGTGTTATTTGGCAATACTTTTTCTCTAGCCTTGAGGTTTCCTTCCTGAGTGGGGAGTTCTGTTAGTGTCACCGCAAGTCTGCGCCTACTTTATTCACTCCATCCCTGGTGTGATGACTTATCTGACTAATAAATTGGGAGTAACTGGCCCTCTGGATGCCCTTCGTCAGTGTAGGAGCTGGCTAGTCTTTCCACAACCATTGAATGATTTCTCCTCTACTTCTTGGAATAAGTTGGGCAGGGGCTCACCCCTGCAGGGAGAGGTATGCTTCTAGTGCTAATGAATGTCTTGCTCTGGAGTTCTTTATTAGCAAATCCATCTGTCCAGCACACCTAAAAGCTTCTATTAGTAATGACAGTGGTATATTATTCTTTGTTTTGTTTCTCAACTTGTTCTTAACTTTGGCAGGGAAGTGGTTATCAGTTTTGGGGTGCTCTCTTTGGGCACGTCATGCCTATAATCCTATTTTATTTAGTTTTACACATGTTCTTACTATTTTTCCGTATACACGCATAGAAGAAAGTCTGGAAAAATACACATCACAGTTCTCCAAAAGGTTCGCAGATTGTTTTCTTTTCTTTTTTTCTTGTCTGTACTTCTGAATTCACTGGAATTATTAGATGTGTAATTAAGAAATAGCTAAGTATTTCAAGCCTCTGAAAATACAGCCTGGTCTGACTTTCCCTGTAGAAGAATTAGTTATCTTTGTACGAGGGAGAAGCTAGACCTGAGTAGATGTTTCTACCTATATAGCTTTGTGCTTGAGTCTAGAACTTGTGATAGGCAAAGATACATTGCTTTTGTAAAAATCCCGGTTTGTCATTTCATCACATATGTCAGAATAATCATGTTAGGCAATTTGTATGGTTTTTAAAAGTATGCTACAGCATTTAATTGAGGTCAGCTGGATTCTGTGTTTCTCTTTCCAACTTGCAAACCCAAAATGAATTAAAATCTTAAAGTTAATACCTGAAACCATAAAACTCCAAAAGAAAAACATAGTTTGCTCTTTGAGATCAGTCTTAGCAGTATTTTTTGGGTATGTCTCCTCAAGCAAGGGAAACAAAATAAGCCTGTCTGTACTTTTGAATTCACTGGAATTATTAGATATATAATTAAGAAATAGCTAAGTATTTTAAGCCTCTGAAAATACAGCCTGTTAATTTTTTGGCTTCTTATACTATTCCCTGCCTTTAAAAAACGAGCTATTCTAGATAGCTACTATCCTTCCTGCTTATCATGGTGATAGGCTTATATATATATAGTGTCCTGGTTTGAAATTTTAGGCTATATTTGTTAAAAGGGGAAAAGATATAAAGAAAATGTTCCTAAAGTGGTAATTATTATATCCCCACTGCCCCGTGGTAGTAGAAAAAAAAAGTATTGTCTCTCTTGATACTGAAATTGTAAAAGTACTACATAATTAAGCCATTATAGTTTGATCGTATTTCTAAAATTTTTACCTCAGTTTTTATTTTGATAATGAAATATTTCAGACTACAGAAATGATGTTCAGAATGAAATAAAGAATTTCTGGATACTCACTTTACAAGTTAATAAACAAAACTTTACAAATACATTTAGGCCCCCATGGACATCATTTAACTTTCCCATCCACCTTCAATTTGGAGTTTATCGTTCTCGTGCATATTTAATATGTTTACTACCTATGTATATATATTTAAGCAATATAGTGTAGTTTGGGGGGGGGGGATTTGGTTGTACATGCTCACAGAATACAGAAGTTCCAGGCCGGAGTTCCCATTGTGGCTCAGCAGAAACGAATCTGACTAGGAACCATGAGGTTGCCGGTTCGGTCCCTGGCCTTGCTCAGTGGGTTAAGGATCTGGCGTTGCCATGAGCTGTGGTGTAGGTTGTAGAAACAGCTCGGATCCTGCAGCCCTAAAATGACAAAAAAAAAAGACAGAAGTTCCAGGACCAGGGATTAAACCTGATCCGCAGCAGTGACAATGCCAAATCCCTAACTGCTGGGCCACCAGGGAACTCCTGTAGTGTACTTTAAAAAAAATTTTTTTAAACAGAGTTTTCTTTTCTCTTTTTTACAGCTGCTTCTGCAACATGTGGAAGTTCCTGGGCTAGGGATTGAATTGGAGCTGCAGCTGAGGCCTATGCCACAGCCACAGCAACACCATATCAGTCTGCATCTGTGACCTATGGTGCAGCTTGAAGCAATGCTGGATCATCAAACTACTTAGGCCAGGGATTAAACCCTCATCCTCATGGATAATAGTCAGGTCCTTAATCTGCTTGGCATCAATGGGAACTCCTGTTTTAACTTTCTGAGGAAACTCCATACTGTTTTCCATAGTGGCTCACCGATTTACCATCCCACTAACAGTGCATGAGGGTTCACTTCTCGCCATTTTTACCAATACATGTTATTTATTGTCTTTCTGATATCTCTTCTGACAAGTGTGAAATAGTATCTCGTGGTTTTGATTATATCTCCCTCATGATTAGTGATGATGAGCATCTTTTCACATGTCTTTTAGCCATCTTTAAGTCTTTTTTTTTTGTCTTTTTGCCTTATCTAGGGCCGCACCCATGGCATATGGAGGTTCCCAGGCTAGGGGTCTTAACAGGAGCTGTAGCCGCCGGCCTTCGCCACAGCCACAGCACCGCGGGATCCGAGCCGCGTCTGCAACCTACACCACAGCTCACGGCAATGCCAGATCCTTAACCCACTGAGCAAGGCCAGGGATTGAACCCACAACCTCATCGTTCCTAGTCGAATTCATTAACCACTGAGCCATGATGGGAACTCCATCTTTAAGTCTTTTTTTGAGAAAATATCTATTTAGTTCTTCTGCCCATTTTTTAAATTGGATTGATGGCTTTTTTGATGTTGAGTTGTATGGGTTCATGGTGTAGTTTGGATATTAACACCCTATCAGGTATATCAGTTGGAAATATATTTTCCTATTCAATACGTGGCTTTTTTGTTTTGTTGATAATTTCTTTCACTTTGCCAAAGCTTTTTGATATAATCCCATTTATTTTTTTTGTTTTTCTTGTTTAAGGAGACATATCCAAAAAATACTGCTAAGACTGATGTCAAAGAGCATACTGCCTGTGTTTTTCTTTAGGAGTTCTATGGTTTCAGGTCTTAACTTTAAGATTTTAATTCATTTTGGTTTTGTTTTTGTATACAGTGTGACAAAGTAGTCCAGTCTTTCACATGTAGCTCTCCAGTTTTCCCAGCACCATATACTGAGGAATTCATTTTCCTGTTATATATTCTTGCCTCCTTTTTCATAGATTGACCGCAGAAGTGTGGGTTCATTTCTAGGCTCTCTATTCTGTTCCATTGATCTGTGTGTCTGTTTTTATGCCAGAACTTACTGTTTTGATTACTCTGGGTTTGTAGTGGTTTGCTTTTGGTATCAGGGTGATGCTGGCCTGGTAGAATGAGTTTGGAAGCATTTGTTCCTCTTCAGTTTTTTGGAATAGTTTTAGAAGAGTAGATGTTATTTCGTCTTTATATGTTTGGTGAATTCACCTGTGAAGCCATCTGGTCCTGGATTTTTGTTTTTTGAAAGTTGTTTCTTTTTACTGGATCAGTTTTATTGCTGGTAATTGGTCTGTTTGTGTTTTCTGTTTCTTTCTGATCCAGTCTTGGGAGGGTATATTTTCTAGGAATTTATTCATTTCTTCTAGTTTGTCCATTTTATTGATGTATAATTATTCATAGTAATTTCTTATGATCCTTTTATTTTTGTGTTGTCAGTTGTAACTTTTCCTCTTTGGTGTCTGGTTTTATTTATTTGAATCCTCTGTTTTTTTCTTGTAGAGTCTGTCTGAAGTTTTTTTGTTTTTGGGGCCACACCCATGGCATATGGAGTTTCCCAGGCTAGGGGTCCAATCAGAGATGTAGCCACCGGCCTACACCAGAGCCACAGCAACACGGGATCCAAGCTACATCTGTGACCTACACCACACCTCATGGCAACACCAGATCCTTAACCCACTGAGTGAGGCCAGGGATTGAATCTGAGTCCTCATGGATGCTAGACAGGTTCATTAATCGCTGAGCCATGACAGGAACTCCAAGTCTGTGTAAAGTTTTATTGATTTTATTTATGTTTTCAAAGAACTAGCTCTTAGTTTCATATTTTTACCTCTTTCATTTATTTCTGCTCATTTTTTTCCTTCTACTACCTCTGGGTTTGTTTTTTCTCATTTAGTCTGTGAAAGTTTTATCTATTTTATTCATGTTTTCAAAGAACGAGATCTTAGTTTCATTTATTTTTTTGTCTCTCTTATTTATTCCCCCCCTCTTCTCTCTCTCTCTCTCTCTCTCTCTCTCTCTCTCTCTCTCTCTCTTCCCTTCTTTGGGTTTGTTGGTTCTTTTTTTTCTAGTTCCTTTAGGTAACTTTAGGTTGAGAGATTTCTTTTTTCCTTTGGCTGGCTTGTATCACTATAAACTTCCCACTTAGAATGGCTTTTGTTATGCCCAAAAGATTTTGGATCATTATGCTTCTACTTTCATTTGCCTCCAGGTAGTTCTGAATTTTTTTTTCTTTGATTTTTTTCAGTGACTCATAGTTATTCACTAACATTGTTTAGCATCCATGTGTTTGTGTTCTCTGCAAGTTTTTCTTGTAGTTGATTTCTAGTTTCATTCCACTGTGGTCAGAGAAGATGTTTGGTATGAGTTCATTCTTTTAAAATTCATTGAGTGTTGTTCTGTGGCCTAGTATGTGATCTTTCCTGGGGAATGTTCCATGTCCACTTGAAAAGAATGTGTATTCTGCTGTTTTTGGATTAAATGTTATTTATAGACCTATTCCATCTGCTCTATTGTGTCATTTAAGCCAGTGTTCCTTTATTGATTTTCTATCTGGATGATCTTTCCTTTGATGTAAGTGGAGTGATAAAGTTCCTTCCTCTTATATTACTGTCAGTTTCTCCCTTTATGTTTGTCAATTTGCTTTCTGTATTTAGGTACTATGTTGTGTGCATAATTACAATTGTATTTTCTTGTTGAATTGATCCATCATTAGATGATGTCCTTCCTTGTCTCTTGTTATAGTCTTTAAAGTCTACTTTCTCTGATATGAGTATTGCTACCTCAGCTTTCTTTTTGTCTCCATTTGCATAGAATACCTTTCTCATTCACTTCACTTTCAGTCTGTGTGTCTCTTTCAATCTAAAGTGAGTTGCTTGTATGCAGCGTATATATGAATCTTGTTTTTTATTTGTTCTGCTATGCTCTGCCTTTTGGTTGAAGCATTTAGTCCATTTACATTTAAAGTAATTTGATAGGTGTGTACTTAATGATATTTTGTGAATTGTTTCTGGTTGTTATTGTAGTTCTTTTTTGTTCCTTTCTTTTTCCTTTACTCTCTTCCCTTGTGATTTGATGATCTTTAGTGTTATACTTAGATTCCTTTTCTCTTTTTCATATGTGTATCTATTGTCGATTTTTGGTTCATGGTTAGCATGAGGTTTATAAATATCTAAATCTGTCTGTCTGTCTCTAAGTTGATTTCTTAAATTTGAAAACATTCTAATCACCCAGCGTTTCCCTATACACGTTTAACTTTGTAATGTCATATTTTAAAATTTTTCATTTTTTGTATCCCTTAAATGTTCTTGTAGATATAGATGATTTTACTACTTTCATCTTTAAATCTTCCTGTTATGTTTTATAAGTAGTTAATCTACTGCCTTTACTGTATGTTCGCCTTTACCAGTGAGATTTTTTTTTTCTTTCATGATTTTCATATTTCTAGTTGTGGCCTTTTCTGCTTAGAGAAGTCCCTTTAACATTTCTTGTAAAACCAATTTAGTGGTGCTTAGTTCTTCTGTCTTTGCTTGTTGTGAAGCTCTGTCTCTCCTTTAAATCTGAGTGAGTATTTTTTTAATTTTCTTTATAGGGTTTTTATTGTGCCACATTCTCTGGCCAGCAGAGTTTCTGCCAAAAAGTTAGCTAGTGGTATTATAGGAATTCCCTTGTGTGTAACTGGTTGCATTTCTCTGGCAGCTTTTATTTCTTTCTTGGATTTTATTGTTATGTAAGTTGTCTTAATTTTTGTGTATGCTTATCTCTTATAGAAAAGGCCACAAATGAGTACAACACTACAGAAGATTGGAGTCTTATTATGGACATATGCGACAAAGTTGGAAGCACTCCTAATGGGTAAGATGCCTGGTCATGTCATCCACCTAGTAAATGTCAAGGTGCTCAGTAATCTGTATCTTTTTTCCTGATGTAACTTTGAGAGGAAAATGGGATTTTTACTCTTTCCTTCTGGGGGATAAAAGTAAGGACATGCTGGTGGCTGGATTTATATGATTAACATTACACTGAAAGAACAAATGAAGAAAATTAAGGAAAACTTGAAATGTTAAAATGCGTAATTAAAGCTTGGTAGAAGAGGGACACATGTTAACAGTGAATAGACTTATTATTTAGGAAATTGCCCTGTGACTTCAGCATGTTTGGTAATGAAATAGATAAATATAATAATGTAATAATATAATATGCTGAAAAGACTGTTCAGCAATGAATAAGTAAGTGTAATAACATCATAGTGAAAAAGTGAATATAAATAAGGGTGCTTTGGGGATAGAATGGGGCAATCAAGCTGAACTGATTAGAAGTTTAGAAGCCTGAGGAAAGCATTTGTTTTAACATTGCAGCTTTTCAAAGTACATTCATGAATGTTTATACATAAATCTTTTAGGACTCTATATCTTGTTATATTTTCCCCCCAAATAAGAATTTGCTACCTGAAAGCTAAGTCTGTCTTGAAGAAATGAAAAGATAATTTATATGATGTTATCTCTTGTGTTGACTGATCTTTTTTGAAATGATTTGGCTCTTGATTTTGGAATATACAACCTTTGCAAGAAGCCTTTTTTTATTTATTTTTTTAAAATTCTACAAGTCCATAAGCAAAAGGTTGAATAAGGTCATCTTATAGATATAGTCCCCTTAATGAAATGAAGTTTGCAGGATTTTATTACTTTTAAAGTTAAAAGAATACTTTTTAACGTTAAACGCTAAATAAATTTTTAATATTTGAATTGAATTTCTAAATACTTAACCTTCTTCCCTTTTTTTTTAAGAGCAAAAGATTGCCTAAAAGCCATAATGAAAAGGGTAAATCATAAGGTTCCTCATGTCGCTCTGCAGGCATTGACTGTAAGTGAAAGCCTTGTTATTATTTGGCCCAAATTTTAAATGTGTAGTTATTTCAGTAAATTAAGGTAATATCTCAACATTTATATATTGATTTTTATTTTAATTAATAGCTTCTTGGGGCTTGTGTGGCAAACTGTGGAAAGCTATTTCATTTAGAAGTATGTTCCCGTGATTTTGCAACAGAAGTACGTGCCATCATAAAAAATAAGGTAAATTTTTAAAAGAGAAGAAATTTAAGTCATCAAAAAATACATATATTGTATTATTTTAACTCTGTGTAGCGTTAATAGAGTTGTGAAATCATTTTTAGATACATTTGAAATGAAAAAAACTTGCTGTTTTAAAATTTGATGTTTGCATTTATAGCATCAAAAACTGCTTTCCTCCCCAAAGCATATATATTAGCGATAATAGCTAATCTTTTTTGCAGGTTAATAAGCAGTCACTGCTTTAAGCATTTTATGTATGCCCTCTTGTTTAGTGCTCTTAAGAACCCTTAGAAGTTAGATTCTCTTGTCATTCCTACTTTATAGATGCAGAAACTGAAACTTAGAGAGAAGTTAAATAACTTGTCTAAAGTTATGCAGCTACCGAGTGGCAAATCTGAGGTTCAGATTCACGTTTCTGTGACTCCAGAGTCCAGACTAACCATCATTCTGTCCTAATTCCTGGTAAAGATGGTGAGCAAAGGAGGCCTTTATGTTAGAGCAGGGTGGAGGGGGTCTTTGTGTTAGTGTTGTTATTATTTTATGATAGAAACTCTAAAGTACTGTTCTAATGTTATTACTGGCAGAAATCTCAGAATTTTAATTTAGTTGATGTAAAATACTTAATATAATATTGAGAACACTAAGAAAATGTAGGAAAAATAACCTGTGAATGGAAAAGATTCATTGTCATTATATAAGATGTAAAACGCTGATGTTCAAAGAGAGTAATATCCAAGAAACAGCTATGTATTAAAATCTAAATAGGCATTTATCAGGTGCTCATCTAGGGTAAGTATTGCTGGACTTTTGTTGATGTTCATGTAATTACAGAGAATTTTGGTGGTCATTCTCTTTGTTAAATAATTCAGGTATGTATTTGAAGCATTCTTTTTCTTTGCCTTCTCTTTAAAAGGCTCATACTAAAGTATGTGAAAAACTGAAATCTTTAATGGTGGAGTGGTCAGAAGAATTTCAGAAGGACCCACAGTTTAGTTTAATATCTGCAACCATTAAATCTATGAAAGAAGAAGGCATTACTTTTCCTCCAGCAGCTTCTCAGGTAAGAGATTCATTCAGACTCATGGTTGACTCTATAGTATTTTGAAGGTATATACCTTATGTAAAAGCTGGTGAAGTCTATCTGAATCAGCATTACCCACTTCCACCCTACATGTATCTTCCTAGCGTAGTGCCTACTAGATCAGTAGGCATTATAACTGTTGAGTGAATTACTTCTACAGATGAGAATTTTGAGAAGTGAGTCAGCCGTGTATAATAATCTCTTTAATGCCACTCTGCGTCTAGAGTCATGCAAAAGGCATAAATGTGTGAGAGAGCCCTTATGTTCAAGAAATGTATAGTCAGTTTGAAGGGTAGCTGTATACATGTGAGAAATAACTAAATTATAAGTGACAAATACGGATGAAGGGTGCAAAGACTAGGTGGCAGGAAGGAGAGGTAACTAGAGGTTAGGATGGTGAAGAAGGTAAAGAGTAGAACTGTTAGGCTGGAGTGTTTTTCAGTACGTAGAGAGGAATAAAGAGGTCCTCAAAGGAGGAGTGACAGGAACTGGTTCATGGACTTGAGAACGCTCAAGACCTGTTTGTTGAAGAGTAAATGTGCCTGGAGTGAATGGTTTAGTTTACATATAAGATGGGTTGAGTTGTAAGACTGGAAATTTATTTGGGGACATGGGAGATGGCTTTAGTAGGACAGGGGTGGAGGCAGGGATAATCACAGTCACAGAGTAGATTGTTTATTTAGATCTGTGTGAGAAAAACACAACTGTATCTTGGGCTTTGCTCTCAATGTCTCTTATTCTCCAGTTAATATTAGGATAGGGAAGGAGACTAAGAGAAGTACTGCATACTTGTTTTGTTTTAGACTGTAGTCTGGAGACACAGAAAGAACCTTTGTAATTGATCAGGCCCAAGGGTTCAAGGTAAAATTTTTATAAAATGCTCTCATTTTCCTGCTCTGTCCTTTCTGCAGGATATTCTCAAAAATCTGTGTTAAAGAACTGGTTGATAGTTTAGAATCTTGAACATCTCTGTCTTCTGTGCCTTTTAGTTTAAGCATGACCTCTGCTCTGCCTGAAGAGCCATCTTCAGACAATGAGTAGTAAAAGGAGCTTTATGTCTACCTAGAGCTACACCTGTTATCTGCATCCTCCCTCCTCTCTTTGCAGCCATTGTCACGGCTTCTTGCTGCTGCTGCTCTTGTAGCTCAACGCCCACAGCAGTATAGCACCTCTTACCAAACGAGAGACCCTAGACCACTGAGCAGAACTGCATTCAGGAAAGATCCATATTTAAGTACTTTCTGTATGCCACATTCTGTGTCAGATACTAAGAATTATGCAATATATAAGCCAGTTTGTGCCCTTTATGAGTTTATAATGTTTTCTTGAAAATTCTGATGTTTTGTTTTAGTATTTGAAAACAGCTATTTAAAATGATCATAAAGACCTTCACTGTTAAGTGAAATTCATTAGTTACATCAGTTTTTTTTTTTTAATTAGCATGTGCGAGTAATCATAGAGCTTGTGTTTTCTTTGAAAGGGTAGTTGTGCTCATTTACTTGTACATTTACAGACTGTCTCAGCCACTGCCAAGAATGGTACGTCATCGAACAAAAACAAAGAAGATGAAGACATAGCTAAAGGTAAAAGCGAGGATCAAGCATGTGTAATTTAGTGTTGCTTAAAACATCCTTGCCAGAATAATTTACTGAAATAAGTATAATTAAATTGGGCTTACTCTTAGTATTTTACTGCAAATCTAAACACTAGTAAGGTCTAAAAAGTAAGGGAAACAATTGACACGATATAAGAATAATTGAATTCATAATTCTTGTCAGTAATATGTGTTTAATGTTCTACCTTTGGAAAGATTACATTTCACCTTTCCTTTAATGCCAAAGTTATGAGTCAAGCACAGAAATATGTTCCTAGCTTGTCCTATATGGAAAGCTACCCATATTATAATGTCACAATCTGTTTGCTATAAAAATAATAGCTGCTGTATATGACAGACTGTGATAATAAGGAATGAGATGAGCAAAAACTTTATTTTAAAAAATATTGTGATTCGTTGCCCTGTCCCCTTTCCCCTGCAAGAAAGCTATTTAGTATTTAATTGAACAAATAAAATATTCTCTTGATTTATTCTTATTAACTATAATATAATTTTAACTTTAAAAATATCAGAATTAATTCTGGCTGTCTTGTTTTTTGCAATTGAATTTTTCAAACTAGCTATTGAATTATCATTGCAAGAGCAGAAGCAGCAGCACACAGAAACAAAATCTTTATATCCATCTGCAGAAATTCAGTTAAATAATAAAGTTGCAAGGAAAGTGAGAGCGTTATATGATTTTGAAGCCGTTGAGGACAATGAACTCACCTTTAAACATGGTGAAATTATTATTGTTTTGGATGACAGGTATGTTTAAAATTTTTATTTCTGAAATATTTTGAAGTTATTAAGTATAACATCCTTAATTTAGAATGATGGATATTCAGCTTTTGACTTTGGTGTATTTAAATTATAATAGAACCTTTTCTACTTTAGTTATTTTTTTCTAAAATTAGTTAGACTGGGTAATGTGAGTTTCTTATTCTTTTGTTAAATTTGATAATAAAGTATTCTTTTTGCCTTGTATTAAAATTTTGTTAAATAATATTGTTTATTATCACAGTTGGGAAACATAGAAATATTCAGTCATCTGAATGCATTTACGTTGGAGATTACTGGCCAAAAAAAACAAAAAAACTTTAGGAAGAGATACAGCTATATTACCTTTGATCAGAGCAACCAAAAAGTATGCTTGGCTCCTCCCCAATTCTTAATCTGCTGCTGCCTCTCCCTCGCAATTTCTATATCACTTAAAGTTTTAATACAGAATAGATCTATCTATATTAGGCCTAATTCTATTTTACTTTGCTTTTAAAAGGAGTTGATGGAATTTAGTACAAGAGTGAGAACTAATAGCTTGTTGCTAGGGACAGAGATTGCAAATGTATTTGGTTTCCATTATAAATAACTTAGTAACGGAGTTCCTGCCATGGCTCAGTGGGTCACAGACCTGACCAGTATCCTTGAGGGTAAGGGCTCAGTCCCTGGCCTTGCTCAGTGGGTTAAGGATCCAGCATTGCTGTGAGCTGTGGTGTAGGTCACAGATGCCACTCAGACCTGGCATTGCTGTGGCTGTGGCTTAGGCTGGCAGCTGCAGCTCCAGTCTGACTCCTAGCCTGGGAACTTCATATGCCGCCAAGTGTGGCCCTAAAAAGTAAAAACAAAAAAAGTAAGGATACTATATATATGTATATATATAATTTTTTATGACTAGATACACAAGATGGTTTTACTCAGCTGCAGTAAATATTTATTGAGAAAGTATTATATAATATGCTGTGTTTATAATAAATGAATGAGGACACAGTTCTGTCTTTATAAGCCCTAGAAAAAAGTAAGAGTAATTTACAGGTAATTATGTGGGATGCAGGTTGTGAATGTCATAAGTAATGCTGGGGTCAGGAAGAGAGCAGAGTCACACCTGTACAAGCATCTAGGAAAGAAGGCTTATCCAGGCGGGTTACTTTCAGGTGAACTTTGATTTTTGACAAGACAGGAAAATATTTTTAAGAAATTGAGAACAGGAAGATGAAGTTCTCTTTCATTCTTACACAGTCAAGCTAGCACTAGAAAATAATCATTTTTTAAGCATTTTTTTCTCTTCTTTTTAAAATAATCATTTGGAGTGGAGCACATGATCCCTAAAGGAGAGTAAATACATATGAAGGTGAAGAGGTAGTGCAGGTTCTGGACACTGACAGTCTGTAATGTCAGGCTTCTGAGTGTAGTTTTAGGTAGAGTATTTGTAAAAGAATTTAGGTTTACACTTCTCATACCCTTATACAAGTATAAAATTAACGACATTTATAAAGTAAATAGGAAAAAAAACTACAAAATGGCTAGTTATTGTTTTAAGATTCAAGCTTTGAACATTACTTCTATGTAATAAGAAAAATTTCTGAAGTACATTGCTACTCACAGGTGAACACAATACTGATCCATGGCACAAGTTCTTCGTCATTTAGCTTCAGCAAGTCTGTGCTCTTCAGTGCTGTAATAACACAGTTCTCTGATTTTGTCTTCTGTGATTGTTGTGACTCCTTCATACATGTCATATCCCTTGATGTCATTTGGCCTTCAAGTGGTATTAAATAGCTATCATGGTCTTCAGGCTTGCAGTGAGTAAAGGGTTATGTTATTGTGGAGCCTGTGTCTTTTCACTGATATCTAACTAAAGCACAAATTCCTTAAATAACTTAGACTCACATAAAACTATTTTCAGTTAAGGGTTATTTCTGTGTAACTGCTAGAATGAAGCATGAACATGATGGACTATGTAGTTGATTTCTGCTGTTTTGATATTAGGAGACCCCAATCTTAAAATTGCCATAGATGTGCTCATTAACACATAAAAGTTAAATGTTATCATTTTGGGTGATTGGTTATCACTGCTAAGATTTTATACACAAATGCAAACTTGGGTACTAAAGTTAAATGGCAGTCTTAGATTGAAAGGTGGTCATCTAGATGATCCAGAATATGACTGTGTCCGTTATTTTTATACTGCTTTTGAAATGAAAGTAGAAAATTTAAAATTTCACATACAGACCTTGAAGTTCCTTGAAAACACATTCTTGGACTTCAATTTAAGAAACACTGAGCTGATAGAAAAGGCACATGTTTCTTATTAACAGAGTATACCAAAAAAGCTTTTCACTGCTTTATCTCACCACTCCTTGTTTGTTCTGTATGTACCATTTCAGATAATCAAGTGGAAGTCTTGCAGTTCTAAAAATGCTGTGTTGTGATTAGACCTCTGTGGCATTGTACGGTTGGTTCTCTCTGCCTGGAAAGCCTGTCAAAAGCGGCAAACACATTTAGCAAAAGAACTTTACTTGCAGGGTTTGCAAGGGAGTCCAGGCTTTAGAAGGACTGGCTCCCCAAATTGAAAAATAAAACAGATATTTTGAGGAAAAGACCCCACATGATTACCAAGGTTGTACGTTTGTGGTAGAAGTAGCGCTTTGCTCACATGATTTTCATATCCACAGTGGGCATCACTTAGCTTCAGTCATTGTCATTGCAAAAGTCAGCAGGAAGTTGTTTCAGTTAAGTCAGTAACTTAAAGAGGCGCAGGTTTTCCTTTTATTGAGACCTAAAATGAGACAGGATAATTTTGGTTTTTGATTATGTATGCAGAGTTTTTTGTCTCTTTGTACTTTTATTTTCTTGCTTATCCGTAATGCCAGCAGGGCAGTTGTCATTTTTATTTCCATAGCCCTAATTTTCTTTTCCTCCTGGCAAGTGTCTTCTTAACCTTCAAAACCCATGTTGGATTTTCCATCCTCTGAGAAGTCTTTCATCTCTTCTCAGCCTTTAGTTCCCCATAGAGTAAGGAGTTCCTTCCCAGTGCTGCTGACCCTCTGAACAGAAAGGATAGCATTTCTTTTTTTTTTTTTTTGTCTTTTTGTCTTTTTAGGGCCATACCCGTGGCATGTGGAGGTTCCCAAGCTAGGGGTTAATTGGAGCTGTAGCTGCCGGCCTGCACCACAGCCACAGCAGTGTCAGATCCGAGCCATGTCTGCTACCTCCACCACAGCTCACAGCAACACCGGATCCTTAACCCACTGAGCGAGGCCAGGGATTGAACCTGCGTCCTCATGGATGCTAGTTGGATTCATTAACTGCCGAGCCACAACGGGAACTCTGGATACAATTTCTTATACTGGATCATAGGTTTTTTTTTTTTTTTTAGGGCTGCACCGCAGCATATCAAGGTTCCTAGGCTAGGGGTCAAATCAGAGCTATAGCTGCTGGCCTACACCACAGCCCCAGCAACGCCAGATCCAATACATGTCTGCGACTTACACCACAATTTATGGCAATTCTGGATCCTTAACTTGCTGAGTGAGGTCAGGGATCGAACCTGCGTCCTCATGGATACTAGTCTGATTCGTTTCCATTGAGCCACCACGCGAACTCCTGCAGTTACTTCTGTAAATGTCTCTTCCATTAGATGAGTTGATATTGAAGGGGGTCAGCACTTCCGTGGGTGGGAAGAGAAAACAAATCCCAGAAGGTGAAGCAAGGTAACATGTTCTTAGTTGGTAGGGGAGGGTTGAAAAATACTGCACTGGATTTTAAATTTCTTGAAGGCAGAAACTGTGTCTTAATTGTCTTTGTAATTTCAGTGCTTAGCCTGCTGTTACTGTCTCCTCTTTGGTAGGGTTTCATAAATGTTAGCTGATTAATCAGTGTGTTGAAAGTAAAGTTTATGTCTCTTGCATTTACATCATTTTTCACTCAGCTGTAATATATTCTCTTAATATAAAAAGCTCTAAATATAAAGGTGACATTTAAATTTTTTCTTAATTATTTAACAGTTTATGTAAAATCACAGTGCTGAGTTACCTTAATTTAGGAACTTTAAATTGAACAATATTTGAATTAGTATTCATAGACATTCCATAGAATCAACTAGTTGTCAGTGGAGAGACTGTAAAGCTGGCTTAGGGCTGGGCAGGAATCATCATGCTTCAATATACCATTTGGTTGTTTTACCTACATTGTTATGCTTCATCAAAGAGTTTACAGTAGTGGTTGGGAAGGAAATTACCCTACGTTGATTAGTGGGACCACTAAGGAAGTGGAACCAACATAAAATTGTTGATAGGCTCAAATAAAATCTATGTATCCATTTCACAGATTTTGGTTCTCTGCTTTATATAAAAAATTCTTCTAATTTCAAAACTAGTGGTTATCAGTGGGGAGAGGGACGAGGGGAAGGGCAAGATAGGGTGGGAGATGAAGAGTTACATGTATAAAATAAAAAGATACAAGGATATATATGATACAGCACAGAACATGGTCAATAATTTATAATAACTATAAATGGAGTATATAACCTTTAAAAATTGTGAGTAACTGTTGTGCACTGAAATTTTGTATAATATTGTATATCAGTTGCATCTCAATAATTAAAATGTGTTACCCCCCAAAAAGTTCTTTTAAGTTCAGCTTTCTCTTTTAAAATGGAAAGTTCAACTTAAAAAATGTGCCTGTAGGAGAATTTTTCATCTTCTGTGGACATCAGTGAGTATGATATCTTAGAATTGTCAATACATCAGTTATTTTCTGGTTTCAAGAATTTGGGTGATGTTTAGCCTTTTGTATATCTTTGTGGTATTTTTTAAATGAAGTGGTGTTTTAGAATCATAGTAGTTAATTCACTCTGAAGTTTCATCTTTAGGAATGCCTGTTCAGGAAGTTCGCTTGTGGCGCAGTGGGTTAAGGACCTGGCATGTCACAGCAGAGGCTTGGGAGTCACTGCTGTGGTCCAAATTCAGTCCCTGGCCTAGGAACTCCCACGTGCCCCTAGCGTGGCCAAAAAAAAGTGCCTGCTCAGACTCACAGATACTAAAAACAAATTAGTTGTTACCAGAGGGAATTGGATGGCAGGGGCAGTATAGAGGTGGGGCAGCAGGAGGTACAAACTATTGGGTGTAAGATAGGCTACAGGG
This sequence comes from Catagonus wagneri, assembly GCA_004024745.2. Classification (NCBI taxonomy): domain Eukaryota; kingdom Metazoa; phylum Chordata; class Mammalia; order Artiodactyla; family Tayassuidae; genus Catagonus; species Catagonus wagneri. Next base: position 116,688 of record PVHT020000521.1, read on the forward strand.
GTGTGTTGTACAATACAGGGAATATAGCCAATATTGTGTAGTAACTGTAAATGGAATGTACCCTTTAAAAACTATATAAAAACTTAAAAAAAGTTTTAAAGAATGCCTAGTTCAAACTTTTGGAAAAGACTAGACAAAATTATCATTTCTAGATTCTGTATGTATTACAAAGTCCAAATGAATCAATGAACAAACTGTTAAAACTGGTAAGAATTCATCAAGGTTATTGGTTTTTTTGCTCAGCATGCAAAAATCAGGGGTATGCTTTAATCACAACTCTTTAAAAAATATAATAGAAAAAATATCATTCTCAATAGTAACAAAATTTATAAATAACCTGAGAATAAATAAACCTAACAAAGCTATGTAAGGACCTAAAGGAGGAAATTATAAAGTTATTTGAAGGTTGTAAAGGAATATAAATATGTGTGATATATTTATTTATATAAATGTAAATGGAGAGAGATACCATGTTTATTTGAAGAAACAATATTGTAAAGATTTAATTTTTCCATTATTAATGCATAAATTCAGTGCATTTCCAATTAAAAGCCCAATAGGACTTTTTTTTTCAGAAGACTTAAAAACGTTTTAATTTTAATATGTGGAAATGTGAAGGTATACAATAACAGAGAAGGTACTTTCCCTGCCTAACATTAGGACATATTAATAAGCTATAGTAAATGAATATGTAGTTTATTGCAACAAGATGGAATCCAAAAATGGGCTAATGAACAGATAGCAGCTTGCTGTTTGAAAGATAAGCTATCATAAATCAATAGAAAAAGTGATGTACTATTAAATTAATTGTACTGGGATGAATGGCTTGATTCAGCTTCACATAGTACATACAGTTTCATTCCAAATAACTTAAAGACCTAAACATGGGAGAGGGATATAAAAGAAAACCTGAAACTATTAAACAGTTATACAGGAGAATAGATTTGGGAATTCAAGGATAGAGAAAGGTTCCTTTTTTAAAAAAGTGTAAACCAAAAAGTTTGCTAGATTTGATTACAGGAAGAGACAACAACATGCAGTAAGAGAAATCATAAGCATATGTTAAAAGACAGTGACAGTTTGAGAGAAGATATTTGCATAATGCAGACAAACAAATTCTGTTCAGAATATGTAAAGAGCGCCTACATGTCCATGAAAATAGACAGATAACCCAGTGGAAAAAAGAAAAATGGGCAGAAGATATGAAGGAGCAGTTTACAGAAGAGGCACTCTGGGCGGCCTGCAAACGGTGTGGGTGCTCAGCAGTGCCAATGAGCACAGCAGTGAGAGATGATTTCTCCTCAGTGATGTCAAGTGTTGGACACTTCTGCTCAGGTGTGAACTAAAATTCCCACATGGCACTAAGGGAAAGCAGGGTAGTGAATTGCCACAGCCACTTTAGGGAGCATTTGGTAGTACTAGTAAAGTGGAAAATGCTTATGTTCTATGGCCCAGCAAGTCCATGTCTGTGAATAAGCCTGGAGAATTATTGCATGTGTGACCTGAAATCTAGAACGATTATCAGCCCAATCTTTATAAGGGTGAAAGAATGGGTATAATCTAAATGTTTGCCTGTATGAATCATCCATATTTGTGTGATAGATCTTGAAAAGGAATAAGATCTGAAAGCTATTAACAAAAAATTTGAAAAATCTATAATGATTAACATTTATACAGGTGGCTATAGATATATACAGATGTATAGACATTTGTGTAATAGGGTTCATATATACAGTAACTAAATAAAACACACACTTGAAGGAAGGCGACATACCAACTTGATGGTGGCCGTATAATGGATGGATGTCGATAAAGGAAATTTCAGTGCTATCTGTAATGATTGGTTTTTTTTTAAAGATCAGAATCAAATAGAAGTTGCTAATTTGTTCTAAATTTAAGTATGGGAGTATTTGTGTTTATTTGTGCTTTTCTATATCTCTTAAGTTTAAGAAGACCTACTTTTTAATTTTTTTTATTTTTTGCTTTTCAGGGTGGCACCTGCAGCATATGGAAGTTCCCAGGCTAGGAGTCAAATCAGAGCTGCAGCTGCCAGCCTGTGCTGCAGCCACAGCAGTGTTGGATCCAAGCCACTTCTGCAACCTACACCACAGTTCATGGCAACGCCAGATCCTTAATCTACTGAGTGAGGCCAGGGATGGAACCCATATCCTCATGGATACTAGTTGGGTTCTTAACCCACTGAGCCACAATGGGAACTCCCTAAGAAGACCTATTTTTATTTTATTTTATTTATTTATTTTGGTCTTTTTGCCTTTTAGGGCCACACCCACGGCATATGGAGGTTGCCAGGCTAGCGGTCGAATCAGAGCTGCAGCTACTGTCCTACACCACAGCCACGGCAACATGGGATCCGAGCCACATCTGTGACCTACACCACAGCTCACGACAATGCCAGATCCTTCACCCACTGAGCAAGGCCAAGGATCAGACCTTCATCCTCATGGATGCTAGTCGGGTTCACTAACTCCTGAGCCACGACAGGAATTCCAAGAAGACCTATTTTTAAATATAGTGGAATTTGAACTAATATTTCCAAAGTAGGCTAAATTTAATTTTTATCTTAATTACTCTTTACACTAATGTACTGAAATATAGAGTAGCAAGTGACATTTTTGTACTGTATTTTCAGTGATGCCAATTGGTGGAAAGGAGAAAATCACAGAGGAATAGGACTCTTCCCATCTAATTTTGTAACAACTAATTTAAACATAGAATCTGAGGCAGGTAAGTTAAATCTTAGGGAAGATTAACTCCATTAAAGTTTTTTAAACTTGAATTTTATGGTTCAGTTTGGAATATAAAGTAGATTGGCATTTAACTTTTAAGTCACTTATTTATAGGCAATGCAATTTAACCTACTTCTTACCAGGTTAAGGGGTTATTTAACTTTTCCCCAGTCAATTCCAAGAGTTATTTCCTTATCATTAGTGTTAAATCACTTGAGAGTTAATGTACATAGGTACATATAAGGCATACAAATGTACGTTTAAGGCATACAGGTGTGCATAGGTACATATAAGGCATACAATATGCATGTAGATATTTAAATTAACCTAATTATGGTTTCAGAGGCAGTTTGCATTTGTTCCATACAAAGAATATTTGTTTTATTTATCACTGAAACACAGTACCAGAGTGGGTAGGTGGTGGTGTGGGGCTTGGGGGACTGGTTGACAAGGGCTGAGTATGATTACAGGGGTTAGGAGTACTCCTAAGTTTTAGGCTTTTCCTCACCTTAATTTGATTTTAGGAAACACAGAATAATAACAAAATAATGTGATCAAGACAGTTCCTAGTTTAAATCTTCTAAACTCCACTTGGTTTTGCAGCCACAGACAATTCTCAGCTGCTGCCAAATATTCAGAGAAAGCTTCCATTTCTTAGGCAGGCTGGGAGTTGGAGGGAGCTGAGTGTAAAGAACAGCTATTAATAATGCCATTGATGGTGAGGATCAAAAATAAAATTACTCAGTGGTGTGTCAGCCTTAATTTATCAAGTGTTGTGCAAAGCCCTTTGCTTACACTGTTTTATTTAATTCCCACAAGTCTTTGAGATGGGTACTTTTGTTACCGCATTTTAAGGATAAGGAAACTGAGGTTGAAGTTATGTGTCTAGTAGGTGATAGAGCTAGGATTCTAAGGTCAACCAGTCTGCCCTTAGGATATACCTGTACTGACTCGCTGCTAGTTCTAGAGAAAGAACTTCGATTGAAATCTCTCTGCATTGTGTTTAATGTCATCTTTGTATGGGTAGAGTGATGCATTCAGTTAAAATGCAGTTGAGATGAATACCGAGTACTCTGCCAGTATTTATACTTTTTATTCCTCTAGTCTGACTAAGTAGATATGAAGATTGAAGACACTGGTTTTAATAACTTGATAGACCATGCCCAAGGGGTCCTGTGCTGTCCTGTGCAAGTGGTTTCCCATTGGCATAGGCTGAAGAGATTGAGCTGCAGTTTTAAAAGTAAAAAATATTCTGGGTTTTCAGAAAATCCTCATGTTACGCTGAGCTCTACTCCTTAGGGCATATATGAAAGACAGATATTTGAAATAAGTGGCTAACTCTTGGGACTTAAGAGTTCTTTGGTTATGTAGATTTTTATTATAATTTCATTTCTACCAAAATTTACTTTATTAAAATATGCTTTATTATATCAGTACTACATTGAGCATTTAAGTAGTTTTCTATATATATATATATTTATAAGTTATTTTTCGGTCCTCTCTTTATGAAAAGTTTTTTTGTTTAGTGTTTCTTTAACTATTATCAGAGTTAGGCTGAAATTAAATAACCTTTTTGTATATATCGAAAATAATTTTTTAAAGCAAGGAAAGAGTGTAGAAGGAGTTAATTCTGAAATTAGCTAACTAGATAATACTCTGTCTACTCTCTTACGTATTTATTTACCCTGTTGATAACACTCAGTTTTCAAGAAAGTGCCTGTAATGACAGTCCCCATTAATATTGCTTACTTGTTCCACTAGAATGTAAGTTCCATCAGGGCAGAGATTCTAGTTTGTTTTATTCATTAGTGTATTTTCAACAACTAGAACAATAATAAGGGCTGAATAAATACTTGTGGCATGAATGAATGAACATATGTAATAATGTGTATTGATTATGAAATGTGATGATTATTTAAAGGCTTTCCTTTTTTTTAATGGATGATCGCAGGCCACTTATAAATGAATGATTAATCCACCAAAGTAGTTGCTGAGGAACTTAAAGTTTGCTTTGTTTCCATAGCAGCTGTGGACAAATTGAATATAACTGATGATGAGGAAGAGGAAAATAAGAAATCAGAGCCTGAGCCTGTTTATATAGATGAGGTAGAGTCCTTCTTTTGTTTAATGGTTAAACTATCAAGATTTTTAAAATGTCCTTGAGAATGCTTCGAAGAGTAAATTTTAGATTCATTGAAATTAAAACTCTTTGTAAAGTATCCTGTTAACTTTTTTAGGATAAAATGGATAGAGCCCTGCAGGTACTACAGAGTATAGATCCAACAGATTCAAAACCGGACTCCCAAGACCTCTTGGACTTAGAAGGTACTAAGTGAATATTAGGGATCATTTTAATGTTATTGAATGTTTTAATTTAGCTATTCATAATGTCTTAAATTGCTTCTGCCGTGGGTTGCTTCCAGAGATTAGAATTGTCTAAAGGGAAATAGACTAGTATGGTAAAATACTAAACATATTCCTTAGAAGGTGTTGCTCCAACTCTCCTATCCTGTTCAGTAAGGAAGTCTTTGCCTTTCCATAAGCCCGTTAGTGAAATTTGCAGTCCCAAAAAGGACAGAATTAAAAATAACAGCATATTAAATTAATTGAGTCAGAATGCTAGAAATTTTCATTCCTCTTTTCATTCTCTTGTATCAAAGTTACACATGATCTGTGTTAACTTTGTAATGTAATCATTTGATGCATGCTGGTGTATCTTTAGTCTCCAAGAAATTTGAAGCAATTAAAACAAATGTTTTTATGCCTTTTTTAATCCATTGGGAAAATGTCTCTGTGATAAATGGATAAATGTTATTAAATTTTTTTATAGAAGAAAGTCTGGTTATGAATCTAGAATATTGCGCTGTTACTTGTATCAGTGTTTACATTTGGAAATGTACAAAATGTTTAATTTTGAAATGGCTTAAAATAAGTAAAAAAATGTTCATATCTATTATGTACATAGTTATATATTATATTCTATGACGCAAGTTCATTTTATTCTAGCTAATAATACTTTTCTAGGTATTTTTAAGATTTTTGAGATAATTCCAAATTTCAGTCTACTGTAAACATACTTCCAGAGGACATGGTGGGATTTCTGTTCTGATTTTGATTTTGTCTTGGTCCCATGACATTAATATTGGTGCTGAATAGAATTAGTTAGGTCTGTTATAGTCCTTTCTCTGGTGTAAACTTAATTCTCTATGTATTTTGCATGGTGTTGCATATTGGTGCTCTAGTGTTAAAAATTATTGAAACTGACTTAAACTTGTTTTTGGTTTCAAGATTTTAAAATATTTTTGTATTTACAGATATCTGCCAACAGATGGGTCCAATGATAGATGAAAAACTTGAAGAGATTGATAGGTGAGATTCTTCATGCAGCAAATAACAAGTATAATTTTCTTGTTTGCTTGGTTTTGGTAGAACTTTAAGTTAGGGAGTTTTTGTGAGACTGTTTATTTACTCTTTTGAAATTGTTTCTGCTTCCAAAACTCTTACCAACTAATAGCATGATGGCACTTTTAATTTTGGTAGCAGTATTTTTCATGGCAATAGAGTATATGTAGAACAGTGGACTCCTGTGGTATATGGAATTTCCCAACCTAGGGGTCGAATCTGAGCTGCAGCTGCCAATCTGTGCCATAACCATGGCAACACCAGATCCAACGGTATCTGTGGCCTACACCGGATCCTTAACCCACTGAGTGAGGGCAGGGATCAAACCTACATCCTCACGGAGACTACATTGGGCCCTTAACCTGCTGAGCCACAACAGGAACTCCTGGACTCCTGTTGTTCACAGTGCCGGTGTTCATTTTCTTACTTGGGCTGGAGTTGGAGGGATGATGAATAATGAAAAGTAAAGTTGGTGAATAGAGCACAAAATGAGAATAGGGTTCTTAAGCAAGCCTTGTCTTGTTATATAATGAAAAGTAGTGTTTTTGAAGCTTTCAAATGAAATTTCCTTTGTATTTTTGACTCTCAAGCCAGTGTACCTATCTTCTCTTCTCATGTTTCTTCCTTGTATTTCTCTTGACCTTTTAAATTTCATTATCCCATCTAGTCTTATACTTCTTAGGAACAGTAGCACTAAAGAACAGACTGTTGGGGTTTTGAGCTTTGATCTTAGTTTTGCCTCCTCCTCTTATTCCTCTGAAATTTATGTCTGAAGTCAGAAGGAGCATCCATAGTGAATGGCAGGCAAGGGAGAAGCTCTTAGTGTTCCATCATCATTCCATTCTAGAGTCTCTTTATTGAACTTGTGTACAAAACAGTACAAGGAGAACAGAACTACATAGTTCAATAAAGCTGGGGAGAACTTTCAAAAAAAGAAGAAAAAACCTGGAACTGCTCCTTATCTGCCTTTACCAGAGTGATAACAGCAAGATTTTTTCTAGTCACTGAAGACTGTAATCTTGTTCCCCGGGACGTTTTGTTTTTGTTTGTTTTTCTGGGGAGGGGGGGTGTTTTTTGGTTTTTTTTTTTTTTAGGTTTTATTGACGTGTAGTTGATCTACAGTGCTATGACAATTTCTGCTGTACAACAAATGGGTCCAACTACACATACATAGACATCCGTTCTTTTTCAGGTTCTTTTCCCCCTGGGATATTGTTTTGTAAATTCACTGTATTTTTTTTTTTTTTTTACAGAAATGAAAAATAAATCCCTGTTGTAATAAATGAAACAATTGTAGCAGTTTCATCATATTTTATTGGTGTTATTTTGGAGAAAGCATTGAATATCTACTTATACATCTCTTACTTTGATTTCAGTGCAGGCATGTCAATGATCAATGAATGGGCAAAGATTAAAAAGAAAAATGGTCTGATCAGTGTTATATTAGGTGTGGCTGAGGTACAATTATATAAACCTTTCTGGAGCCTAAAAATAATCCATATCCTTTAACCTAGCCATTTCAGGCCTGTGCCAAATACATAAAGATATATGTAAAGATAGCTCTTAGAATGTTTTTCATAGTGTTATTTATAACAGCAAACTTGAAAGTAAAATGTCTTTCAGTGTGAGATTGGTTTAAAAAATTATACATCCACATATTCTACAATAAAAAGCATTGTCATCTATGTAAAGATGTCATACTATATAGTGAAATAAAGCAGAAGATACGACAGTATAGTTTTATTTTTTTGCTTTTTCTTAGGGCCATACTCGTGGCATATGCAAGTTCCCGGGCTAGGGGCCAAATCCGAACTACAGCTACCAGCCTATGCCATAGCTACAGTAAAGTGGGATCTGAGCCACATCTGCAACCTACACCACAGTTCACGGCAGCACCGGATCCTTGACCCACTGAGCAGGGTCAGGGATCAAACCCACATCCTCATGGATCCTAGTGGGTTCATTAACTGCTGAGCCATGAAGGGAATTCCCTAGTTTTATTTTTGTTGATAAAAAGAATATCTTCAGAGGGAACAGTCTAGAACAGTTAAAAATTAGAGTGATTATTTCTTGTCCTTTTTTTTTTTAAGGGCTGCACCCACGGCATATGGAGGTTCCCAGGCTAGGGGTCCAATTGGAGATGAAGCTGCCAGCCTGTGCCACAGCCACAGCAACTCAGGATCCGAGCTGCTTCCGCAACCTATACCACAGCTCATCATTAACCCACGGAGCAAGGCCAGGGATTGAACCCATGTCCTCATGGATACCAGTTCGGTTTGCTAACCATTGAGCCACGACGGGGACTCCTAGAGTGATTATTTCTGATATGAGTTAATTTTTTGAATAAGAGCTCCCCTGTTAACCAGTTTTCTCTTCAATTTCAATTTCTGAATAGGCCAGGTGGCATTTTCTGTTCCATGCCCACTGACTACAGATGCAGCTTCTCTTCTGGAAAACACTTGCTGCTCTTCAACAAATTTTTATTGACTATTTACCCTTGTCAGGCACTCAGAGATGAGTAAAATATTGTCTCTTCCCTTGAGTGGATCATGATCAGTTTGTTTTTCCTAATAAGGAAAACAGTTTTACTGTCAGACTATTAAATTTTACAGTTCATTTCTCTCTGTCATTGTACAGAATAAAATTTTGTAGCGTTTATTGTACTAGGAAATTATATTGGATAAATATGTAAATTGACTCCAAAAAAAGTGAAGAGAGATCCGTAGTCTGAACTTAACTATGTTCTAGGCTGTTCTAACCTTCTTTCCTACTGCCTTCTAGAAATCATTTCCTACCATCTCGATCATATGGCCCTTTTCATTCTCCTGCGTACCCTTCTCATGCCTTTTGCTTGCCTTAATTCATGTGGCTCTGGGGACCTGACTTAGGCTTCCTTTTTTGCTTGGCCTATCTATCTCTCCTCAGGTGACAGCTTCTCGGTAAAGCCTTTTCAGTCAGATTAATCTCCTCTAAACTTTTCTGTTCCCTACCTGTTTCATTTAACTTTGCATTCAATTATACCCTGTCTTGTATCGTTTGCTATTTTTCATGCTCTTAGCCTTGTCTCCCTAATAGATTAGTTTTTCTGAAGAGGAGCACTATGCCTTCTGCCTAATTTCTCTGTCCTAGGATAGTGTTGGGCCCAGTTCAGTCAAAGTTTGTTACTGCTTTGGGATCGTGTCTCAAATCCTTGAAGGTGGTCACCAGTGGGCGCAGTCATCCCTCCCTTCTGTGTTCTCCCAGTGTTTCATCAGGGTGCTGGGTTATGTGGACCAGCTGCCTAGGGTTGATTCTTGGTCACACATTTGTTAGCATGGACACTAACTTCTGAAGCTTTCTGTGTGATTTGCAATTTCCATTTCTGAAAATAGAGTTTGACCTCCTTTTTACAGTCGGGCAAGAGAGGAAACTGTGCTTTATATTTGTTTCAGACATAACAGTCTTGATAGAGAAAGGTGATAAGTCCTGATAGGACTCAGTCCAGGTCATGTATTTGGTAGCCCGGGGTCTGGCTGCCTGTTTCTGCCTCTGTCTCTTTAGTGTGTATGTGTGTGTGTGTGCGTGTGTGTGTGCGTGCGTGTGTGTACACACACACACACACACTACATTTAATTAGCAGACTTGTGCTGTTTTGGGTGCCTGTTTCTGCCTCTTGTATCTTTAGTCTCTCTGTGTACACATACACACATGCACACACACATAGCTACATTTAATTAGCAGACTTGTGGTGTTTTAGACCAGTTAAAGTGGCTGTTTAACTTTTATGAACTTGTCGGGTGCAAAGGGAGTTCTTTATTACACTCGGGAACAGGTATTACTGTACCGAGTCAGAAGGACTTGCTTTGGAGTTCCTTTGGCAGATTTGAAGATCCAGATTTGAAGATGTTCTTATTTGGACCTGGTTTCACTCAACTTTTTCAAAAGAAACCAAAGAACAAGCAGTAGAGACTAGTTTATGTAGACATTGTTTTTGTTTGCATTTTAAAGGAAAGTTATTAATTTTCTTTTAGTTGATCCTTTCATGAGTATAAGCAAATGAAAATGTATGTGATTTTGTTTGTGAATGTGCTTTTATCTCACTCATATTGCACTTCATAATAGGTTCTGGGCCTTGCCTAAGTAGTACTTTTTTCTACTAATATTTTTAATTAAGGCTTGTATTCTTCCTCAATTTAGAAATTACTCTTCTTTGTAATTGAATATTCAACAGAAACCTGTAATATAAGAAACAAAATCTTCCTAGCACCAAAATTATGAGTTGACTGCCTTTTATTAGATGTGGAAAGGACTTTCTGTATTTAGAAGTCATATCAGAATGATGCTGGGAGTTCCCTTGTAGCTCACTGGGCTGAGGGTCTGGCATGGTCACTGCTGTGGCATGAGTTCAATCCCTGGCCTGGGAACTTTCACATTGCCACAGGCACGCCCAGAAAAAAGAAAAAAAAAACAAAACAGGGTCAAATTAGCCTAGCCATTACATGAATTAAATACTTCCTCCTCCCATTTCCCTTTTTTGAATATTCTTCCATCGTGTCTAAGAAACCTTTTAAAGTATGAATAGGAAATGTGCTAAATTTAAAAAAAATTTGTTGCTAAATATATGCTTAAAATTTTTGAAGAGTAGTAAAGTACCTTTCTTCTGTATCAGGAAGCATTCAGAATTGTCTGAATTGAATGTAAAAGTCTTGGAGGCTCTGGAACTGTATAACAAGTTGGTGAATGAAGCTCCGGTATATTCAGTCTATTCAAAGCTACATCATCCAGGACATTACCCACCTTCATCAGCTGGGGTTCCAGTGCAGGTGAGCATGTTTTCTGAGGATATCATTCAAAATTTGCAAAAAGTTTTGAATTAAAAATTTTACTTTTGGAGTTCCCGCTGTGGTGCAGGGGGTTAATGTATCCAGCTTGTCTGTGGCCTTGCCAGCCCGATCCCCAGCGCAGTGGGTTAAGGATCTGGCGTTGCTGCCAGCTGTGACGTAGGTTGCAGATGCAGCTCGGATTCGCTCTCTGGCCTAGGAGCTTCTATATGTTGCTGAAAAAGGAAAAAAGAATTTTAAGGGATAGTATTAATTTCTATGGTCCAGGAATAAAATTTTAAACTTCATCTTTGTCAAAAAAAATGTTGGCTAAATAATTAATGTTCACCAGGACAGTTAGATTCTCTGATATTTCACAAATATATTTTAGTTCACTTTTTTTTTTTTTTGGTCTTTCTCTTTAGGGCTGACCCTGCGGCATATGGAGGTTCCCAGGCTAGGTTGGGTAGCTACCAGCCTACCCAACAGCCACAGCCACAGCAACGCCAGATCCGAGTTGTGTCTGTAACCTACACCACAGCTCACAGAGACGCCGGATCCTTAACACACTGAGCAATGCCAGGGATCGAACCTGTGTCTTCATGGATGCCAGTGAGGTTCATTAACTGCTGAGCCACGATGGGAACTCCTATTTTAGTTCATTTTTAACATAATGAAGAGCCCCCTTAACTCTATGAGGGGAGTTTTGCTTTTCATAAGCTTTTGTAAATACAAGCATAAATCCTTTATATAAATATAACTTCCTTTTGTAAGTATAAAGTATAAATCCTTTGATTTAGGACAGTGCCTGGCATGTCAGAAGTCCTCCAGATGAGGTACTGATGTTTTTCCTGTTCCTCAGCAAGCAAAATTGAACATGTCTTTTAAATTTCTTTTAAGATTTCTTTGACTTATGTGATTATTAAAAGGCTTATTGAATTTATTTTGTTCTCAGATCATGCTCTATATTTTCTTAGATGCATAACTTAAATTGTTCAAAATTTATGTATGACAAGGATATGATGCAAGCCTGTACGTGCAGGTTCCATGAGCAATTCATGAACAGCATCTCTTCCAGGACTTAAACCTCTTCTGTGCTTCCCAGCTAAAATAAATATTTGCATTTACCAGTATCCAGTATTCTGAGGCCTTTTTCAAATTTCAGCCATTTAGAGGTTGAATTCAGAATGAGCTTGGATGAACAAATCCTATTAATTTATAAGTGGTATGTAAAAGATTGTGTGAAGGGGACACCAAGGAGAAAAGTTAAAATGTGGGTGCATAATCTAAATGACTTGACACAACATAATTGTTAAGTAAAAAAGGAATAGTTACCATGGTAACTGTCACATCAGACAAGATACATTTATCAAATATGCCATGCCCCGAACTTTTGAAAATGAAGAACATATGAGAGTAGAAAGGATTTCTGGGTGCAAAAGACAGCTGGAGTTTATTCAATATTGCCTCTGTTTTCAGAGTTATTTGCTGCTGCTGTGGAAATGGAACAAAATAGAAATGTCTGCACCATTGTATTGTAGGACTGTATGTTGTATTTATTTCTTTGTGTGTCTGTAAAAGATTATTTGTCATTCCTATGTCAGGTTTCTCAGTTGCATGCTATTTACAATTTGTATTTCACTAAATAAGTACAACTCATTTTTTTCTTCAAAGTTAGCTTTCTGCCTAGTTTGATTCTTCACATAATCCTCTTAACACTATTCATTTGTAATAGTGTTTTGAGATATTCAAAGTTCCTATTCTGATTTGAAGAAAAAAAAAAGTTCACTAGAAAGTGTTGGAGTACCACCCTGTTAGTTATATCTGTGAAGACCACTGAGGAGCCTGCAGAAGGGCTCCCCTCCTACTGTCCCAGCCCCATTGTCAGTGGGCTGCTATGTCTGTGAAGGAGGTAATATGATTGTACTTATTAATATCGTAGTTGATTTGGCATTTCTAGTATTCTAACCTTTCATGTCATTGGTCTTTGCTTTAAAAATAGCTTAGTGTAAAACTGGAGCAATGATAGTTACTATCTGATGTTTATTAACTCTGCATTATGTTGAATGCTTCATTTGGTAGGCCAGTGGTAGATCCTGTCCTTAAAGAGATGCTACCCTGGAAATTAAGTAGGGCACATATAAAAATCCAGAGACTTAGACCGTTTTGCTATGTCTTGAGGATGCACCTCCTTTACCCACAATTCTTTCCTTTTGTCCTGTCTGTCCTGGGCGGGATAGAGGAGGCATTGCCAGTAGGGCCTGTACCCTGCCTTCATACCATTTACTCTTCAGCTTTTTCTTTTAAGTTTCATTCTTAAGAAGAAGTTGAACAAGTCACCTTGGAATGGGGGCGAAGCAGTTCATCTCTCCGATGGTGACTTGAAGTGATATTGGACTGCCCACCAAGGGAGCATATAGGTTTATGAGGCTCTACAGCGAGACATGTACTTAGTAATAGGCAGCCTGGATGGATTCCAAGCTGCTCCTTGAAAATTCACCACCCTACCTTCCTTTCAACCCCTACAAGAGTAGAAGAATAAGCAAGTAAAGTATAAATTTCCATAGATTTGGAAGCTCTCTACTTTTTATTCTAGAGTGGTGGAGTCAGATTGCTCCTCAAAGAACTATAACATTTGATTTCATTTAAGTCTTCTAAAGTTTTAAGAGTATTGTTAGACTGCTGTTTGGGAGATCAGTGAGTCAGTCTTTTTTTTCTTTGGTTAATAGACATACCCAGTTCAACCACATGGTGGAAACTATATGGGTCAGAGTATTCACCAAGTCACTGTCGCCCAAAGCTACAGCCTAGGACCAGATCAGATTGGTCCACTGAGATCTCTGCCTCCAAATGTGAATTCCTCAGCAACAACACAGCCTGCTCAAACTCCATATTTAAGGTAAGTTTGGGGGAGCTGTGTTAATTTTGTAATTATAGACATTAAATTTTCAGACTTTCAGAATCAGAATAACCAGACCCTTCTCTTTATAGTAATAGTGCCCTCTTTTGCTATTGAGATAAAGCTATAGAACCGCCCATTTGGAGTTCGCTTTGTGGCTCAGTGGTTAACGAATACGACTAGTAACCATGAGGTTGTGGGTTCGATCCCTGGCCTTGCTCAGTGGGCTAACGATCTGGCGTTGCCGTGAGCTGTGGTGTAGGTCACAGATGCGGCTCGGATCTTGCGTTGCTGTGGCTGTGGCGAAGGCCAGTGGCTACAGCTCCGATTAGACCTCTAGCCTGGGAACCTCCATATGCCGCGGGTACAGCCCTAAAATCACAAAAAGGCAAAAAAAAAAAAAAAAGAACTGCCCATTCATGATCCCATGAAATAAGAATGATGCTGTTTTAGCTTTGTACCTGTATGGAGATGGTGCCCAGACCTGGCTTATAATCTGGAATCCTGGAACAAAATAAAGCTAACTGTCCCTTACAGGCACCAAGCCAATAATATACTTAGCACGGTGCTGTAATCAGCCTACTAAAGTAATCCTAGGTGAATTTTAGGAGCATGCACTCCTAAAAATCAGAAAAATTTTGTTACTTTGACTCTTAAAAAAAGAAGCGTGTTTGAGCTGTGGAATTTGTAATCTAATTTTTTATACTAACACTTCTATTCTGAAAAATGTGTTTAAATCTTGCCTTCTGTCACACAAAATGTTTATTCAGTATAGTAATATAATGATCTTGAAGGTCTCTACCCATTCTTAAATTCCATGAGTATAAATTTTAGATATTATCTGGAAATTAAAATCTGGTCATATTGGTGTTTAATTCAATTAAAATGTAAAAATGTTATCCTGGGTGAGACTAGGAATAGTAGAGAGAAAACTGGAGGAGTGTCAACATGAATATGCCAATATTGAAGCAGTGTATTTAGTGCATTAAAAATATATCAGAATTCCTGTTGTAGCCCAGTGGGTTAGAGACCCAGCATTGCCTCTCTGAGGGTGCAGATTCTATCCCTGGCCTCACTCTGTGGGTTAAGCTGCAAGCTGTGGCATAGGTTGCAAATGTGGCTCAGATCCAGCGTTGCTGTGGCATAGGCTTCAGCTGCAGCTCTGATTCCACCCCTAGCCTGGGAACTTCCATTTGCTATTTGCTTCCGTAGGTGTGGCTGTAAAACATAAAAAGTAAATAAATCATATCTTTTTTAAAAGATATATTAGAGTTCCTAAATTACAGGAACAAGCAGAAGTCTTGCAATTTGGTGTGATTTTTCAACCTAGTGGGATTTTGTTTTTGTTTTTTAGGTTTGTTTTTGTTTCTTTTGTATTATTAAGTAAACTATAGGTCAGGACCATCTTGAGGATAGATTCAAGGCCCTGTGTGGATTCCACATTTTCCTTGCCTTTCTTTTGTTTTTTTTTTCTTTTAGGGCTGCACCTGTGGCATATGGAAGTTCCCAGGCTAGGGGTCGGATCAGAGCTATAGCTGCCGGCCTGCGCCAGAGGCAAGGCAGGACCCAAGAGTCGTCCGCGACCTACACCACAGCTAACAGCAACAACCGGATCCCCAACCCAGTGAGCGAGGAGGCCAGGGATTGAGCCCAAACCCTCATAGATAGATACTGGTCAGATTCATTTCCACTGAGCCCCGATGGGAATGCCCTGACTTTATTACTTTTATGTAGGAATTCAAGTTAAGCTATGCGGGCAGCTTTGAAAGTGCCTTACCAAAGAAAAGTGTAAAGAATGTAAGAAGAGTGGTCTCCTCTGTGCCGACTGAGAGAAGGGGGAAGAGAGAACAGAGGCTGAGGGTGTCCTTGAGCTGGGGTTCTCTTCTGACTGCAGCTGGCAGGAACAATCTGCATCTTCTCAAAAGATTCGTAAACATTCTCCACGAGAGATTTTGGAGAATGCAAAACAGTCCTTATTATTTCTTTTTGAGTATTTTCTTCTTCCCAGATATAAAAATTACATTAACGGTGTTGGCTGGCTGGAGGGGTTAAATCCTAATCGGAATAGTAGAGCTACATACAGTTAAAAAGATGGAAAAGACATTTTTATTTTCTCATGATGATCGACCTCTGACTGTAACCTAATTAATGTAAAGTAAATATGGTTTTCTTTTTAAAATTTTGTTTGTAGCACTGGACAGGACGCTGTTTCCAATCCTACATATATGAACCAGAACTCTAACCTTCAATCAGCTACCGGTACAGCTGCTTACGCACAGCAAATGGGGATGTCTGTGGATATGTCGTATCAGAACACTACTTCCAATTTGCCGCAATTGGCAGGCTTTCCGGTGGCAGTTCCAGCTCATTCCGTTGCACAGCAGCAAACAAATTACCATCAGCAGCAGCCTCTCCTTTAAAAACAAACTAAGCATTTTCTTGAAAGCCTTCATAAGTGTATTACTTGACCCTCGTGATTCTAATCTGAAAATATTAAAAGAAGAAAAAATGTTTTTCTTCAACTCAAAAGGCCCATGAATAAATAAAGCACAAAAACTTATTTATCTTACTCTGATAGGCCCTTAAAAGGTTTTTGCAGTCTGTCTTGTTTGAAGTCGAATTTTCAATTAGAGGCAGCTTCAGGTTGCTTTTAGTTAGATTTTTCTTACTTTCAAATCTCTCAGATCAGGATAACCAACAAGTAGCCTTATGACTATGACACTAACCAATATGAGGTATGGAGTTCCCGTCGAGGCTCAGCAGAAACAAATCTGACTAGGAACCATGAGGTTGCGGGTTCGATCCCTGGCCTTGTTCAGTGGGATATATATCCAGCGTTTCCATGAGCTGTGGTGTAGGTCGCAGACATGGTTTGGATCTGGCATTGCTGTGGCTGTGGCGTAGGCCGGTGGCTATAGCTCTGATTCGACCCCCAGCCTGGGAACCTCCATATGCCTCGGGTGCTGCCCTAAAAGCAAAGCAAAACAAAACAAAACAAAAAGCAGTATGAGGTAGGAGCATTATAAAGAAACCATCATTTACCCCTAAAACATCATGGTAATTGGGAGAGCACTAAGGCCTTTAAATATTTTTTGTCTGCATATTTTTCGGTTTTCTACACACCATTCTTTTCATTTCCCTACACATTTCCTTTGGCTCCTTAAATTGCAGTTTTGTTTTCGATACTGTCAGTTTTGCTCTCAGTGATGTGTTGAGTAATAATTAGCATATAATTGTCTACAGAAGCAAGAACACTTTGGGACGAACAAAAATACTTTGTCATTATCAGTATAGACCATATAAATGCAGGTGTGTGATAAAGCACTTAGCTAGTCCCCCAGGCTTGCCAAAGGGCTGAGGAATGCCCCCAAAACATTTCCTTTCCTTGGGGAAAAAACGTTTCTTTTCCTACAAGGGTCTTTGGCACTTAAAATTGCCACTAATTCTAATGAAGATATGGTCTATTTGTGTGTGTGTTTTTTTTTTTTTTTTCTATAGTGTGGAGTGTAGAGATGCTGAACTTCCTTTTCATGGATTATATGTGAATTTGAGCTATGAGACATTCCTAATAATTTGATGTGATATATACAAACTGTGGATGATGTGTTCTTTTATTGATGTGTTCTTTTAAAGAAGTGATTTGAGTACCATTGGTATGCCAGACTGTTGAAAATTTTGGCCATTCCTTTCAGAAATAATCCTGAGCCTGTAGAATAATAGTAGGCAACAGTTTTTATTGGGAAGCCATCAAGATAATTTTCCCGAAGCCTGTGTTTTAAGTGAGTCTATAGTATTAATATATTCCACATACCATAGGAGTTAGGTAATAAACCAATAAGGATTGTTTTCTCTTCTAAAAATTTGCACACTACTGCATCATCTGCCAACTTTTTAGATTACACAAAATGCAAATATATATGCATAGATACATGATACTCAGACTGGGTAAAACAATGGACATAAATTTAGTTTTTAAAAAGTTAACTTGCACAGAGGCAAGATTTCTCTGTTGTTGGGTGTTTTGTTTTGTTTTGTTTTGTTTTTTGGCCTCATCCATGGCATGTAGAAGTTCCCAGGCTAAGGATCCAACCCACTGTGCCACAGGAAAACTCCTCTATATTGTATTTTGTTTTTTAAGAAAGCCTTTCTTTGGTCTTTCTACTAAGAATCCATTTGAAGACAGTGCTCTGGAAATTTTCATCATTTATTTTACAGAAATTTGATATAAGCATGTTCCTTTTTCAAAGAAACTGTATCCTAGAACAAAATGTACTCCTTGGTCTGTATTTAAAGGGAAAAACAAGCAGTATTTAAAAGCCCAATTTCTGTTACTGTCTTATTTCAAATACAAGCAACTGGAAAGAAAGTTTTAACCTTCCATGTCTCTATTCTGTTTTTTATCCAGTATTTTCCTTCCATGTGAATTCAATTATATACTTATAAAAAATTCTGAAATGGCACCTTCCTTTTTTGGAAATGAATCTTTTATTCTTCAAAGAAAACAAAACATAAAAAAGCATTTACAAAGCTGCTCTTGATAATGATTAATGTTTGCATATATATGGAAATCTTACATTTTTCCCCCAATATTTAATAGTTATTTTAATGTTTGTGTAAATGTTTCACGTATAATTGAGATCTGAGCTGTAAAATCTTAATTTTGCTTAAGTCTTTGAGCTAAAATAAATATTGTACACCCATGAAATTGGGATCAGCCAGTTAAGTTCACCTAATGTAGTTTTGGAATGCTATAACATGCAACGTGTATATAGTGTATATTGGCATTTACCTGTGAAATTTTATACATCCAGAAGTTTCTTCTCCCTTTTAAATTAAAAATAATTTTATTTTTGCCATACTGTAATTAATTTTGTGTTGCAGGTTGTTAGTATAAAATTGTTATTAAATCTGTGTCCTGAAATGATACTTTTGGTGTTAATAGGAAATACAGGATTATTATTTTTCTTTTTCATGATCTTATGGATTGTATTTATTTTAAGACCTGTTTATACTTAAATATTTTTTGCCAAAGGAATTGTCTAACATCAGATTTCTACATTAGGTTCATAATACTATTTTATATGAAAAATAAAAATAACTTCTGCTTTTTCTTATGAAATCTTGGTACATTAGAAAGAATTCCTGAGAATTTATAATGAAATTTTCACTAATGTAGGAAAAATTTCACCTGGGTGTTTAAACTATATGAAGTGGGATCAGTTCTTACAGTTTGGAAAATGTATGGTCTACCAACATTGTCGTATAATTTGGTAATTTGATTATAAAATTACATGAACATTAAATAATTATAATATTTTCAACTAGGAGTTTATACTTGACTACCTAACAACTTTCACTGTCTGTTTTGAAGATAGTTATAATTTCATCATCTAAATTTTTAAAAAACTGATTTTAGATGTTAAAAAAATTATGGCTTAGGGATTTAAAAAGGATCTTAGTAAAAATTGTAGTGTCAAGTCCCTTCACTTCTAGGAGAGGATTTACTGAATTGTCATTGTGATGAGAAAGCTGAAGTTATTTTTGTAAGTAATAAATTATAAATAATATATCACCAATCTGTCATGCTTTGTTTCTGTCAAAAGGCATTTTTCTTATTTACTTACATCAGTTTTATTCAATAAGTAAAGGGAGGATTCAACTCTTGGAATTTGATTTTTTTTAAATTTGATTTAGTTTTTTTTTTTTTGAAGGTTACAGATTTATTTTTTAATAGAACTGTCCCTGGAAGAATTATTCTAATTTTACCAAGTCAAATTTGAATTTGCAGTTTTAAGAAACCCTTACTGTGTCAAAAAGAGAAATTATAGCGTTCCCGCTGTGGTGCAGTGGGTTAAGAATCCTACTGCAACAACATGGGTCGCTGCAGCAAGTGCAGGTTTGATCCCAGCCTGGTGCAGTAGGTTAAAGGATCCAGTGTTTCCGTAGCTATAGGGTTCGATTCCTGGCCTGGGAACTCCACATGCTGCACGTGCGGTCAAAAAAAGAGAAATTATATTGCTTACATAATGTAGTGGGATGAATAGTGTTCTCCCAAAATTCATGTTCACCCACAATGTCACTTCTTTTGGAAAGAGTCTTTGCAGATTAATTAAGGATCATGAGGTGAAATCATCCTGGATTTGGGGTGGGCTCTAAATCCAATGACCGGGGGTCCTTATAAGAAGAGAAAACAGGTACAGCGAGCAAGGCATGTGAAGATGGAGGCAGAGATGGAATTATCTTGCCCCAAGTCAAGGACTGCCTGGGGCCACCAAATCTGGAGGAAGCAAGGAAGAACTTCCCTAGAGACTTCAGAGGGAACATGGCCAGGCTGACACACCTTGCTTTCAAATTTCTAGCCTCTAAAACTCAGAAGTCATTCATGTTTTAAGCCACTCTGAGATACTCTGTTATGGCACTAGGAAGCTAATAAACCTGGATAAAACTACAGTGAAATCTGAGTACCAAGCATTCTGAGCTATTTTTTTTTTTTTCTTTTTACAGCTGCATCTGTGGTGGCATGTGGGAGTCCCCAGTCCAGGGTTGAATTGGAGCTGCAGGTCTACCCCACAGCCATGGCAACACTAGATCTGAGCCGCATCTGCGATCGCAGATTCTAAACGCACTAAGCGAGGCCAGGGATCAAATCCACAACCTCACAGACGACCTCCGGTCCTTAACCTGCTGAGCTACAGCAGGAACTCTACATTCCAACCTTTTACAAGATTAGTTAAAATTGTCACAAGAGTTCCAAGACAAATGTTTGTAGTCCAGTAGCAGTCTTTTATCTTTTCTAAAGTACAATAAAATTGCATGGATATATGAAACTAAGTACCATAATCCCATTTTTAGTGATTTTTAAAAGGTACCTACATTTCTGGCACAGCAGAAATTAATCTGACTAGGAACCATGAGGTTGCAGGTTTGCCCCGGCCGTGCTCGGTGGGTTAACGATCCGGCGTTGCCATGAGCTGTAGTGTAAGTCGCAGATGCGGCTCGGATCCCATATTGCTGTGGCTGTGGTGTAGACCAGCAGCTGTAGCTCCAGTTGGACCCCTAGCCTGGGAACCTCCATATGCTGTGGGTGCAGCCCTAAAAAAGCTGTCTACATTGAAATAATTTCTTTATGCCAAGAGGCATAAATAAGATTATAGTTTATGCATTTACTATTCACTCTTCTACCCATCTTGATAGTCGGTATTGAACCAAAGGAGGAATGTCCAAAGGCAAGCAGAAGAACAGAAGAAACCAGAAAACTGGATGGCTATTTCCCAGAAAGGCTGCTGAAGAATGGAGTTTTGTTCTTATTTTACACCATTTTTTTAACATTAATGAGGAAAATGAAAGACTTCCCAATTTCTTTACAGCAAATCAGTGACCTGTACTGATTACATTTGGTCCAGGAAGCTTGCTGCCTTTCTAAAAAAAAGTTGAGGTGAAGTCATATAACATAAAATTTGCCGTTATGAAACGAACGGTGGCATTTAGGTACATTCACAATGTTGTGCAGCCACCACCTCCCGAAATTAGACCTTTTGTGTTTGTCTGCTTTCACTTAGCATCAGGTTTTTGAGGCAGATCTCCACATATACCATAGTATATGAGGCTCATACAGCACAGTTTGTTTATCCATCTGTTGATGTATGCTTGGGCCATTTCCACTTTTTTGCTGCTGTGGACGTGTGTGCTTGTTATTTGAGTACCAGTTTTCAGTTCTTTTCGATCGGTACCTAAAAGTGGAACTATTGAGTCATGTGGTAATTCTATATTTAAGTTTTTGAGAAACTGCCAAATATCCATGCCCCTAGGAGCAATGCACGAGAGTTCCAATTTCTCTATATCCTCACTGACACTGATTTCCCATTTTTAAAAATTATAGCCATCCTGGTCGATATGGAGTGGTAACTCATCGTTTATATTTCCCTAATTACGAATGATGTTGAACATTTTTCATATGCTTGGCCATTTGTATCTCTTCTTTGGAAAAATATCTATGTAAGCCCTATGCCCATTTTTAAATTGGGTTTTTTTTTTTTTAGTTATTGCATCATAAGTTCTTTATATATTCTGGATACTAGACTCAGTAGATACATGACTTCCATATATTCTCTTCCACTCTGTGGGTTGTTTTGCTTTATGATATTCTTTTTAAATTTTTTTTTTTTTTTTAACAGCTGCACCTGTGGCGTATGGGAGTTCCCAGGCCAGGAGTCAAATCTGAGCTGCAGCTGGGGCCTAAGCTACAGCCACAGCCACACCTGATCCTTAACCCACTGAGCAAGACCAGGGATCAAACACGTATCCTAATGTCAGGTCCTTAACCTGCTGAGCCACAATGGAAACTCCTTGGTGATATTCTTAGAGGCACAAAAGTTCTTAATTTATTTATTTATTTTTTTTGGCTGCATCTGCAGCATACAGAAGTTCCCAGGTCAGAGACTGAACCCACACCACAGCTGTAACCAGAGCCACAGCAGTGACAATGCTGGATCCTTAACCTGCTAAGCTGTGAAGGAGCTCCCAAAAGTTTAAAATTTTTTTTTCCTTTTTTGGCTGCCCCACAACGTATGGAGTTCCCAGACCAGGGATAAGATCTGAGCCACAGTTGTGGCCTATGCTGCAGCTGCAGCAATGCTGGATCCTTTAACCCGCTGTGCTGGGCAGAGTACTGAACCTGCATCCTGGTGCTGAAGAGATGCCCCTGATCCTTTTGTGTCACGATGGGAACTCTCAAGTTTTTAATTTTGATAGAGTCCCTTTTGTCTATTATTTCTTTTGTTGCTTGTGCTTTTGGTGTCATATCTGAGAGACTTTTTACCAAATCCAAGGTCATAAAGACTTTATCCTGTTTTCTTCCAAGGTTTTATAGCTTTAGCTCTTACAGTTAGGTCATTGATCCATTTTTATTTAATTTTTGTATATGATATGAGGTAGGACTCCAACTTTAACCTTTTGCATATGGATGTCCAGTTGTCCCAACACCAGTTTTTGAAGAGACTTTTTTCACTAGCTACTTTTTGCTTGCTTTTTAGAAGGCCGAATCCACGGGCATATGGAAGTTCCCCAGCTAGGGGTCAAATCAGAGCTGAAGCTGCAGGCCTACGCCACAGCCACGGCAACATGGGATCCAAGCTGCATCTGTGACCTACACTGCAGCTCACGGCAGTGCTGGATCCTTAACCCACTGAGTGAAGCCAGGGATCAAATCCACATCCTCACGGATACTAGTCGGGTTTGTTACTGCTGAGCCACAAAGGGAACTCAGTGCCTTGTCCTCAATCTGATCACTTCTGTCACAGAAGAAAGGGAACTCTCCTTTAGGGAACCCTCTAAAGGGGAGTCAGTGCTATCTTATCAGGACATAGCTCCCAGCAGTGAAGAGATATGTTGGGTGTCAAGGTATAGACAGTTTTCAGCTGTCACATAGATATGCCTCCCCCAAGTGATTTCAGACAAGTGTTGTGAAAAGTGCATTGCTTCAAATTAAAAAAAAAAAAAAAATGGGACACACAACCTCAGACAAAAATAATCTCGATCATATTTCTTTCCTGGGAAACCCTCTTCCAGGGATTACTGCCTACATGCCCTTGGTCTGAACTGTATCAAAAGGCTACCCTGAGTGGCAGGTGAGTCTGGGAAGGTAAGTGTTTTCTTTTCTAGCCTCTATATAGAGAAGGCAGGGAGGAGACTGGGCATGAACCTAGAGTGAGCCATCCTATAGCATCTGCCACAGAGACAGACCCATGTGGTTACAACCTAGTGTACTATTTGTGTGCCTGATACATAAATTCAGACTCAGATCGGTCTGTTGCTATCCCATGGTCAAACAGGCTCTTGTTAACAACTGTCTAATACAAGCCTACCATAGTCTTTGGTCGATAAAGGCTAGAATTAATATATTTACATCTAATTATTAAAATAGACATTTTTTTTAACCTCAGGAGAGACAGAGAAGGCTCTGGAGGTGGAGATGGTGATAAAAGCGTCACACTGCTCCTGTCTCTTCTATTTTGAAATGGAAGAATAAATTAGTTTATTAAAATTCATTAATTAATTCATATAGTAACATAGCTACTATCAGCTGGGGCTGCTAAGAACTGAATTTCCAAGGCTGAGTTGTCTTTGTGGCTTCACCACGCACTAGCTGGTTGTATAACCTCAGACGTTGCGTTTTGCCTTGATTGCAAACAGTTTTCATATACCTAGTCATTGAATTCTCATTAGATTTGTTGAGAGGAAGGCAAAGAGGTTAAGTAATCGTCACAGCTAGTAAGTGGCAAAGCTGGGATTAAGAACCAGTTTATTTTTTATTTTTTTTATTTTTTTGTCGTTTTGCCTTATCTAGGGCCTCACCCGCGGCATATGGAGGTTCCCAGGCTAGGTGTCTAACAGGAGCTGTAGCCGCCGGCCTTCACCACAGCCACAGCAACGCGAGATCCGAGCCGCATCTGCAACCTACACCACAGCTCATGGCAACACTGGATCCTCAACCCACTGAGCAAGGCCAGGGGTCGAACCTGCAACCTCATGGTTCCTAGTCGGACTCGTTAACCACTGAGCCACGACGGGACCTCCAAGAACCAGTTTATTTGATGCTCACACACGTGGCTTCCCCCTCACTCCACCAACCTGGTTATTACCTAGACGTGACTGGTGTATTAAGGTTGTCAGGCAATATCTTGTAACAGCTTCTTTGACTGAGATTGATGGGGTCCCAACAGGCTCGTGTGGATATACAATGCCTTCTGATGTGAGAATGCTCCATTAAGGAAGCGCATACAGGTAGCTGGATCTATTTAGTATGTACTCAGTCGTACCTTTAGCCTGTGTCACATAAATGGGCTGGTGAGGGCAGAGTTGGATGCAAACAGACTGGCCCTTTCTGAGACTCTGTTGGGGTTTGTGTTTGCTGAATAGAAACGAGTGAAATTCCAGGAATTGTTCTAAGACAGCAGGTGACAACTCCTTGAGACTGATTTGAACTAGGAGAGTAGTTCTCTGAGTTGAAGCCTGGGGACCTAGCGTCCACACACATGGGCTGATTTCTCCAAGGACCAAAGTGGCTGAGAAGAATCGTCTAGCCTGAGCTTGCAGTTCTGTGACATTCTCAATAAGTACCAAACTCTTAGAATCACACATTAAGTAGGGTCTTTATGATCTCACCCTTGGCGGCCCTCTTCCACTTTCTCACGTACCTGCTAGATTCCAACGCCTAAACCCCAAATTTTGCTTTTTGGGGCCTGTGTTTGGCCCTGTTGTTTTTCTCTGTCTGAAATGCTTTTGATCTGTCTACGGCCATACCACCTTGAACGTACCCGATCTCGTCTGAAATGCTTTTGATCACCTAGTTAATTGTCTTTTTATGTGTCAGCCCAAATTTCACTGATTCTGGCTCCAAGCCCGTGCAGCACTTTTGCAGGTAACATCTTGTAACTATGTTATCGTGGTGGCCATGTTGCATTGGAATGGTCGGCCTGTGTGTCATATGCATCTGTCTTTGAGTACTATAGTTTGACTCATTCAACATACCTTTCCAACCATCTTATTAATATTCCTCTATATGGAAATTGGTAAACAAGTTAATAGTCCTTGCCTTCGCAGATTCCTTTGTAACCATGGGTGATCTAGTTCACACAGTTTCAGTCAAAGTGCCTGGGGGGGGGCGCTTTCTAGGATGAAAGAAAAAAATTTTGAAAGAAAAGGCAAAAGCTTTTAGGAGTTCCAGCTGTGGTGCAATGTGACTGGTGGCATCTCTGAAGTGCCAGGATGCAGGTTTGAGCCCTAGCATGGCACACTGGCTTAAAGGATCTGGCATCCTGAGCCCTGGCCAGGAAATTCCATATGCCATGAGGCAGCTAAAAAAAAAAAGAAAAAAGAAAGAAAAGGCTTTTGGCTTTTTCCTCTTCTGGCTTAGAAGGCAGATGCAATGTCAGGAGATAAAGCAACCATAGGTAGACTAGAGGTACCTGGCTTTGATGGCATTTTTTTTTTTTTTTTTGGCCGTGCCCATGGCATGTGGACGTTTCCAGGCCAGGGAATGAAATCAAGCCACAGCAGGGACCACAGCAATGACACCACCTGATCCTAGGCCACCAGGGAACTCCAATCAACTTGTCTTAAACTCCAAGTTGTCTTGGAATCCAGGGAATATGGCATTATCCTAACTATCAAGAGACAAGGGGCTAGGGTCCTATCTAATCGTCAAGAAGGTCAACAGCTCTTAAAAAAAAATATCTTAGTGCCTCTAGTGCTCATCAAATAATATTCACAGATACTTTCCAGAAAAGCACACTCATTGCTCCACTCTGAGCCCAGGGATTGCAGCAGAGGCAGAAGCACAGTGAACATTCCCTGTTTTTTTTTTTGGTCTTTTTTGCCTTTATCTAGAGCCGCACCTGCGCCATATGGAGGTTCCCAGGCTAGGGGTCTAACAGGAGCTGTAGCCGCCGGCCTTCGCCACAGCCACAGCAACACGGGATCTGAGCCGCGTCTGCAACCTACACAACAGCTCACGGCAAAGCCGGATCCTTAACCCGCTGAGCAAGACCAGGGATCGAACCTGCAATCTCATGGTTCCTAGTCGGATTCATTAACCACTGAGCCACGACGGGAACTCTGAATATTCCTTTTTGACTCCTGGCAGGAAACAGTACATCATAGACCCTTGCTATGGGCTACAGGATGAATGAGTGAGTGGTTAATAAAGGAGTCACCTAGAAGGTTGAAAGACAAGAGCAGATAATTTGGGCAAGTGACATTAGCAAGTGACAACAACAAGAGGATATGGGGCTTAAGTAAAAAGCAAAATGTAATAGGCCTGACGATACTGGCTATCTCCACTTCCATGTTCCATACATACATGTTTATACTGGTTGTGAACCACTGGTATAGATTCACTCAGGTTCTCTTCCAGCTTTAAATCTCTATGAGCTTGTGTTCTTCACTGGGCACAGAAATGTAGGAAAACTGGTATTTGAATAGTATTTGGAATTTAATTAACATCACTCAGCGCCTTAATCGGAACTTTTAGAAGAATACTTCCTTCCAACATTATAGAAAGAACTGGCCTTATTTATGACAAAAAACAGCAGAATGAAGATGATGGATAGAAATGATCAGATTTTATAACTCTCTAGTTCAGTAAGTGATCCTTCAGGTGAAGGGTTGTATTGCCGTTTCTAGTTCCTACTCTCCCCCTTTCCTGGAAAAGGATTGTACACACCTGCCCATGCTCTTGACGTCTGGAGTAGTGTGTCTGCATTCAGTGATTTTGGTATTGGTTGCATGTCATGCACTGGCCAATGAGATATGAGCAAATGCAACAAATGCCCATGTCTAAGCAGAAGCATAAACAGGCATCATGAAATTCCTGTAGCTCTCTGGTTTCTACCCTCTTCAGAGCTAGTTTGTCTCAGATCGGGCCTTCTTCTTTAGCCTGGACCTGGGAATATGAAGACAAGAGAAACACAGCCACTGCCTCGACCAGAACCATGGCGTTATATAATCCACGAAGATTTTAGGGTTGTTTGTTACCAAAGCAAAGATGACAAATACGCCTGGTAAAAGAAATACAGAGTAAAAAAAAAGAAAATTAGTTAATTTAATGAATATAATTCCTCATTTATAAGATATGGGTGAGTCATCTTCACAGTAATTATATTTCAGACTTAAGTTAAAAAAATTTACTTCTATTACCATCTGAATTATTTGTACCCTTTAAAATTGTACCCAGAGAATAGAACTTTCACAGCATATAAGGTTTTTTTTTTTTTAGGGTTTAGAAAGTGGATATTTTTTTAATTTCTGAAACTATAATAATCTTTAATATACTGAACACTCATGGCCCAGAAACCTCCTTATGCCATGTGTGAAGCCAAAAAAAAAAAAAATGTAAAATCTTAATTACACAAACATGTACGTGCAATTGCATACATATACCAGTGCTGTGATTTTATATGCTCCTAGCTTAAAAGTGCTGACAGTATTCTCCTAGCTGCATGGACCCTAGACAAAGTGCGTTTTGATTTGATTTTTAAATATGAAACACTGTCGTCTTATGATTCTGAGCTCTATGAGTTCTGCAAATCGTTTTCTTGCAGAACAGAATTTTGCCTGTAGGAAGCACTTGGCAAAATGTATTTATTAAGTGACAGAATAAAGTTTATTAAGAGTAGGAGTTCCCATTGTGGCTTAACAGAAACAAATCTGACTAGCATCCATGAGGACGCAGGTTCGATCCCTGGCCTTGCTCAGTGGATTAAGGATCCGGCGTTGCCATGAGCTGTAGCGTAGGTCAGAGACGCAGCTCTGATCTGGCGTTGCTGTGGTGTAGGCTGGCAGCTACAGCTCCAATTCGACCTCTAGCCTGGAAAACTCCATATGCCGCAGGTGCAGCCCTAAAAAGACAAAAAAAAAAAAAAAAAAGGTTTACTAAGAGTATTTGCAGCTGACAGAGTGATTCGGCAGCATTCAGTGTTTTAGGAAGTGCAATAGTGGTCACTTGAGTGAGTCATTCTCTTGAGCTCAGATTCCTAATTTGCTAAATGTGGGGTTTATTCTAGATGGTCACGAAGTTCCTGTTCAGCTATAAAATTGTAGAATTTTTAAAAATAAAGGGTTATTTTAGGATCGTTTTAGATTCACAGAAAAACTGTGAGGATAGTGCACAGAGTTCTCCACCTAGTCTTGCCCATTATAAACACCTCCCCTTACTGTGGTGCATCTGTTCCCATTAATGCCAATATCGATACATTGTCATGATATCAATACATTTTGTCCTTGGTGTAATGTTTTTAATTCTGGGGTCTGTTAAGAAGATGGAATAAAGCAAAGGGTATTAAAAAAAAAAACTGGAGCCCATACTTGATTCAGATTACCTTAGTTTTTTTTATGCTTTTTTTTGTCTTTTTGCCTTATCTAGAGCCACATCTGCGGCACATGGAAGTTCCCAGGCTAGGGGTCGAACAGGAGCTGTAGCCGCCGGCCTTCGCCACAGCCACAGCAATGCGGGATCCGAGCCACGTCTGCAACCTGCACCACAGCTCACGGCAACGCTGGATCCTTAACCCACTGAGTGAGGTCAGGGATCGAACCCACAACCTCATGTTCCTAGTCAGGTTTGTTAACCCCTGAGCCACAACGGGAACTCCAAGATTACCTTAGTTTTTAACCTCATGCCCTTTTTCTGTGCCAGGGTCTCATCCAGGAGACCCATGCCATTTAGTCATCATGCCCCCTTAGGCTCCTTTGGGCTGTGGCAGTTTCTTGGACTTTCCTTGTTTTTGATTGATGACCTTGACAGTTTTGCAGAGCACTAGTCATCTATTTTGTAAACTGACCCTCGACAGAGGTTGGTGTGACTCTTTCCTCATGCTTAGACTAGAGTATGGCTTTAGAAGAAGGCCCCTCAGATAAAGGGCCTTTCTCCTCAAGTGCTCTCAAGGGTATTGTCTTATGCTGATCACTGTCCAAGCTAATCTTGAGCCCCCGGCTGAGGCACTGTTGGTCGTTTCTGCACACTCCCTTCTCAGTTGCACCCTTAGGAAGGAAGTCACTACGTGCAGCCCACACTTAACAAAGGGGACTCTTTCTTGAAGAATGGATCATCTGACCAGTTATTTCGAATTCTTCCACCTGGGAGTTTTGTCTCTTCCATTCATTTCTGTATCTAGTCATTTATTTTTAATTACTATGAGCTCATGGATATTTATTTTATACTTTAGGATATATTCCAATACTGCTTTATTTTATTGCTCAAATTTTTCCAGCTTTGGCCATTGGAATTCTTTTACTTTGCTCCTATATTTCTTTGACCTAATCCACAGTCTTTTTTTTTTTTTATTTCTGGCACTATAAGCTGCTCCAGGCTTATCTTACGTTGTTTCCTGCCCCGCTCCTAGAATCTGCCCTTTGATTAGAGGTTAGTATTAGAAACCAAGATCTGGGTCCTAGATGTATTTGTAGCTACTGAGATGTAGTTATTTCTAGATCCTCAACTGAAGGCAAGAAAATACGTGGGTGTATACTAATGTGTGTATACTAACGTGTGTATATCTAGGAGTTCCCGTTGTGGCGCAGAGGAAATGAATCCAACTAGGAACCATGAGGTTGCAGCTTCGATCCCTGGCCTCACTCAGTGGGTTAAGGATCCGGCATTGCTGTGAGCTGTGGTGCAGATGGCAGTTGCGGCTCAGATCTGGCCTTGCTGTGGCTCAGGCATAGGCCGGCAGCTGTAGCTCCGATTGGACCCCTAGCCTGGGACCCTCCATATGCCTCAGGTGCGGCCCTAAGAGACAAAAACAAAAACAAAAACAAAACCCCACACATCTATAAACGTTTCTGTAGGTAACCATCTGCATCTATATCAAGCTACACTTGAGTTCATACCAGTGTCTCTAACTTGAATCCATTACCACATGGATCAGCCTAGCCTTTTCCCTTTGTTCATCTGAAGAAAAGCTGACTCCCAGTATCTGCCATCCATTTATGTAGTTGTTCACTTCCAGTATGTATGTATAGGGACTTCAGAATTGTTAACCTGTCCCCCTCAGGAAACTACTGTGTCACCTGCAGTACAGTGTTTATGCACAATTCCTTTTGCCTGTAGTCCTACAGACTCCACTCATTTCCAAAGTTACTTAGGTCAGCATCTTCCCCCATGCCCGTCAGGGAAGTTGTTTCCTGTATTTGCAATAATAATAATAACCTTTTTCACATTCTGTATCCCTTCTTGGAATCTCCCAAATTCGTAAATGATTATTCAAAAATCTGCACACGTTAAGATTCACTCTTTGTGCCATAAAGGCTGTAGATTTTGGCAGATGCATAGGATCAAATATACACCCTTGTGGTATCATACAGAATAATCTCACCATCCTAAAAGTCCTCTGCTTCATCTGTTCAACCCACCCCCTCTTGAACCACTGATCTGTTTACTGTCTTTACTGCTTGACTTTTTCTAGAATTTCATATAAATGTAATCATTTATGTAGCTACAAACGTAGCCTCAGACTGGCTTCCCTCACGTAGCAATATGCATTTAGGGTTTATCCATGCTTTTTAATGGCTTGTTAGCTCATTCTTTTTAATCACTGAATACTATTCCCTTGTATGACTTACCACATTTTAAAAAAAAATCCATTGAAGGACAGTTTTGTTGCTTACAGTTTGGGGCAATTATGAATAAAACTGCTGTAAACATTTGCATTGCTGGCTTTGTGTGGACATAAGTTTTCATGTCAATTGTGTAAATACCTGTAAGTATGATTGCTGCATTGTATGGAAAGACTATGTTTAACTCATTAAGAAACTGACAAACTGTCTTCCAAAGTGGCTGTACCATTTAGCATTCTCATCATTAATGAATAAGAATTCCTGGGAGTTCCTTTCATGGCTCAATGGTTAACAAATCCGACTAAGAACCGTGAGGTTGCGGGTTCGATCCCTGGCCTTGCTCAGTGGGTTAAGGATCCTTCGTTGCTGTGGCTGTGGTGTAGGTTGCAGACATGGCTCGGATCCCGCGTTGCTGTGGCTGTGGCAAAGGCCGGCAGCTACAGTTCCTGTTAGACCCCTAGCCTGGGAACCTCCATATGCTGCGGGTGCGGCTCTAGATAAAGGCAAAAAAAAAAGATTAAAAAAAAGAAAAAAAGAATTCTTGTTGTTCCTGGAGTTCCTGTCGTGGCTCAGCGGAAACGAATCCGACTAGTATCCATGAGGATGCAGTTTTGATCTCTGGCCTTGCTCAGTGGGTTAAGGATCCTGCATTGCTGTGGGCTGTGGTGTAGGCCAGCAGCTGCAGCCCTGATTTGACCCCTAGTCTGGGAACCTCCAATGTGCCGCAGGTATGGCCCTAAAAAGACAAAAGACAAAAAAAAAAAAAAAGAAAAAGAAAGAAAGAAATTCCTGTTGTTCCTAATCCCAACAATTAGTATTGTCTGTTTAAAAAAACTTAGCCATTCTGGTAGGTATGTAGTGACATTGTGTTGTCACTTCAGTTTGCATTTCCCCATTGACGAATGATGTTATGGATCTTTTCATACGCTTATTTACCATCCATGTGCTTATTTGCTATCATCTGTGGTAAAGTGTTCAAATCTTTTGTCCATTCATTAATTGGGTTTTAGTTTTTCTGTTGAGTTTTGAGAGTTTTTGTATATTTTGTTTACAAGTTCTTTATCAGATTTGCCCCTTTCAAATACAGTCTTTTGATCTGTGACTTCTCATTTTATTCTCCTAACAGAGTCCTTCACAAAGCAGTTTCAAATTTTAATAAAGCCAAACATATCAATTTTTAATTTAAAAAATTTTTAAATTAAAGTATAGTTGATTTACAATGTTTCAATTTCTGATTTTTACTTTCTTGAATCACATTTTTGGTAGTGATGTTTCTAAGCCTCATCACCAAACCCAAGGTCATGTAGATCGTTTCCTATTTTTTTCTCCTAGAAGTTTTATAGTTCTGCATTTTACACTTAGATCTATGATCCAATTTGTCTTTTTGGCCACACGTACAGCAAGCGAAAGTTCCTGGGCCAAGGATCAAACCTGCGCTATAGTAGCAACCTGAGCCACAGACAGCTGTGACGATGCCAGATTCTTAGCCTGCTGTGCCACTAGGGAACTCCTTTTGAGTTGGCTTTTTATAAAGTCTGAAGATTTTTCAAAATAATAGCTTTGAGATAATTCACATCCTATACCATTCATCCATTTTAGGTGTATAATTCAGTGCTTTATAGTATATTCAAAGGTCTGTGCAACTATCACTAAGCAGTTTATTTTTATTTTTTATTTATTTATTTATTTACTTTTGTCTTTTGTCATTTTTAGGGCCGCACCCGTGGCATGTGGAGGTTCCCAGGCTAGGGGTCGAATCAGAGCTACAGCTGCTGGCCTGTGCCACAGCCACAGCAACGTGGGATCCGAGCCGTGTCTGCAACCTACACCACAGCTCATGGCAACGCTGGATCATTAACCCACTGAACAAGGCCAGGGATTGAACACGCAACCTCATGGTTCCTAGTCGGATTCGTTAACCACTGAGCCATGACGGGAACTCCCTCACTAAGCAGTTTATTAACATTTTCTTTGCCTCAGAAAGAAGCCCTGTACACTTAGCTATCACCTCAATATCCCTCCAGCCTCCCCAGCCCCAAGCAACCACTGATCTATTTTAGTCTCTACAGATTTCCTTATTCTGGACATTTCATGTCAATGGAATCATTCAATATATGATCGCTTGTGACTGATTTCTTTCACTTAGCTTAATATTTTCCAGGCTCATCCATATGTTAGCATTTATCAGTATTTTATTACTTTTTTTTTTCTGCACAAGAGAACTTCAGTACTTCAGTCTTTTTATAGCCAAGTCTTTTTATCCCATCATATAGAGACTCCATATTTTGCTTATCTATTCATCAGTCGATAGACATTTGAGTTGTTTTTACTTTCCGGCTATTATGAATAATGCTGCTGTAAGACTTCTTGTACAAGTTTTCCAAGGACATAGCTTTTGTTTATCTTGGGTATATACACTCAGGAGTAGAACTGCTGGGTCATATGGTAACTTTATGTTTAACGACTTGAGTAGTTGCCAGACTATTTTTCAAAATGTCTGCACCATTTTACATTCCTACACGCAGGGTATTATGTATGTTTCCAACTTCTTCATATCGGTGCCAACACTTATCTGAAATTTTCATTATAGTTCTCTAGAATCTCATGGTTTTGACCTTCATTCCTGCAGTGACTAAAAGCGTCAAGCATCTTTTCATGTGCTTTTGGCCATTTGTATATCTTCTTTGGAGACACGTCTGTTCAGATTCTTTGCCTATTTTTAAATCGTGTTGTCTTTATATTACTGAGTTCTAAGAGTTCTTATCAGATAAGAGCTGATAAGATATATGATTTGCAAATACTTTCTCACATTCTGTGGGTTGTCTTTTCACTTTCTTGATTGTGCCCTTTGAAGTTCAAATGCTTTTAATTTTGGTGAAGTCCAGTTTACTTTTTTTCTTTTGTTGCTTGCGCTTTTGTGTGTCATACCTAAGAATCCATTGGCAAATCCAAGGTCATGAAGATCTACCCTTATGTTTTCTTCTAATAGCCTTTTAGAGTTCTATTTTTTTTTTTTTTTTTTTTTTTTTTTTTTTTTTTTTTTTTTTTTTTTTTTTTTTTTTTTTTTTTTTTTTTTTTTTTTTTTTTTTTTTTTTTTTTTTTTTTTTTTTTTTTTTTTTTTTTTTGTCTTTCAGGGCTGCACCTGCGGCATTTGGAAGTTCCCAGGCTAGGGGGTGAATGGGAGCTGTAGCTGCTGGCCACAGTCACAGCCATGAGGGATCCTAGCTTCGTTGTCATGGCAACATCAGATCCTTAACCCACCGAGTGAGGCCAGGGATTGAACGCTGCAACCTCATGGTTCCTAGTCGGGTTCATTTCCACCGCGCCATGACGGGAACTCCACCTAGAGTTCATTTTTGTATGTACTATAAGGCAGGGGTCTGACTTCATTGGTTCAGCTCTGGTTCTAGAGGCAGGGACAATAGTGTCTCTCTCTGAGGGACATCCTCACTATAGGAGCTGAGCACCTGGTGGGGGGGCAGCAATCCTGGTCTCCTGACTTGACTCTCGGAGAGCAGTCGGGGCCCAGCACTCTCACAGGCACTGCGTCCAAGGTAGAGCTCCCATCCCCCAAAGCGGGGGCGGGTCTGAAGCAGGGAGCCTCCACCTCTCCGATGAACTTGATGGGAACTTAGCCTCAGCAACAGGTGGCTGCTGCAGGATGGTAAATAGCGATGTCCCGTCCTTCCCAGGAAAATAACCCTACAGCTGGGAGCAGAGCGGAGAGGGGGCTCTGTGCTCCTAGCTGCGCCAGGTGTAGAGTGCGTTTTCCTCTGGCTGAACTGGATGGAGGTGGTGGTAGTGGTGGGGGGGGGTGGGTCTTGGTTCAAATACCACAGACTCGCTTTTCTTACTGAGTTTTAGTACGTTTTCTTGTATAAATGTTCCTTTGTTCCACGCATACCCTTAGGACCATTTCCAGAGAGCAAAGAATCTTTCAGACGCTGTTTTCACTAGCTGTGCCTTGGGGTCAGCGCAGAGAACTCCTCGCTGCCATGCAGCTGTAGATTCCTTTTTGATAACTCAAAGTTGGTAAGACTGGGCGGTGGGAAACCAGAGAGCTCAAATCCTAGTGCCCACGTAATAATTCATACGATAAGTATTGATTAAGTATCAAATATGAAAATGGCTAAGTAACAATAGGTTGAATCGACGGTAAGTAATGGCAGGGCGTTCTGCATTGGCAAACGCTGTCTCCCACACACTTCATGGAATATCTACTATATACGAGGAATATATAAGAATAGGAGATAAAAAGCTAAAAATCTACTTTAGAAATTAGATTTTTACAAAAAAGAGAATAAGCCAAGGCAGCCTGCACCAAGTGCCCAGAGAATAAATGTTCTAGTTTTTCAGGGGCACAAGAAACTCCCCAGCCTGGGAGTGGTCAGGGAGGATTTCTGCTGAGGGAACAAGCACTGAGCTGGGCTTGGAAGAAGGGCAGGACTCAGGCCCATGTGGGGGCTGGGGATAGGACATATTCCAGGGCAGAGGAGCGAAGTCGAATTGGATTTGTATGTTTGAGCAATAATGAGTAGATCTGCCGGCTTGCTGGAAGGTCTGTTTAGACAGATCAAGTTGGAGAAATGAGGTAGTGACTAGATAAGTAGGAAAGAGAAAGGGGGCTTGGTTGTTGCCCAGTGGAGTTTGAACCCTGTCTTATGGGCTGCTGAGAACAATGAACACTTTTTAGAGTGAACTGGGCAAACAGATTTTTAGGGAAATGGCTTTGCCTGTATGAAATGTGTAGATAGAATGGTGTGTGTGTGTGTGTGTGTGCGTGCGCGTGCGCTATCACATGTGTGCAGTAGGCAGCCTGGAGGAAAGGAGACTAGTTATTAGACTGTTTTGAAGAAATAAAGATCTGGGAGTTCCCATCATGGCACAGTGGTTAACAAATCCGACTAGGAACCATGAGGTTGCGGGTTTGATCCCTGGCCTTGCTCAGTGGGTTAAGGATCCGGCCTTTCCGTGAGCTGTGGTGTAGGTTGCAGATGCAGCTTGGATCCCGCATTGCTGTGGCTGTGGTGTAGGCTGGTGGCTACAGCTCTGATTAGACCCCTAGCCTGGGAATCTCCATATGCCGCGACTGTGGTCCTAGAAAAGGCAAAAAGACAAAAAGAAAAGAAAAATAAAGGTCTGGCTTAAGTGAAGGGGGTAGGAATGGAAAGGAAGTGGCTGGTGGCTGGTAAAACATAATCAGGACCTCAACAAAGCCGAACAATTGTTAAAACAAACATGGCAGTTTCCACCAAAAAAAACAAGTAAAAACCCCAAACTAGAATGCAAGGTGATATGGGTAGATTTAGCAATGAGATACTGCGCAAATTGTATGTATTATGGATGGATTGCTCCTGCAGTAACTGTAAGTAGACTGGGTCTCTTCATTTGTAAACTTGCATTTATTTCTCTTCCCTCTCATTTCTTCAAATTCCTCCTCTCTTCAGTTCACTTTTAATTTGACCTTAAATTAATCTTTAGCGTCTGCAGGTGGAAACCAAGGGTTGCAACAAGGGTAAAGGCTGTGTATGATTTCAGGGATGAGTTGCCTCCCTTGAAAACAGCTATCCGGGTAGAATGGGAGGCACGTGGCCAACTCTTGCTTTTTAGCAGGTCTAACATGACCTTCAAAACTCCTTAGGGCATGCTGGTCTCTTGAGGGGGTGGGGGGAGCTGCTTTCCTTCAGACTCAGGCTGGCAGAGTCTCCCACCACTGCCTGGATGTGTATGGCTCTGGGTTCTGGAGCTAGAGTTGATAAAACAATACATACACAACCACCAACAAAAACCAAACCACCAACAAAAACCAATCCACAAAACGCCATGCCTTACCAAAGTGGGCTAAAGAGTGAAGTCGCGGAAGGGAGGTTCGGCTCTTGCCCTTTTAAAATTCTAATGCGGTGCGCGCGGCGCGCGCGTGCACACACACACACACACACACACACACACACACACACACGGGTCGGCTCTTCCCACTCCCTGCCACACTGCACCAACGTCCCTCTCCAAGTCCTGATTCATGAACCGTGCCACCTTTGTCTCATTTTAAACTGTGCAGACTATTTTAATCCTCCCACCCCCATCCCAGATTTCCCCCCTCCCTTCCTCCCCTGGAAAGCTCTGATGTAAGGCGCTCGCTAGGTGGGAGAGCGCTTCTCCCGGTCGGCTCCGGTAGGCGAGATCCCGAGAAGCCCCCCTCCGCGGGACCTCTGTCTGCGGGACTGCTGCCCGGGACCCGGCTGCGGGCGCGGGGGAAGCGCCTCGGCCCCTTTAAGGTGTCGCGCTCTCAGAAGTGCCGGCAGGGAGCCCGGGAACCGGCGCAGGTCCGGCAGCGGGCAAGGAAGTCCCGCGGCCCTCGCCTCCTCCAGCTTCCGAGCCTCAGGGGGCCTGGCCGCCCTCCACCCACCGCGCCAGGGCCGGCCATGCGGCTGTGAACCATGTCCTCCTCTTATGCCAAGAACGGGACCGCGGACGGGCAGCACTCCCCCACCTCGCAGGTACCGCCTCCTCCTCCCCCTCCTCCGCCGCCCGAGAGCGCCCCGCCTTCGCGCCGGGCGCGCGGGGCCCCCAGTCCTGGGAGTCGGCGGCCTCGCTCCCCCACCCTTACACCGCGTCCCTTTCTCCTCCCGTTCCTTCTCTTTCTCCTCCTCGACTTCCTCCTCCTTCTCACCTCGTCGGGTGTCTGCGCTCCTGCTCCGGAGCCCGTAGCCTTCCTTAGCCGATGCCGGAGACTCGGACCCCGCACCCTGAGAGTCTTTGTTAATGGATGTGGTGGGTGCCCGCGGGCTCCTCTTCTCGGGCATCTTTTCAGTCGCTGAGGCTTGTAGTGGGCGGGTGGGGGTGGGGGTTGTATCTGGGGACTGTGGAGGAGACTGGGGTGCGGGCTCTGGGGGATCTGGGAGAGCTGGTCCGGAGGCAGACTCTAGCCAGGGGTGGTCGCCCGGCCCCATACTGCCGTCCTCACCGGCTTCTCTCTGGCCCCGTGTGTCGAGTCCAGGTGGCCCGAGGCACCACGACCCGGAGGAGCAGGTTGAAAAGATCCGATGGCAGCACCACTTCGACCAGCTTCATCCTCAGACAGGTAGGAGGCGGGCGCGGGGAGGAGGCAGGAGCGCAGGTTGGGGCAGGACGCCGAACGCGCGGCGCGGGATCCGGGAGCCAAGGGCAGCCCCCACGTGCAGCAGCTGCCGGTGGCTTCTGCGCCCTTTTCCGGACCCGGGAGGGCGATCGGGCTGGTCGTTCTCCCTTGGCCCCCGGCTCCCACGTCTTCGGGTCTTGGGAAGTTAAGTTTGTTCTTGTGGACGCAAGCCGGAGGGGATCACATTTAGGTCGGGGACGTGAAATTTTAAGACTGGAAGTTTAAGACTGGTTCTTTTTGCACCTTCGTCTTGCGGACGCAAGCCGGAGGGATCACATTTAGGTCGGGGACGTGAAATTTAAGACTGGTTCTTTTTGCACCTTCGATGCGTGGGGAAACGTCTTTAAGTCGTGTAATTTGACTTTGAGGGACCAAAGCCCTTAGGGCCGGACAACCGCTTTGGTTTGGCTGGGAGAGATCTCTTGTATTTCGCCCTATTTTGAGCACTATCCTTTGTCATCTCCAAGCTCTGGTCAAAAGAAAGACACTTTGAGTAGAAAGTTTGGTCTCACTTTGGGACCTATTCCTTGATTCTCTTAGGGAAAGCTGGATCTGGTTTAAATGCATATAAGCGAAGGCCAGCACCTAGTTTCTGGGGGCTGAGTGGTACTGCTCTTAGTGTTTGTTTTCTTGGCGGTTGTTTTCTCCTTCATGGTTCTAGTGCGCATTGAGTGTGCTCAAGATCACCGGTTCCGCTGAATGCGAAGGTGCCTTTCACCTTGACAAAGGAAACTGGTCCTTAATTTTGTACTGTCCGTGTGTTGCAAAAACAAAAACCCACCCATACATAGCTGCTGGCTGCTAGAGATATCATGCAATAGGGAATCACCTTGGTTTGTCTTTGGAACAGAAACTGTGGAGGTGTGAGTTCAGGGTACCCTAGGAGGATTTGGTCATTGCACCAAGACACTTTTATCCCAAGGTTCCATTGTGGGCTGCTGGAGTGACCTTGAGAAGTTCTTTTCCTCGCGGTCACTCTGATCATTGTGTAATGTGTGTTTAACCTGTGATGGCAGCTGCAGTGTGTTTCAAATTTAGTGATTATCGTCAATTTAAACAGAGTAACCATGACCAGTGGACATTAGACTCAAAATTGCACTCAAACCTCTCCTAAAAAATCCATAAAGCATATTTAATAATATTTATTATGCACATATTCATTTTCTGCAGAAACAGAAATTATTAACTTAATTCAGTGAGTACTAAGCATGTGCATTATTAAAATAAACATATTTTTAGATTCTGAATTCATTTGAAAAGTGTATTCTATCCTTTTCGCGATGCTAAGATCATTTACGAATTTAATAAAACAGACCCACTTTGTCATCTTAAAAAAATGAGTTATGTGACTGAGATCTTGTTTATATCATAGGTGCCTATTTTTGGTAGTGTTGTATTATTGCAGATTCTTAGAAATACTAATTATACAGCAGTGTATTCCATGAGTCATTTGACTAAAACTTTTGAGTTGATCTACACCATTACTTGACTAACATTTTGTTCTTCAAAGCACAAAAAAAACAATCAGTATTCTTTGTAATATTCTTATTCTTTCCTCAATGTAAATGACTGAGATAATACACGTACGGTTTCTTGTTAAGTGTGCTACATGTTGGCTTAAACATGTAAAAAGTATTCCATATTTTTGGGAGTAATTTAAACCAATGCAGATTTTTGGAACAAATATATTTCATAAGTCTGAAACTAGGATTTGTTGGTTTAATAAGATGATCTAGTTTACATTCAGAAGTTAGCCATACTTGTATTACATATACAATCTTACTAATTTTTCTGCATGAAAATAATACATAATTTTTGTGAGCAGAGTTCAGTAAGTACCCTTACAGGATCTTGTTTAAATGTCGTGATACAGATTCCTATAACAGCTACAATAAAATTACTCGGGGATTTTAATTTCTTTGACAAGAGATGGAAAATGATTCCAAATGAAACTTTAACAGTGTATTTTGAAATTAAATTGAACAGTTTTCACCCAAATGCCGAACGTTTTTTTTTGAAAAAGTGCAACAGCTGTTTATGTTAGAAACGCGTTATTTGCAGAATGACCGGTGATTTCGTGCTTTTGAATTCTTGATATCTTTCGCAGTCTGCGTGATGCCTGTGCACATGAAGAAGAGAGTGGGGATACCAGTGAAACTAGTGCTGCTCATTTCTCTCCCGTTTCATTTACGAAGATATAGAGGGAAAGCTTTCACTTATTAAAAAAAAAAAAATAGGGATATGGTGAATGTTGAATCAGATGGGTAAATCCAGGCTGGTGTGAAGAACAGAGGACAGCCCGCAAACTCATCTAGTAAAACTGTTTATTCTTTGAGCTGGTAAAAAATTTCAGTGTTCATGTGTATGTGCACACGTGTATGTTTGTGCAGACGCATGCGCGTGCACACGTGGGAGTTGGCCTGAAAACGAGCAGACTGAGACAGAAAACCTTTCTCTCCCCTGAGGACCTCACCAAGCCCCTTGGGCATCTTTGACCTTGTTTCCTGGTCTGGAGATTGCTGCCCTCCACAGTGTAAGGGGGCTGGAGGTTCTGGAATGAATTCAGGGAGCAACTAAATGATTTCTTTGAGGAAAAGTGAGAAGATGAAGGATTTTGCCACTGAGAGGAGAATGTACTGGGCTGACCCAGTAAAGATCTCCAGAATGTACACAAAGACATTCTTTGGAAAGGTGGTGGACTGTTTTCAGTCTTCACTGAGGATAAAACTCAGGAATTGGCTGCAGTTAGAGAGAAATGATGTACAGTTCCTGTTGTGGCTCAGCGGTTAACGAACCCAACTAGCATCCATGAGGACGCTGGTTTGATCCCAAGGTTAGGGGTCTGGCATTGCTGTGAGCTGTGGTGTAGGTCACAGATGCGGCTCAGATCCCGTGTTGCTATGGCCCTGGTGTAGGCCGGCAGCTACAGCTTGGATTGAACCCCTAGCCTGCGAAACTCCGTATGCCGTGGGTGCGACCCTAAAAAGATTAAAAAAAAAAATGATGCTTTACAGCAAAACTTTCCTAAGGGTGTTGATAACAGTGGAATGGCTTTCCAAGTAAGGCTGTAGAATTTTCTCCCAAGAGATCACTTTTGACAGGCTGTGTATGAACGGAT
This sequence comes from Catagonus wagneri, assembly GCA_004024745.2. Taxonomy (NCBI): domain Eukaryota; kingdom Metazoa; phylum Chordata; class Mammalia; order Artiodactyla; family Tayassuidae; genus Catagonus; species Catagonus wagneri. The sequence goes on from PVHT020000521.1 coordinate 157,903, forward strand.
TATTTATTCATGTTTTAAATTTTTCTGTCTGAAACACTTATTAAACGTTTGTTCTATGCTTAGCACTGCACTAGATACTGTGGAATAGGAATGAAAAGGTGAATGAGAGAGAGCCCCTGTACCCGAAGGATTTTCTGACCTAGTTATGGAGACATAGATGTCCACAGGTAATGCACTGAGACAGAGCAAGGCACAAGGGTGTGTGCAAATGCCCATGTGTGCTGAGTATGTGAAATACCCATGGGTGATGCTGCACATGCAATTTGTGTGGTAAAATACTCCAGATTACTCTCACTGGGGTTATGCCCAGTTTGCTCCCCACTGGGGTTCGAAAGGAAATTTGATCAGAGTGGAATCAGTTTGTTGGCCTCTCCTTGTCAAGTCTTCCCTTTTGAGACCTGCAGAGTCGTACAAGCCCTGGCACCTCCCAGCTTCCAGCCTCATCTTAAGCTTCCATCCCTTAACTTTGGGCACAGATCTTGAACAGTAAATATTCATTCGAATGAATGAAAAAGTGGGTGGATGGAGGAGTAGCTTGATATATGTTAGGCATTAGATTCTGCTCCAGTATTAAACTCTTTGTTTAAAGGGGAGAAATTGCCTCCTAACAAACCTCCCCAAAATTTAGTGACTTAAGGCAACAACATTTAAAAAATTTTCTGTGTGTGGAACAAAAACAGTTCTTTGTGTGATGTTAGCTGGATACTGGGAAGGCTGAAAGGTCTAAAATAGCCTCACACCTGTGGTTGGTGATTGGTGCTGGCTGAGAACTCATGTAGAGCTTTTGTCAGAGGACCCACTTTTCCTCCACCTGGGCCTCTCAGCATGGTTGCTTGAGCTTCCTCACAACATGGTGGCTAGATTCCAAGCAGGAGCTTCCCAAGGAGTAAAGGCGGAAGCTACACACTTCATAAGATCTGGTATCAAAAGGTACCTACATTCACTTCTGTTGTAGTCTCTAAGTTAAAACCAATCAAAGGGACAGCCCAGTTTCAAAGGGAGGGGAAACAGACTGTCTTTTGATGGGCTGCTGCTAGGTCACCTTAACAAAGGAGTGCATAGAATAGAAGATATTGTTACAGCCATCTTTGGAACCACCTACCTTAGAGCAAGGTGTCTTCTGCTTATTTAGATAAGCTAATCAGATGACGGTTACAAAAACTCAATGAACTCTGTATGTAGAGATCTAAAACACATTCATATGCTAAGTTGACACTATAATAAAACAAGTTGGCAGAAATATTCTTGGGGTTCTAATTTGAGCACTGGCTATAGACATTTCTCTGATGAAATGCAGATTCTTCAACAGAAGGTATATGCTTCGTGCATAGCTCTAAGAATAATCCTATGCTTGGAGTCATGCCTATATGCAAAACATATCCATAAGCTTAGAATCACAGAATTTTAGAACAGGAGATTGTGGAGGGAAAGTAATTTCCCACTTTTCAGATGAATGAAGCACAGACTCAAGGACAGAAAGGCCTTACCAAGGTCACACCGAGAGAGAGCGGCAGAACTGAGACAGGAGACCCCAACTCAGATTTTCCAGTTTCTCCACCACAACACACTTCATCCCTGAATAGCCAAGCCAGGCACACAAACACACACGCAGACAGGACAAATGGACCTTGTTCCTCTTAGTTCCTAGAACCATTCCTAGTTTATGTGGTGACTGCGAAGAGCAAACCAACCATTGGAGAATCTGGAGCCTACAGTTTTTCCCAGTTGTATCATGGGATGGAATTTTTGTTTACAGGGTTCATGGTTCAGGGAGGTTTGTTTTTTGGGTACTTACTAGTCATTGTATTAGCCAGTCTAACCAGGAAACAAAATTACTTGAGTTTTAGAGCTGAGGGACTTGGACACAGAGACATGACTAGACAGGGAGAGTTTAGAAGCCAAATCTAGAGGTTAGCAGCAGCAGGAAGCTACCATCACCTCTAGGCTGGAAGGATAAGAGGAAGAAACTGCTACCGGAACCCAGGAGCCAGAGTCACCTAGTAGATTCCAGAACTTGTAGAGTATTATTTGTAGGAACAAGAGACACAGAGGAAGTGCAATCTCGGCCAAAGAAGCCACTTGGAGGGGTTTTCTTGTGGTGCAGGGGGTTGAGGATATGGCGTTGTCACTGCAGTGGCTTGGGTCAGTCCCTGGCCTGGCAATTTCCATATGCCATAGGCGCAGCCAAAAAAAAAAGGGGGGGGGGGAAGAGCCACTTGAGGTGGAGAGAATACTCTGGCTTCATCCTTTCTTCTGCTCTTCACTCCCACCCTGACCTTGGCTTGAGCCTAGCGGGGTTCCAGCTGACCCGGGAGCCTGGGAAACAGCCTGCAGGCCTTGGCTCTCCTGAGACAGAAGCAGAGCAGAGAAAGAACAGGAGGAATCTGAGGAAAACAGGCCAGGACTGGCACAATCATTATGTTTTAGCAGCATGGATGATAATACTAATCCCTTTTTTTTTTTTTTTTTTTGTCTTTTTAGGGCCACACTGCAGCACACGGAGGTTCCCAGGCTAGGGGTCTAACAGGAGCTGTAGTTGCCAGCCTACACCACACCCATAGCAACACCAGATCCGAGCTGCGTCTGAGACCTACACCCAAGCTCACGGCAAAGCCAGATCCTTGACCCGCTGTGTGAGGTCAGGGATCGAACCTGCTACCTCATGGTTCCTAGTTGTATTCGTTTCCACTGAGCCATGATGGGAACTCTACGAATCATTTTTATCAGTGAAATTGGAAGTTTTTACTTGCTCTGCAAGTAGACCATCCTTCCTAAATGTTATACTCCAGTGGCAATTTACTTTAAAGAAAAGTTTCCACCTATTTCTTTTGTGAATTTTACCTGGAGTGCATCTTCTGAAACTGAGAACTGTTTGAGCAAAGAACTCTACCTCTTGTGGCAAACTGTGCTTTGTTCTGACTCTTGGGCTGCAATAAATGGAACTGAATTTATGATGCCTCTGACTGAGAAATCTAATTACTGGGGCAACTAACCAGTTAAACAGTCGTTCTTGCTTTTCTCTGAGTTTCTGTTCTTGGCCCAGAGTTTCCTATATCTCTTTTTTGCAGAACTATTTATCTCTCAGTATAGGTTGATAAGATTTTATTGAAGCTTACATAAATTGTTTTTTTTTTTTTTTTTTTTGCTTTTTAGGGCCACACCCACAGCATATGGAGGTTCCCAGGCTAGAGTTCTTCTAATCGGAGCTACAGCTGCAAGCCTACACCACAGCCACAGCAACACCAGATCCGAGCCGCATCTGTGACCTACACCATAGCTCACAGCAGCAGCTGGATCTTTAACCCACTGAGCGAGGCCAGGGATCGAACCCGCAACGTCATGGTTCCTAGTCAGATTCGTTTCCACTGTGCTACAATGGGAACTCTGAAGCTTACATAAATTCTGATTCAAATTTTAATCCTTCTAGAAAATGATAGGACCCTGTGTGGAAATTTAAGCTGAAAATGACCTTGGCTTTGCTGTGGCCCTCTCCCTTTAATTACTCCACGTGCTGCCCCAGACAGTGTCGTCCCTGGGTATCCATGAGCAGAGACTGTTCCCGCATCAAGGGAAAAAGTGAGGGCAGAGCTGCAGAGAATGTAGTTTCATCAAACTACGGGCTGTAGCTAGTTGTAGAAACCAGTGTCTTTTGCTCCTGGTGAGTCTCCTAACTCGTGGGGTTGGCTGGGCCCAGCAAATCTGGTTCTGACCCTTTTTTCCTTGGCTGAGATTGTGGCATTGTCCAAGCCCATCATCGTCCTCCAAGTTTGGCCCTTTCTTGGTCTCATTTCTTTTTTTGTTTTGTTTTGTTTTTTGCTTTTTAGGGCCACACCTGTGGCACAGGGAAGTTCCCAGGCTAGGAGTCTAATGGAGCTGTCGCCACTGGCCACTGCAACACCAGATCCTTAATCTGCTGAGCAGGGCCAGCGATCAAACCCACACCCTCATGGATACTAGTGGGGTTCATAACCTGCTGAGCCACAATGGGAACTCCATTTTTTGCTTTTTGTTATTTGCGCTTTTTAGGGCTGCACATATGGCATATGGAAGTTCCCAGGCTAGGGGTAAGAATCAGAGCTGCAGCTGCCAGCCTACACCACAGCCACAGCAACTTGGGATCCTTTCGTGATCTCATTTCTGCAGCTCAGACTCAGAGGAAAGCATAAGCCCTGACTAGGCTGAGTGGGTGTGCACCTGACTCCGCTTCACTGCGGGCCCCAGACAGTGTCCACAGACCTGTGGGGAGCAGGCGTGCCGGCCCCATTCCACACGCGGCCTTTGTGATGCTTTAGAGAGGGGTGCTTCCTAGAATAGTGCAGCCCTCACTGCCTGGCCCCAGCAGGAGAGAGAGAGAGAGAGAGAGAGAGAGAGAGAGAGAGAGAGAGAGTGTGTGTGTGTGTGTGTGTGTGTGTGTGTATGGGGGAGGGATAGAGAGAGAAGTGCTGGTCTGAACCCTTGGCTGGTGTAGGCAGAGCCCCTGGACATGTTCACCGCTTCCTTTGAGCCCTCAGTGTCGCACCGGTTATTTCCTCTGTGGTACACAGGTTCCTGATTAGAATCTGTCAAACTAATAAGTCTCAAGAACTAGGCTGTTATCCTTAAAGAACCCCCATCAAACCACATGCCCATTTCTTTTTCTTTTTTGGCTGCTCTGCAGCATATGGAGTTCCAGCTCCAGGGATCAGCTCTGAGCCACAGTTTGAACCGAAGCTGAAATTGTGGCAGTGATGGATCCTTAACCCACTGTGCTGTGCCTGCTAAGACGCCGCTGATCCTCTTGCGCCACAGCAGGAATTCCTTTAAAACCAGATTCTAATTGAAGCGGCAGGTATGGTCCTGCCTTCACGCGGTTACCTGCCCTCGATCTTCCCGAGCCAGGAATATTCTAGAAGCAGAATACAGGGCTTTTCCTTCTAGAAGAGCATAAGGTATGAACTTGACGACAGAGCAGAGCATCCGGAATTTTACATGGATTTAACCATGTGAACTGGGGCAGGGAGAGGGGGTAGGTCTAGAACTAGAAGCCCAAATTAATGTAGAGGCTAAATGATAGATTCCATTTCAAGGGAATAGCTTTATGGCTTTCAAGTAACAGGAATGACAAGCTATGTGCTTCAGTAGCCTGCATTCGAAATAGAGAAGGCTGATAAATTGCCAACACCTGGCTTGAAGAGAATGCTTTGAAATTCCTCGAAGATGGTTCTCATTTTAACTAGAAAAACATGCCCCTCTGTCAACTTTCCTGCTATTGCACACGATCAGAGCAGAGGTAATTGCTTGAATCTGAGGATGGCGTTCAGTGTTGCACTTCACGTACGTACTAAAAGTCTTAAATGGGGGTTGTAAAGCACGAGGAACGTCTGCTGAGTCTTTCGGATCATTTGACTGTAATCATTTGGATGCCAAACTGTGCCTATTTTATTTCTCATTTTATGTTCTTTTCTGTTGGTGGAGGTGTCTTTCACCAGGGCTGCAGTTTAAAGGCTGGAGCGGTAGTCTTTGTTTTGA